>CM069137.1:92830133-93315133 GCA_035221665.1 Okamejei kenojei
CTGCCCCACCCCATCCCCCACTCTGCCCCCACTCTGCCACCTCCCCACTCTGGCCCCCCTCCCCAATCCTGCCCCTCCCCACTCTGCCCCTCCCCACTCTGCCCCCTCCCCACCTCTGTCCATCCACACTCAGCCCCTCCCAACACTCCCTGGCCCCTCCCCACTCTGCCCCTCCCCACTTCTGCCCCCTCCCCACTCCCCCACTCTGAGCCCCTCCCCCACTCTGCCCCACCCCACTCCCCACTCTGGCCACTCTCTTTCCAACCACCCCACATAGCCCCTACCCACTCTGCCCCCTCCCCACTCTGTGCCCCCTCCCCACACTGTCACTCCTCCCCTCTGAGCCCCTCCCCACTTCTAGCCCCTTCCCCACTCTGTCACCCTCCCCACCTCTGAGCGCGCCCCCTCCCCCTCTCTGCACCACCCTCCCCACACTGCCCCTCCCAGCCACTCCTTTTCACCTCCCCCACTCTGCCCCCCCCACTCGCACCTCCCCACTCTGCCCCAATCTGTCCCTCCCACGTCTGTCCCTCCCCACTCCGCCCTCCCCACGCCCCCTCCCCACCTGTCCCTCCCCACTCCGCCCCTCCTCCCACACTGACCCACTCTGCCCCCACTCTGCCCGCCTCCACTCCGGGGCCCTCTGCCCCCCCAACCTGCACTGCCCCCCCCCACCGGCCCACAATTAACCCAACCTGGTGCCTCTGCCCCCTCCCACCCCCCACCCAGCCCACCCGGCTGCCCTGCTAGGCGCCCCCCCCCCTGCCCTCTGGATCCCAGCCCCGCCCCGGCGCCCCAACCCCACCCGGCCTGCCCTGCTACTTGGGCCACGCACCCCCCCCCCCACGGGCCCCCTACATCCAGCCAAACGCCACACCGCCCCCCCCCCCCCGGCCCACCCAGCCCCCTGCCCCCCACTCTGTCCCCCGTCCCCCCCCCCCCAACTGCCACGACCTGGCCCCCACCGCCCCAACAACGGACCTGGGCTGCCCCCCAGCCGGTCTGGCCCAGCCACACTCCCCCCCAACCCCCTCCCCGACCACGCCTGCCACTTCTGCCCCCCCCCACCCCCCCTGGCCACACCCTGCCCGCCCACTGCCCGCCCCAACCATCCCTCTGGGGCCGTCCCCACTGCCCCCCCGCACCCCCGGACGGGGCGGGGGCCACACTCTGCGACCCCCCCCCTGTCTGCCGTTGTGCGCCACCTAGCTCAGCCCACCCCCCCTGTCACCATGCATCCCTCGGCCCGCCCGCCCCATGGCCCTTCCCGGTCTTGCGTGCCCAACGTCGTCCGCCCCCCACCCTTCCCACACTCTGCCAACCACCCCCCCACCACCACCCCCCCCGCCCGCCCCCACCCTCTGAGCCCGCCCACCTAGTCCCGGCCTCCCCTGCCCGACCCCCCCCCACCTGCCACGCCACACACGGCCGGCCCCCGGCCATGGCCCAACCCCTGCCGGCCCCCCGCCCCCTCGCCCACCGCCCCACACCCCCGGGCCCCGCGCCGCCCACACTCTGCCCCCGGCCCCCCGCACGCGCCTGCCCCGCGCGCTCACGCCCGGGACCGCGTGCCTCTGCCCTCGCCTTCCCACCTGCCCCCCCCGCTGCCCCCCCGCCCTCCCCCTCCCGCCACTCGTCCTGGCCCTAGCCCCCGCCCCCGCCCCCTGCCCCCCTTACGCACCTCCAGGGCACCAGCCGGCCCACTCTGCTTGCCGGCCCTCGCCGCCCGTCTGCGCCCCTCCGCCCCCACACGCTCTCGCCGGCACCCCGCCGCCCCCACTTGGCCACCCCCCCGCCCGCGGCCCCGCCTGCCACCCACCCTCCGTAGCCCCGCCCCCGGCCCCCGCCCCGCCTGCCACCCACGGCCCCCGCCCTAGCCCCACCCCCTTCCTGTGGCGCACCCTGCCCCTCTCTCTGCCCCACCCCCCTGGCCCGCCCCCCCCCCTGCCTGGCCAGCCCTGCCGCCCGCCGCCCCCCTGCCCCCTGCCCCAAGGCCCAGCCCCACCCGCAGCCCCTCCCCCCCCCCCCCCCTCTGACCCCCTGAGGCCCCCCCTCCCCCCCCCCTGCCCAGCCGCCACCCGAGCCTGCTGCCCCACCACCCCCACACCTGCCCAACCCCGGCGCCTGGCCCCCCCCCTCACCTGCGCCACCCGCCCCCCCGTTGCAAACCCGCGCCCCCTTGCCCCAGCAACCCATCGCTCCCCCCCACGGCCCCGACCACTGCCGCCACCTGCCCCTGCCGCCCCCTCCCGGCCACCCACGCCACTGCCCTGCCAACCCCCACTTCCTCCCTGCGGCCCGCCCCCCCCTCACCAACTGAGCCCCTAGCCCCCTGCCACCCCTGGCCTACCCCTCATCTCCTCTGCCCGCTGCGTGGCACCCCTGCTCTGACTGGCCCTGCCCACCTGCCCGGCCAACCCTCTGGGCCACACCCCCCCACACCCGCCGGCCCGCTGCCCCCGGGGCCGTGCCCACCCCCCTGCCGGCCCGACCCGCCCGCCGGCCCCGGCCCCAAGCCAGCGCCCCCTCCCCACCCCCTTGCCCCCCCACTCCTGGCACCTCCGCCCCTGCCCTGCCCGCAGGGCCCCCTCAGCCAAACCCCACACTCTGCCTCCGCCCACCATGGACCCCCACTCTGCCACCCTGGCCCCATCTGCCAGCCCCCCCCTTCCTTCCCGCAAGCTGCGCCCACCTCAGGCGCGCCGCGCCCTTCTGGCCACCTGGCCGATCTGCCCTGCCCCCCGAGGCCGCCGCCCCCCCACCCTGCCCCGCCGCCCGCCCCCCAGCCCCATCACGATCACCCGCAACACAGGCCCGGCCTTGGGCCGCCCCCCCTGGCCCACACCTCTGCTCCCCAGCCCGCCCCCCCCATCCTGCCTCCCTGCCCCGCCCCGCCCGCCCCCACCCGCCACCTCCCCCCCGCCCCCGCCCCCCAGATGCCCCCCCAGAACAACTCATGCCCATCTGCGGCCGCCCTCTCCTGGCCACCTCCCGCCAGCCCGCCCCCGCCTGCCCCAACTCCTGACAGCCCCCCACAGCAAGCAAGGCCCCACCCGCACTGGCCGCCCAACAACCAAGCGCCCCACTCCGCCTGCCTGCGGGCCCACGCCGCTCTGGCCCATCCCAGACCACCCTCTGCCACAGCCCCATGCCCCCGGCCCGGGGCCCTCCGGACCTCTTGCACCCTGTGTCCCCCCGCCTTCGCCCACCCCCCCCACTCCCGCACCCCCACAACACTGGCCGGCCCCATACCTCCGCCCCCCCCCCCCCCGCCCCCCCCCTTCTCTGCGCTGCCCCCACCGGCCTGGCCTCCCCCCGCCGCTCTACCTGCCCCCGACCCCCAGCTGTGGCCCCGCCCCTGCCCAGACCTCCCCACCCCACCCAGCCTGCCTCCGCCCCCACCGGCCCCCCCACGTCCCCCTCCCGGACCCTCCCTCACCGCCGAATAACTCTGGGAACTCCCCACGATACACACCTGCCCTCACCTCCCCACACTGACCCCTTTCATTGTGATCCTGGACCCAGAAGGCGATTAATTGGACCCAACAGACCCACCGATTGGGGACACTCGCAAACACTTCCACTGACTCCCTCCTTCCTGACCCAAAAACAAGACGAATGTACGAAAGCACCCATCTGCGGTGAATGGATCAAAAGTCGGTTCTACAATGCTCATACCTTTTGCCTCCTCACTTCAGGAGGGATCTACTATGGTTTGAGTGAAGGTAGGAGGCTTTCTGCATCCGAGCCACGGCTTTTTTCCAAAACGTACGTGACCGACACCGATGTAATAAACGAGAGATTAATCAAGTTGTGGGACCGGTTACCACGAGATGTGCAGGAGGATTACGGGGATGACTACCTGGACAAGTGTAAGCAGTTTCTATTCATTCTTCATGTGCTTTCAGGTCAATTCAATCTAATTGGATTTGATAATGATCCATATGGACAGTGCCATCACCTCACAGCGTCAGAAACCGATAGATCGTAGTTAAGTTGGAGTTATACAGGCACAGAGTCATACAGCATGGAAACAGACCCTTTGGCCCAACTTGTCCACACCAGCCAACAGCATAAGCGATAGCAGAATTAGGCCATTCAGCCCATTGCACCTACGCCATTCAATAATGGCTGATCTATCTTTCTCTCCCAACCCCATTCTCCCGCCTTCTCCCCAAACCTTTGGACGCTCGTACTAATCAAGAATCTCTGCTTTAAAAATATCTACTGATTGACCTCCACAGACATCTGCGGCAAAGAATTACACAGATTCACCACCTTCTGACTAAATAAACTCTTCCTGTCCCATCTACACTAGTTCCACCGGCCTGCATTTGGCCCCTATCCCTCGAAACCTGTCATAGTCATAGAGTGATGCAGTGTGGAAACAGGCACTTCAGCCCAACTTGTGCCACGCACGGCCGCCCAACTTGCCCCAGCTACAACTTGTCCCACTGCCAGCATTGGCGGGGTCCATACCCTTCCAAAACCTGTCCTATTCCATTGTTCCTGTCTAAATGTTTCTTAATAAGTGCATGGTGTTCAAGAACCTGATGGTTGTTGGGAAGAAGCAGTCTTGAACCTGGAGGTTATGGGTTTTTCAGGCTCCTCTGTACCTGCTTTCTTCCCAATGGCCCACGCACGGGAGATGAGAGCGTGGCCAGGTTGATAGCGGGTGCCTGTGGTGCATATGCTGGCTGCCTTTTGGCCGAAGCAGTGCCTCCTGTAGATGCCTTGGATGGTGGGGAGGTCAGCACCCGTGATGGACCGGGCAGTGCCCACCTCTCTCTGTGATCTCCGCCATTCCTGGACATTCTAGTTGCCGAGCCAGGCCGTGATGTATCCAGTCAATATGCTCCTCTATTGTACATGTGCAGACGTTCAAGAGAGTATTCGTTGCCAGTAGAGACGAATAGAGTATTCTTCGGAAGTAGAGACATTGTGCCCATCCCCCTCTTGGTCTCTTAACTTTCCCCAAATGATAATGGAAGTTTTTTTACTTGGGACTCCGCCTGTAGAAGCTCATTTTTATCAGCAGCCCTAATCTCCTCGATCTTCTAGAAACACGGAACTGCAGATGCTGGGTTATACCAAAGATAGACACCAAGAGCTGGAGTAACTCAGCGGGGCCGGCAGCATCTCTGGAGAACCTGGAGAGAGATGCTGCCGGACCAGCTGAGTTAAGGGCCTGTCCCACTTTCACGACTTGATTCTTGCATCCCAACCATTTTTTTTAACTCGTGGACATTTTTTTATCAGGCTGGAAAAAAAACGTCCCGACTTACCTGATGCTACGGTTACCTATGGCTGGCATAACGAGCCAAATTATTAATTTGAAGAAGGGTTCCAACCCAAAATGCCACAGATCCATGTTCTTCAGAGATGCTGCCACCCGCTGAGTTACTCCAGCACTCTGTGAAACATCTCCTATCATGTTCTGAGAGAGATACTCCAGCACTCTGACCTCTGTTCTCCACAGATGCTGCCTGACCCGCTGAGTTACTCCAGCACTCTGTGGAACGTCACCTATCCATGTTCTCCACAGATGCTGCCTCCTACTCCCAGCATTCTGTGTGTTCTCCAGAGATGCTGCCTGACCCGCTGAGTTACTCCAGCACTCTGTGAAACGTCACCTATCCATGTTCTCCACAGATGCTGCCTGACCCGCTGAGTTACTCCAGCACTCTGTGAAACGTCACCTATCCATGTTCTCCACAGATGCTGCCTGACCCGCTGAGTTACTCCAGCATTCTGTGAAACATCTCCTATCCATGTTCTCCACAGATGCTGCCTGACCCGCTGAGTTACTCCAGCACTCTGTGAAACGTCACCTATCCATGTTCTCCACAAATGCTGCCTGACCCGCTGAGTTACTCCAGCACTCTGTGAAACGTCACCTATCCATGTTCTCCAGAGATGCTGCCTGACCCGCTGAGTTACTCCAGCACTCTGTGTCTATTTAATCTTCAGATTGACAACATGAGCATAATTAATACATTTAAACCTGAAGCTCCCTCGTGTGAAATGGGTGGAGATGATTTGTTTTAAACGTGCTGTTGGGATTGTGTTGCAGTTTATCCAATCATCAAGACGTCTATTGAGAAGTTGGCCGAGCCGAAACTGATGAAGGTCGTGGGGCGAATCCACCACGCTCTGACCTCCGTTCACCCTCGCTCGCGGTACGCCGTGGGAGTAGACGCTAGACTGCTCTGGATTCCTCTCTCCTACATGCCGACAGCATTCACCGATTTTCTGTTGGCGTGGCAAAGTGTTAAGCCAGCAAAAGCTGTCTGTTAACAACTTTCTTGAGACGGATGTGTGGGAAAGAACTGCAGATGCTGGTTTAAATCGAAGATAGACACAAAATGCTGGAGTAACTCAGCGGGACAGGCAGCATCTCTGGAGAGAAGGAGTGGGTGACGTTCCGAGTCGAGACCCTTCTTCAGACTGGAGAAGGGTCAGTCTCGACTTCAGTCAAGACTTGACCCGAAACATCACCTTTTCCTTCTCTCCAGAGATGCTGCCTGTCCCGCTGAGTTACTCCAGCGTTTTGTGTCTATCCTTGAGACTGATATTGTACAATGAAAGGGAATTGGAATAGAATCATAGAGTCATTGGAATATGGTAAAATACATTTCTATACTACCAGGACCAATTAAGTAACTTCTAATCAAGCATCATCAGATATAGCATGGTAAAAATGTAAACGCCAAATAACAATTATTTGTTGATTATTTTTATAAACATGATGGATATCAATGTATTGATTAATTGTAACTGTGATGTGGATTCAAAGTTATGTATCACCACTGGACTTGTACATTTTGTCAAGAAAAGGTCATAACCCCGATGTGTGTGTCTTTCTCGATTCTGTTGTCACCACGAGTGTATAGACAAATCTTCTACAGATTGCTGGACAGGATTCAACAGCTTCCCTGTTGACTTTTTGCGAAACAATGAGGACCTTTCCAAGGCAGGATCGCCATAAACATTTGGCGTAGGTTAAAATAGCCAATGTTTATCGCAAAAAGTGTGGTTGGAATTGAGATCCAATTGGCTCTTCCCAGCAAGACATCAAGAGTTCCAAAGAAATAAAGGAAGAAAAAAGTCATTTTGAGGTTGTCAGATATATACAGCAGGGGATCAGGCCCTTCAGCCCATCTTATCCACGCTGAACAAGTTGACACACTGGGATAGACCCATTTTCCTGCTTTTGCCCATTTCCCTCTAATCTCTTCCTATCCATATATCCATCCAAATGTCTTTTAAAAGTCATGATTTTATCTGCTTCGATGGCTTCCTCTGGCAGCTCGTTCCAGATACAGACTAGCCTCTGAGTGAAAGAGTTGTCCCTGAGGTCCCTCCTAAATCTCTCCCCTCTCTCCTCAAACCTGTGCCCTCTAGTTTTGGGATCCTCTTCTGTGAAAAAGACTGTGAGCGTTCACTTTATCCATGCCCCCTCATGATCTTGTACACCTCAATAAGGTCACCCCTCAGCCTCCTACGCCCCATGGGAAAAGGTCCCAGTCTGGCCAACCTCTCCCAGTAACTCCAGCCCGCAAGCCCAGGTAACATCCTGGTGAATCTCTTCTGCACCCTTTCCAACTTAATGATATCCTTCCTGTGGCTGGGTGACCAGAACTGCGCACAGTACTCCAAGTATGGTCTCACCAACAACTTGTACAGCTGCGGTCATCTTTACTGTCCCCTAGTGTTATCTCTTGGCCTTTGATCAGTGACGCTGAATCTGAGAAGATAGTATTGGAATCTCACTCTTATTCAGGCGTATGTCCAGTAAATATAGACAATTAAAAGTTGTTTCCAATATGCTTTGCAAGGTCAGGCCTCGATAGTTGTCACTAAATTTAGTTTATTTATCGTCAGGTGTACTGAGGGACAGTAAAAAGCTTTCTCGTTGCATACGATCCAGTCAGCGGAAAGACTATACATGATTACAATCAAGCCATGCAAGATAAAGTCTAATAAAGTCTGATTAAAGATAGTCCAAGGGTCTCCAATGAGGTGGATGGCTCGTCAGGACCGCTCTAGTTGTTGGTAGGGTGGTTCAGTTACCTGACGACAGCTGGGCAGAAACTGTCCCCGAATTTGGAGGTGTGCGTTTTCACACTTCTGTACCTCTCGCCCGATGGGAGAGGGTGTGACATCGGTGTGACTGGCCTTTGATGACGCTGCTGGACTTGCTGAGGTAACGGGAAGTGCAGATGGAGTCAATGGAAGGGAGGTTAGTTTGCGTGGTGGTCTGGACACTAGGCAGCGTGTATCATCAAGGATGTGCCAGCACTGGAGAGGGCCAGAGGAAGTTTACAAGAATGATCCCAGGAATGATTGATTTGATTTGATTCAATTTATTGTCATTGTCTTCAATTAAGAGACAACAGTCATACAAAATGACCCCACAAAACCGCACGACACAAACGTCCCCACAGCAGCACCAGAGTTCCCCACTGTGAGGGAAGGAACCAAAGTCCAGCCAACCTCCTCGCCGATGTTCCCCAATGTTCACCCGTGGTCGGAGCCTCCCGAGCCCCCCCCGTAGTCGCAGCAACGGGCGGCCCGATGTTCGGGCCCTCTCGCCGGGAATGATGGAACCCCGATGTCGAAAGGTAGAGCAACCTCAGCTGCCTGGAGCTCTGAATCGGCCACTCCCACTGGAGTCCATGGCTCCCGAGGTCCACAGGCCGAGCTGGGCGGAGATTCACGCTGGTGACCCCCAGCAAAGGGTCCCAGGACTCCGCGATGTTGGTCAGCGCCGCCCGCATTTTGGAGCTCCGTGATGTTGATGCAGCGGGCCCAACACTCCGGAGCTGCAAACTGCGATCCAGGTGAGACATCGCCCACTCCGTGATGTATCCAGCCCTGCGCCGCCGCTGCTGACGCTCTGGTCCGGTCCCCAGCAGGAAAGGCCGTGCCGATCCAGCTGGTAGGCCGCAAGGAGGGGGGCGAGGGCACGACTCGGAGAATAGTCGCATCTTCGCCAGGAGGTGACTGAAGAACGGTTTCCCCCCTTACCACACCCCCTTCCCCACACATAAAATACTAAAACAAAAACAAGACATAAACATAACAAAGAATGAATGAATGGGTTAACATATGACACTGGGCCTGTACTCGCTGGAGTTGAGAAGAATGAGGGGCAACTCATTGAAATGTACTGCATTGTGAAAGGCCTGGATAGAGTGGATGTGGAGAGGATGTTTCCACTAGTGAGTGAGTCTAGGACTAGTCATGGCCTCAAAGGACGTTCCTTTAGGAAGGAGGTGAGAAGGAATTTATTTAGTCAGAGGGTGGTGAACCTGTGGAATTCTTTGCCACAGAAGGCTGTGGAGGCCAAGTCAATGGATATTTTTAAAGCAGAGATAGATAGATTCTTGATTATTATGCATGTCAGGGGTTATGGGGAGGAGGCAGGAGTATGGAGTTAGGAGGGAGAGATAGATCAGCCATGATTGAATGGCGGAGTAGACTTGATGGGCCAATTGGCCTAAATCTGCTCCTATTACTTATGACATGGCCTTATGAGCTTTATAGGTCTTAGGTTACAGGACTTTATATAAACTTTGATGAGGTTGCATTTAGAGTGTTGTGTGTAGTTCTGCAGACCTCCCAACTATCCCACTTTTGGCGGGATATTCCCGCTTTTTAGGTTCCCTTCCCGCCATTCCGATTTGTAACCTAATTATCCCGCTAAATTGACATTTCCGATACCATGTATGTGTTATTATGTATATTGCAGAGATGCCAAGTGTCCCGGATTCGCCATATTTTGTCCCGGCGAAATAACCTTTTTACGGTGTTCCGGCAGCCAAACATGCTGTTACGGAACACCGCCGCGCCGGTTTTCCTCCCGTGGTGAACGCCGGCGCCATGTGCCCCCGGTTTGCCAGCCCGGCAGCTCGCAGCCACGCCCGGCCCAGAGCCCGGGCGGCGCCGGCCCGCGCGATCAGCGGCACTTTCTTGCCGCCAGCCGGCCGCTCGCGGCAGCCCCATCACCGGGCCTCCCCCCCCACCCCACCCCCACCCAGTGCGCAGGCGCAGACCCGCCGGCAACCTTGCCAAGTGCGCATGTGGGGAAATATTATGAATTTTGACAATCAAATGTTGGGAGGTCTGAGTTCTGGTCGTGGCAGTTAGGAAGGATGTAGAGGCTTTGGAGAGGGTGCAGAGAAGGTTTACCAGAATTAAGGCTGGATTAGGGAACATTAGCTACAGGGAGATGTTGGGCCGACGCGGATTGTTTTCTTTTATTTATTTATTAATTTTATTTATTAGCGGTGAATACATCAATGTACTTCACATATATATATTGTTACAACCATTGTACCCCACAATTTTATGGCTTTTAAAGGAAAAGAATAGAAAGAAAGAGAGTGAAATAGGTGAAAAGAGTTGTGATAGTGAAAGAGCGTGCCAAAGGGGAGAAGAAACCCTTGGTCAAACAATTAGAGAAAGGGGGTTAAGAGATAGACCCTAAAAAAGAAAAGAAAAAAGAAAAAAAAAGAGCCAGTTACTATGTTGTATATATCACACAAAAGGAATCCACCAACTCGATAGTTTTTCATCCCCCCTACCAAGGCCCGAGGTACTCCTGCACCCTATCTTTGTAGTAATTCTATAAATGCAGACCACGTCTGATAGAAAAGTTCTGATTTTCCTTCCAGGCGGAGTCTCATATCTTCCAGATGTAGTGGTTCAAACATAGTTGAAATCCACATATTTAATGTTGGTATAGGAGCGTTTTTCCAGAATTTTGAGATGAGTTTTTTTCCTATTATTAAGCCGTAATCAAATAAATTCTTTTGATACACATTTAATTCCGAACCTACCTTCTGTCATTCCGAAAATAATCCATTCTGGCATTGGTGTCATTTTTATTTTAAACAGTTTTGTGAAAATTCTAAAGATTTCAATCCAAAACCTTTGAATTTTTGTACAAAAGAATGAGTGCGCTATAGTAGCTTCTTGTCACAAATTGGTGAAACGTTAGGGAAAAATTTATTTAATTTCGTTTTTGAGTAGTGTAATCTATGTATAATTTTAAATTGTATTAAAGTGTGTCTTAAAATTAATCTTAAAATTCTGGAAAAATGGTTAATTGAGCATTTGTGCACATTTAATAAGTATTCTTTCCACCTTTCATTGGAAATGTTTATCCTTAGTTCGTTTTCCCACTCACCTCTAATACCTTCCGTTGTCGGAATGACTGCATTTAGTATAATATTATATATATGTGAAATTAAATTGTTTTCTTTGGAAGTTGTGGATAGAATTATATAAAATTATGAGAGGCAGTGATCAGTTAGATCATCAAAACCTTTATCTCTGGATGAAAAATGTAAACACTGGAGGGCATAGCTTTAAGTTGAGAAGGGCAAAGTTTAACTGCAGAATGAGTTTTTGTTCTGGTGGGTGCCTAGAACGTGCTGCCGGGATGGTGGTGAAGGCAGATATGTCAGTGGTGTTTAAGAGAGTATTGCACAAGCTTGTGCAGGGAGTGGAGGGATATGGTTTATGTGCAGGTGGAAAGAAGATGGGTTTAGCACCAGGATGGGCACAGACATTGTGGGCCGAAGGGCCTGTTCTTTTGCTGTACTGTTCCATGTGGTACGACAAGTTTTAATCTGCATTCTAAGCGATTGAAACTGGACTTACACAGAGACTCTCCGATGATAATTCTATATCTTGTCTCAGGATATTAAACACAACCTTGTTTGAAACTTGGGAGATAGTTGGTCCCTATCCATCCTGTTGTCTCCGGAATGCCGGAGTTTGTGGCGAGACGTGCTGGAAGTATATAAAATTATGAGAAACGTAGATAGGGTAGACAGTCAGAAACTTTTTTCCGTGATGGAAAAATCAAATACTAGGGAGCTTAGCTTTAAGGTGAGTGCTGCAAAGTTTAAAGGTGGTGTGTGGGGCAAGTAATTGACACAGAGGTTTAGTTCAGAGAAACAGCATAGAAACAGGCCCTTCTGCCCACCAAGTCCACACCGACCATTGTTCACTGCACACTCGAGGCAACTTACAGAGGTCAATTAACTTGCAAATCCACGTGTCTTTGGATTGTGTGTGGGAACCTGCAGGGAGAACGTGCAAACTCCACACAGGCAGCACCCGGGCCTTTGGTGCTGTGAGGCAGCAGCTCTACCCTCTCATGTTGGGCCGCTGCAACCCTCTCATGTTGGCGAGTGCCCGGAAGTGTTTGATTCTAATGTTGACATGAGAGAGGAGAGTGAGTAGAATAATCCAACAGTAACTAGGAGAGCTGAGAAGCTTAACGGGATAATGGGAAAGGGAATTAGGTATGTGCAGGAAGGAACTGCAGATGTTGGTTTAAACCAAAGATAGACACATATAGCTGGAGTAACTCAGTGGGACAGGCAGCATCTCTGGAGAGAAGGAATGTGCGACGTCTCGGGTCGAGACCCTTCTTCAGAGTCCAAAGAATGGTCTCGTCCCGAAACGTCACCCGTTCCTTCTCTCCAGAGATGCTGCCTGCCCCGCTGAGTTACTCCAGCTTTTCGTGTCTATCTTCGGGAATTAGTTAGTACAGGAAAGCGGAGAAATTTAGGGAAGTCGTGACTCTGCTTCTGGCTGGAGGATGTGCAGGAGGAAGCCCCTGATTCAGGCAGGATGACAGATACAAAGTGATAAAAAAAAAGATGCCACGGCCAAAAGATGAAGAGATGTAAGACAGATCTGTCAAGTGAAAATGTGTCCAATTATCCCACAAGATGATTTCGATGGACTCGCAAGGCCTTATATGCAACTGAAATCTTCGCTAAAGCGACAAGCTTACACAATGTAAGAGGAACAGTCTGGGCCATTATTATACCACGGCCTTGGACAAACTCATTAACTAATTACCAACAAACAAAATTTAACCAAGCAATTTGCTTACTTAATGGTCTGTCCCACTGACGCGACTGTCTTTGGCCTTCAAGCTGCAGGGCACTCGCCTTAAAAACCTTGAGCTGGATCGACCGTCAGCGATGAAACTGCAGGCTGGATCGATCGACCGCGCACGCACACACACACACACACACACACACACATCGCAAACGCGGGGGCCAGGGAAAGCGGGGGAGCGCTGTCTGAAATTCTGAGCAGGAAGGTAAAAGATGGCTGCACATTAACGGTAAGTCCTATAGAGAGCGCGAAGGGGGGGACGAAGGGAGGGGGGGGGGGGGGAGGAGGGGAGAGAGGAGGGAAGAAGGAGTGGAGACACTTTTAAGAAGCCAGACGTCTTATAATAAATTTGCGTGGGCATTTAACATTACCGGTCGGTTTTCCTTGGTCCTGAAAACTCCAATGAGCCAATGAAAATCCGGTCAGCGAAGGAGATTGCCTATGGCTGCCCTCGACTGCCTGTAACTGCATAGCGACCCCACTCCACCGCACTACGAGTTCAAAAGACCCATGCTGACCAATGTTTACTCACGGAAAATTTTTCAACATGCTGAAAATTTTTCCTCGACCAAACTCCCGTGAGTATGCGGGAACTTCCCTCGAGCTTGAAGGAGAGTTCCAGTGACCTCATACGACCTCCTAGGACCTCGTGTCGACCATGCTGCGAGTTTGAGTCGAGGGCAAACTCTTCTAAACTCGCAGATTAGGTCACCGCAGTGGGACAGCCCCTTTGGTGCCAGTTCTTCTGCATTTGTAATTGTGATACAGCTATTGCTACTGAATTAATTGTCTTAGAAATACTTATGTTTACTTCCAAATGAACATTAAAATTATACTCATTATATTCTCCAAAGTGGCTTAATAAAGAAATGTGAGAGTGTGTAATTTCCAGATTTGGTGTTCTCTCTATTAGATTTAGACAAGGGAGGGGAACGTGTTCACCTGTGATTGTAGATCATCGCCTGTCCACTTCATCCTGATCTTCACTCAGCCTGACCCACTGAGTAACTCTAGCAATTGTGTTTTGAATATACTCACACTAGTTTATAGGGAAAAAAAAGGAACTGCAGATGAACATAACCATGAGAGGAATAGATCGGTAGACACACAGTCTCTTGCCCAGAGTAGGGGAATCGAGAACCAGAGAACATAGGTTTAAGCTGAGGGTGAGGAAAGGTTTTAATAGGAACTTGAGGGGCAATTTTGCTTGCACACAGAGTGGTGGGTGTATGGAACGAGCTGCTGGAGGAGGTAGTTGAGGCAGGAAATATCGCCACATTTAACAAAACCTTTGGACAGGTAGATGGATAGGAAAGGTTTAGAGGGATACGGGCCAAATGCAGGCAGGTGGGGCCAGTGCAGATGGGGCATGTTGGTCGGCATGGGAGAGATGGGACAAAGGGCCTGTTTCCGTGCTGTGTGGCTCTATGATGAGAGTGGGCATGCAGGCTTATGTTCATAGGAGCAGATTTAGGCCATTCGGCCCATCAAGTCTACTCCACCATTCGATCGTGGCTGATCTATCTCTCCCTCTCAACCGCATTCTGCTGCCTTCTCCCCGTAACCTTCGACACCCTTACTAATCGAAAACCTGTTGCTCTCCACTTTAAAAATACCCATAGACTTGGCCTCCACAGCCGTCTGTAGCAATTAAATCCACAAATCAAATCAAGACTTATTTTTTCTCGTTTATTACATTGTTTACAGGGTATATTGTTTAAATATTCAGTTGTGCTGCTGCAAGTATATCATTGTTTTATCTGGGACATATGATAAAACATTCTTGACACTTGAAATTAAAACAAATTATTGAAAAATTGCAGAACTGCAGTTGTACAGTGCAAAATAAGACCCTTCGACCCACTGTACACCCTACATTAATCCTACTGACACACATATTAGCTGTGTACTGCTTTGTATACTTGTCTAGATATGCCTCGATGGTGTACAAGTCGCTGCCTCTTCAGGTTGTGCATTCCACATTCCAGACACACCGGGTGACACTATTGCTCAATTCTCAGCATTGATAACTCAACAGGATGGAACATTGCCAATATTGGCCCGCAGCACGAAAAGGGAGCAAGGCAGAATAGTGGGAACTATAGGCCAGTTAGTCTGACTTCCGTGGTTGGTAAGGTTTTAGAGTCCATTATAAGCCGGAGTTTGGCATTTGGCCGACATCCCTCGAAACCAGGGGTGGGCAACCTTGTTCTGCATAGGGGCCAGGACCCATGTCTGTTAGCGGATGGCGGGCCACATCTATCGCCATGGTGAATAAATGGAGATAATAATAATACATACTAACTAGATTAGTAATTAGTAATAATACATACTAATAATACATAAATTAGTAATAATACATATTAATACATAAATTAGTAATAATACATACTATTAATACATAAATTAGTAGTAAAACATACTAATAATACATACTAACTAGCGTGACACGATGGTTTTTTTCACATTCGTTTTCACGTGTTTTTCAATTTGTTTTCTGCAGTTCCAAGATCCCTCGCATGCCCCGAGACTGGCTGCAGTTCCCAGGTCCCTTGTGTGCCCTGAGACTGGCTGCAGGATCCCTGCCGAGACTGGCTGCAGTTCCCAGTTAGATCCCTCGCAGGCCCCGAGACTGGCTGCAGTTCCCAGATCCCTCGCATGCCCCGAGACTGGCTGCAGTTCCCAGGTTGCTGCGTGTCCCGAGACTGGCTGCAGTTCCCAGATCCCTCGCAGGCCCCGAGACTGGCTGCAGTTCCCAGATCCCTCGCATGGCTCGGGAATGGCTGCAGTTCCCAGGTTGCTGCGTGCCCCGGGACTGGCTGCAGTTCCCAGGCCGCGAAAACTAAGTGCAAAAGAAAGTACGCCTGCAGGCCGGATGATTTCAGGTTACGGGCTGGGCCCGGCCCATGGGCCGTAGGTTGCCGACCCCCTGCTCTAAACCCTTCCTATCCTTGTACATGTATAAAAGCTTCATAAGCGTTGCAATATTACCTGCCTCAAATACCTCATCCAGAGGTATATCGTTTGTTGATACTACATGGAAGCAGACCCTTCGGCCCATCTAGGCCCTTCGCCCCATGATCACCCATTCACACTAGTTACACGTTATCCCACTTTCTCATCCACACTACACACTAGGGGCAAGTTACACAGGGACCAATTAACCTACAAACACGCACGTCTTTGGGATGTGGGAGGAAACTGGAGCACCCGGAGAAAACCCACACGGTCTCAAGGGGAACATGTAAACTCCACACCGACAGCACTCAAGTTCATGGGTCTCGGGAGCTGTGAGCAGCAGCTCTACCCGCCACTGTGTTGAGAAGTCATGTCCTGTTCCAATTGCTATTATGCTGCCCTAAAATTCCGGTGAAAACCCGTGCGGTCACAGGGAGAACGTACAAACTCCGTACAGACAGCACCCGTAGTTGGGATCGAACCCGGGTCTCTGGCTCTGTGAGGCAGCAACTCTACCGCTGTGCCCTCGTGCCGCCTTTAAGTTTTCCTGGTGACTGATAGAGATGCCGGTGCCAATATCCTGGGCAATTTTGTTTGCACACAGAGTGGTGGGTGTATGGAACGAGCTGCTGGAGGAGGTAGTTGAGGCAGGAACTATCGCAACATTGGACGGGTAGATGGATAAGAAAGGTTTGGGAGAGATGGGCTGAAGGGCCTGTTTCTGTGCTGTGTGGCCCTATGATGAGAGTGGGTATGCAGGCATGCAGGCTTAAGTTCATAGGAGCAGATTTAGGCCATTCGGCCCATCAAGTCTACTCCACCATTCGATCATGGCCGATCTATCTTTCCCTCTTGTAGATGGTCTATATGCAACCAATAATATAGTTACCTCAGTACCATTAACCCCGCCTAGTTAACATCAGTCATAACGCCTTCCCCTCCCTGGATACAGTTCAGTAGAAGAATGTAGCCAGTGCTCGAGGATGTATGTAATACCCTGTGCTATCATTAAAAGATGTTGCATGCTTTAAGAGTTTGTGAATTGCATATTTACATGGTGTCAGAAGTGGGATTCGAACCCACGCCTCCAGTTGCCTCGTGTCTCAGAAGTCACGTATGTTGGACACGTTTTCACCTCTAACGGACTAAACCCGACCCCTTGAAGGCAGCTGCCGTCTCCGAGATGGCAGCCCCCACCGACGTGCCAGGTCTACAATGATTCTTGGGCATGGTGAACTACCTTGGGAAGTTTGTACCAAACCTCAGTGAGCTGAGTGCTCCCCTGCGGCAGCTGACAAAAAAGGATATCGCCTGGGTCTGGCTCCCACATCACCAGCAGGCCTTTGACTGCCTCAAGTCGAAACTGATTAACACTCCGACGTTGCGGTTCTTCGACGTGAGTCGCCCCATCACCGTCACCTGTGACGCTTCCAAGTTCGGCCTGGGTGCGGCCTGCCTTCAGTCTGTCGATGGATCGTTACACCCTGTCTCCTATGCCTCCCGCACCATGACGGACACCGAGCAGCGGTACGCTCAGATCGAGAAGGAGCTGCTCGCGGTGGTGTTCGCCTGCTCCAAGTTCAGAGACTTCCTGTTTGGCAGCAGATTTACGGTCGAAAACCGACCACCAGCCGCTGGTGACAATCCTGAACAAGCCGATTCACGCTGCCCCTGCCAGGTTGCAGCGTATGATGCTGCAGCTCCAGCGTTTCGATTTCGACATCTACAAGGGCACCGAGATGCACATTGCGGACACCCTATCACGCGCCCCGCGGACCTCCTGTGCTCGCCACCCCTACGAAGCAGAGGACTTGCACGTACTGGGCGTTAACTTTATTCCAACCAAGCAGCTACAGGTTTTGGCCGAGCACACCGCTGCCGATCCGGTTTTGCAGCAGCTTGCCTCTGTGATTAAAGCAGGGTGGCCAACAAAGCGCTCCGCCGCGCCGTCTGAAACACAGCCTTTCTTCCTGGTCCGCGACGAACTGGTGCTCCAGGATGGCGTTATCGTCAAGGGACATAAAGTTGTGGTCCCGTCCTCCCTGTTTGACTTTTACTATTGCGCAGCCCACAGCGGACACCCTGGGGTCGACGCAACACTCGCCCACGCTCAGTGCCAATTCTACTGGCCTGGAATGGCCAAATATATCCGAGACCGAGTTTCTGCCTGCTCCACGTGCAACAGTCTTGCGCCACACCAGCAGCGACAGCCCCTGCTGCAACAGCCCGCCCCTGCCTTGGCCTGGTCCTCGCTGGCTGCCGACATATTCGAGTGGCGTGGTAACCACTACCTTGTCCTGGTCGACTCGTACTCCAACTGGTTCGAAGTGGATTTACTGACATCCCTCACGTCGGAGATGGTGATCCGAAAGCTGCGGAAACACTTCTCCACTTTTGGGTCCCCTGTCAGGCTGCAGACTGACAACGGCAGGCAGTTTACAAGCCGAGAATTCAAAAGTTTTGCCGACAAGTGGAATTTTGTGCATTTCACCAGCAGCCCAGAGTACCCACAGAGCAACGGCCTTGCAGAACGGGCCGTCCGCAGCGCCAAGCTTCTGATGGAACAGGCGCGACTATCCAACTCTGATTTGTATTTGGACCTCCTGAACCTCAGGAATGTTTCCAGGGATCCGGCCATGGGGTCACCTGCTCAGCGTCTGATGTCCAGAACAACCAGATCTACCATCCCGATTGCCCAGCGCCAGCTGCAACCTCGGGTGCTGGAGCCTGCCTCCGTGCAGAGGCGAATTCAAGAGAAACATGACAGCCAGCGGCGTTCCCACGATCGGTCGTGCAGACCACTCGATCCTCTGATGCCTGGACTGGTTGTTCGGTTGCAGACCGCCAGTGGTCACTCCTGTCTGGCCACCGTGGTTGGGGTGGCCGACTCACCTCGTTCGTACCTGGTCGACTGTGGAGGGAACCATCTACCGGAGAAGCCGACAACACCTGCTTGCGGTTAATAAGTCGAAAGCCGCAGCCCCCGGGGCCCTATGCCCCGCCACTCTCCTATCAGCAGCCGGCTGCAGTCCCAGCCAGTGTTCCCTGCATGCCTCGATCCCCATATCGAGCGCCCGGTTCCCCTCTGCGCGGGTCCCCTGTTGCCGGTCGCGGTTCTCACTCTCCTGCTTCTCCCACCCCACCGCCCTTCCCTGGTTCCCCAGCTGCCTCGCGTCCTCCTGTTTCTTCTGCTCTTTCGGGGGAAGGGGGAGACATCCGTACGCGCTCGGGCCGGATCAGCAAGCCACCTGTTCGCTATGGCGATTTTGTTTAATTCTGCTGTTTAAATCTGCTGTTTAATTCTGTTGTTGTGACAACAATCTGTTTTGATTTTCTAAGGGGAAGGATGTAGATGGTTTATATGCAACCAATAACATAGTTACCTCAGTACCATTAACCCCGCCTAGTTAACATCAATCATAACGCCTTCCCCTCCCTGGGTACAGTTCAGTAGAAGAATGTAGCCAGTGCTTGAGGATGTATGTAATACCCTGTGCTATCATTAAAAGATGTTGCACAATTTAAAAGTTTGTGAATTGCATATTTACACCTCTCAACCGCATTCTGCTGCCTTCTCCCCGTAATCTTTGACACCCTTGCTAATCGAAAACCTGTTGCTCTCCACTTTAAAAATACCCATAGACTTGGCCTCCACAGCCGTCTGTAGCAATGAAATCCACAGATCAAATCAAGACTTAGTTTTTCTCGTTGATTTTATTGTTTACAGTGTACTATGTTTAAATATTCAGTTGTGCTGCTGCAAGGAAGAATTTCATTGTTTTATCTGGGACACATGATAACACATTCTTAACACTTGAAATTAAATCAAATAATTAAAAAACTGCAGTTGTACAGTGCAAAATAAGACCCTTCGGCCCACTGTACACCCTACATTAATCCTACTGACACACATATTAGCTGTGTACTGCCTTGTATACTTGTCTAGATATGCCTCGATGGTGTACAAGTCGCTGCCTCTTCAGGTTGTGCATTCCACATTCCAGACACACCGGGTGACACTATTGCTCAATTCTCAGCATTGATAACTCAACAGGATGGAACATTGCCAATATTGGCCCGCAGCACGAAAAGGGAGCAAGGCAGAATAGTGGGAACTATAGGCCAGTTAGTCTGACTTCAGTGGTTGGTAAGATTTTAGAGTCCATTATAAAGGATGAGGTTACGGAGTACTTAGAAGTTCAAGATAAAATAAGCCTGTCCCACCTGCCTGCATTTGGACGACATCCCTCGAAACCAGGGGTGGGCATCCTTGTTCTGCATCGGGGCCAGGACCCATGTCTGTGAGCGGATGGCGGGCCACATCTATCGCCATGGTGAATAAATGGAGGTAATAATAATACAAGGCAAGGCAAGGCAAATTTATTTATATAGCACCATTTCATAGTGCTTTACAAAAGAAACAAAAGAATAAGATAGTGAAAAGACAGCAGAACCACCATACAACACAGGACAACAAAATAGCCAATAATCAAAAATTACAAAACAGGCAATAAGACAAATGCATGAATAGTAAAACAAAGTCACTAAAACAATAAAACTATTTTAAAAGCACATAAAAGGGATAAGATTAGAAGGTTAAGATTACCTGCATGTTGGGTTATGGAAAAGCTACAGTAAACAACAGTGTTTTTAGGCCTGATTTAAATGAGCTTACAGTCTGTACACACCTCAGGTGTGCATGGAGCTTGTTCCACAGGTGTGGAGCATAAAAACTCAACACTGCTTCAGCCTTTTTAGTTCTGACCCTGGGAACACAGAGTAAACCTGTCCCTGAAGACCTGAGGAGTCTAGGTGCCTCATATACAACAAGAAGGTCAGAGATGTATTTTGGACCCAGACCATTCAGTGCCTTGTAGGCCAGTAACAGAATTTTAAAATCTATCCTTTTACACACAGGAGTCAGTGCAAAGATTTAAGGACAGGTGTAATGTGGTCCATTTTCTTGGTGTTGGTCAAGACTCTGGCAGCGGCATTCTGGATAAGCTGCAGTTGTTTAATTGATTTTTTACTGAGACCTGTAAAGATACCATTACAGTAATCTAACCTACTGAAGATATATGCATGAACAAGTTTTTCAGTGTCTTCTAACTAGATTAGTAATTAGTAATAATACATACTAATAATACATAAATTATACATACCAATAATACATACTGACTAGTGTGACACTTGATGCTTTTTTTCGCATTAGTTTTCATGTGTTTTTCAATTAGTTCACTGCAGTTCCCAGATCCCTCGCGTGCCCTGGGACTAACTCCAGTTCCCAGGTTGCCTGCGTGCCCCGAGACTGGCTGCCGTTCCCAGGCCGCGAAACATGGAACAACATGGAAGCAGGCCTTTCGGCCCATCTAGGCCCTTCGGCCCACGATCACCCGTTCACACTAGTTCCACGTTATCCCACTTTCTCATCCACTCCCTACACACTAGGGGCAAGTTACACAGCGCCAATTAACCTACAAACCCGCACGTCTTTGGGATGTGGGAGGAAATTGGAGCACCCGGAGAAAACCCACGCGGTCACAAGGAGAACCTGTAAACTCCACACAGACAGCACTCAAGTTCAGGATCGAACAAGGGTCTCTGGCGCTGTGAGCAGCAGCTCTACCCGCTGCTCCACTGTGTTGAGAATTCATGTCCTGTTCCAACAGATATTATGCCGCCCTAAAATTCCTTTTAAAATTCCTATAAGACGGTAAAATTAATAAGATTAAAAATTAATAAAATTAATAAGACGGTAAAGGTGACTAGTATCTCGCACACAAACAGTTGAAAGACGTCTCCATGTTAATTAAATCATTCTATAAATATTTTAACTTTATAATTTCTGAACTAAAGGAAAAAGAAAACAAAGTGAAATGATTTATCATTAAGCTGAATACCAAGCTGAAACCTCAGCAGTGCCTCTGACAGAATGCACTGGAAATTAATACTAATAGCCCTGTCCCACTCTACGAGTTCATTCAAAAGCTCTCCCGAGTTTAAAAAAAAATCAAACTCGTGGTAAGCACGGAGAATGAACATAGCGGGTACGTTGGAGCTCGGGGACGTTTCTTAGCGGCATGTAACGCTAACGGCAGGTAAGCACGGGAAGACTTGTGAAGATTTTTCAACGAGAGCCTCGAGTTCCGACGAGCGGCCATTACCGTAAATCTCCGAGTTCGTATCAGGGCAAACTCGGGAGAGCTCTTGAATGAACTCGTACAGTGGGACAGGGCTTTCAGAGATAAAGAGGGGAAACAGGCCCTTTGGCCCACCAAGACCGTTCTGATCAGCACTCACCCCATACACTGGCACTACCCTACACACTGGAGACAACGTACAATTTTACCGAAGCTAATTGACCTACAAACCTGTGCGTCTTTAGACTGTGGATTAAACCGGAGAAAACCCGCGCGGTCACGGGGAGAACGTAAAACTCCGTACAGACAGCACCCGTAGTTGGGATCGAACCCGGGTCTCTGGCTCTGTGAGGCAGCAACTCTACCGCTGTGCCATCGTGCAGCCTTTAAGTTTTCCTGGTGACTGATAGAGATGCCTGTGCCAATATCTGAGTGAAGATAACATCCTCCAACCTCGGCTGAAACCAGATAGGTAATGTCCCGTGAATGCGGGTAACGTCAAAGTGAGTCTCCTTCTGGCACTTTCTCTTTCCACTGACCTGCTGTTTTATTTTGCATTTCCCGCCCCTGCACGGTCTTGCTTTTGCAGATCAACCAGCCAGCATTCCACAACAACCAGGGCAGCAATCTCCCGAGCAGACGATCCCAGCGCTGGAACATCACCTGATGCCCACGCTGCCTTCGCCTTTACGCCCACCGTGGACATGTCCATGTCTGCCGCCGTCAAAGTGGTGTGTCACCTACATAGAACATGGAGCAGTGCAACACGTGATAACAGAACATAGCACAGGACAGGCCATGAACATCGAGCATGTAGTACATGACATGACCATAGAACATGGAACAGTACAGGACACACATGCACACACACACACCTGTGGCCACGAGCACACACCTGTGCCCATGTACACCTGTGCAGAATGCAGCGAGTCTGCACACCTTCTTGGGTCGGACAGGTTAGCCACTGTCACGGGCCCCAACATGCAGTGTAAAGCTCTGTTTGTGCGCAATCCAGTCAAGTCACGCGTTACTTGCGTACACTCAAGCCGTACACAGTGCAAGCAGGGCACAGAGCAAATATAGCAGAGTGCACAATGTAATGGGCCTCCCAGGAGGCTGGGGAAAAGCCAGGCGGCGAAGCCTGCCTGGGCCGAATGGAGCCTCGGCGGCGGTGAAACCTCGCGGGTCGACCCGCAGTCAAGGGTCGATGGGAGCGCGGAGGACCACCGTGAGGGGGGGAGGGCGGGAGAAGAGTGGACAATGGGGAGGGAGCGGGGTAAACGAAGGAGGCGCCGGCGTGCTTGTAACTCTGTCAGTGCCGTAGGTGGCTACTAGCTGTGTACGTTGGGTAGACAGCAAAGAATCTTACTGTGCCTCGTCACATGTCACAATGAAGCACGCTTACTCCATTCCAAAACGCCACAGCATTGTAGCAATACAGTCGTTAACAAGTGGTCTTATCTCCACTCCAACAATGGAGGGACTCAGACCTGAAATGTTAACTCTCCTTCCCCTTCCATGGATGCTGCCAGTCGCGCTGAATATTTCTAACATGCTTTTATTATTCATTTCTATCTACTTTTTGCGGTATTTTTGCATGATGCCTTGGGATTTACGTTGGATTTGTTAATACCTGCGTTTGCAACTCGCTCCCACAGTCGATGTCGACTCCCAGGGGCGCCCCTGGCTATGATCAGTTGTGCAACTGAGGTTATTTTCTAATCCCCGTTAAGCTCCTGCTCGCCCCGTCATGTCCGCTGCTCCCGCCTCGGGCTCAGGGCTCAGGAACACCACCCTTCATCTCTCTACACTGCACTCCTCACATTCCATCCCCTGAGAGAGCTTCCTCCATCTGAAAATTGAGAATTTCAGGACGTTCCTTCAGGAAGGAGATGAGGAGAAATTTCTTCAGTCAAACGGAGGCGAGTCTGTGGAATTCTTTGCCACAGAAGGCACAGTCAGTGGATGTTTTTAACGCAGAGATAGATATATTCTTGATTAGTACGGTTGTCAAGGGTTATGGGGAGTAGGCAGGAGAATGGGGTTAAGGGCCTGTCCCACTGTACGAGGTAATTCAAGAGTAAAAAAAATCAAACTCGTGGTAAGTGCATAGAATGTACCTAACGGCTATGTCGGAGCTCGTCGATGTCTCGTAGCGGCTCGTAACGCTAACGGCAGGTACTTGGGAAACGCGGTAACTCGTGAAGTTTTTTCAGCACTGTAAAAAATGTCCACGAGAGCCCCGAGTACCTACGAATGGCCATTGCCGCAATTCTCCAAGTTCGAATCAGGGGAAACTCGGGAGAACTCTTGAATTACCTTGTACAGTGGGACAGGCCATTTAGGAGGGAGAGCTAGATCAGCCATGATTGAATGGCGGAGAAGACTTGATGGGTCAAATGGCCTAATTCTGCTCCTATCACTTATGACCTCATGGCCACCTCACACTTTGTTCGTAAACTATTTTATCCTTCCACTTCACTCCTTAACCCCTCTTTAGCAACAATTCATTGGATTCTCATCGCTGAGATCTTCTAAATTGTACAGCACTCCGGCTGTCTTAAGAAAATCAAAGTTGCTTAGAGAAAGAACCTTTCACATCTTCGGGAATATAAAATTTCCTACCCAATAAAAGCAGTTTTGAAGTGGTGCATTGTTAGAGTTACTGCTTTACAGCACCAGTCCAGCCTGACTATGGGTGGTGTCTGGAGTTTGCATGTTCTCCCTGTGACTGCGTGGGTTTTCTCCGGGTGCTCCGGTTTCCCCCCACACTCCAAAGACGTGCAGGTTTACAGGCTAATTGGCTTCTGTAAATTGTCTCCAGTGTGTAGGACAGGGACAGCGTGGGGCGATCGCTGGTCGGCGCGGACCTGGTGGGGCGAAGAGCCTGTATCCACGCTGTCTCTCCAAACTAAGCCAAACTCAAATGTGCAGAGAAAAAGAGAGGGGCAGATTGGGAATATGGAGACACAAGGAATCTTGACCAAAGCAAAGTGCTGGAGGAACTCAGCGGGTCAGGCAGCATCTGCGGAGGGCATGGACAGCTGGCGTATCGGGCCAGGACTCATGCATTATAATTGGGAATAGAGTAGGAACAACTGAGGGATAACTGGGAAGTACAGAGTGAACAGAAGGAAAGACTGACTCGTTAAAACATTCGATTAAGAAGCATTATTGTTAGGAACAGAGTCTAACCCGATAACGAATCCATTCCCTCCACAGATGCTGCCCGACCCGTTGAGTTCCTCCAGTACTTTGCTTGGGATTATAGCATCTGCAGTCTCTTGTGTCAACATATAACCTCTCGTATATGTAAAAAGAGATAGAAAATAGAACAGGCCATTCTGCCCAACAAGTTTGTGCCAAACAAGCGACTAAGATCATCTCATCCACCCGCATTCAATACATATCCCTCCATTCCATGCATATCCATGTGCCTATCCAAGAGTCTCTCAAACGGCACTGTCGTATCTGCCTCCACCACCACTGCTGGAAGAGCGTTCCAAGCACCCATCACCCTCTGTGTAAAAATGTACCCAGTGCATCTCCTTTAAACCATGCCCCTCTCAACTTGAAGCTGTGCCCGCTAGTCTTTGACAGGTTTAAAATAAAAATGGAAAAGTATACTTTATTGAAGTCAGACTAAATAGAAATAGATCAAAGTTCTCCCAACTGAACCTTCTGGTCTTCTCACAGTCCTGACCTTGTGGTCGGTGGGGGCACTGCAAGCCGGCAGCCCTGCCAGCAGCGCTTATTAGTTTTTTTTCTACTTTTTAATTTTTTTTTGTGAGTTTTAATGTGTGTTTTTGGTGTCTCTCTGTGTGTCTTGTGTGGGGGGTGATGTGGGGGGGTGGGGTAAGGGGGAAACCGCTTTGGTCACCTCCTCCACGGAGAGGCGACTTTCTCTATGTCGCCCCCCCCCCCCCGTGGCCTAACATTGAGGATCGGTGCGGTCTTTCCCGGAGACGCGCCCGTGGCTTCCGCTGCAGGCGCAGCGTGGACTCTCGTCGCGGAGCGGGCGAGCCCTCGCCGGAGGGGAGCGCTCCGCTAGCTGGCACGCGGCAGCCTGAAACCGCCGTCTGCAGAGCTCCAGCCGGCGCTGTGTCCTGGGCCTGGGATCCCTCGCTGGGTACCCGGGGCGAGAAGAGCTCCGACCGCCGGCCCGCGGCCAACTACCTGCGGGGCCACCATCCGGACGCGGGGTCAGCTCTGGCCCTGCGGTCTGCTCTGGCCCTTCCGGCTCTAAATCTTCGGGGACTCTAAATCTTCGACCGCCAGCCTACACCAACTCGAAGCCGCGGTCCCCGGTGGGGAAGCGCCGGTTCAGGACTTACCGGGACTCACCTTGTCTGCTCATCTGGAAACCCACAGCGGCGACTGCGGAGGGTGGAGGTCCCGGCCACGGGGGAAAATGGAGGAGGACTGACCATATTTTGTGCCTTCCACCACAGTGATGAATGCTGAGGTGGATGTTTATGTTAAATTTTTGTTGTGTTTGTGTGTGTTCTTTTTTCATTGCACCGCTGCTGGCAAATTCATTTCACTCGCACTTTATGTGACGAATAAAACTGACTGATTGACCAACCATCTACCTCCTTGGAGACCCTTGGACTATCTTTAAATGAACTTTCCTGGACTTTAACTTGCTCTCAACGCTATACCCATTATCCTGTATCTGTACACTGTGGATGGCAGGCATGTAATCATGTGTGGACTGGATTGCACTGCACTTTGGTACACGTAACAATAAACAAAATTAAACTAAACCAATGGTTTATTTGTCAAGGGCTCACAGAGAGAAACCTGATGTTATTGTCGTGAGTGGTAAGCCGGACACTCCCTCTCAACAAAGGGCACTCGCTAGAAGTAACAGGAACCCAGTGGAACTGGATTCCAACATTAATGCCTCCCCATCCCTCATTTCCCTACAGGCGACTTACACGAGCTCCACCCTTTTTGCAGAGGTCGTACTCATGAACAGATCATGTGAATGTCACGGGCGTACGATGTTTACGCTGGGCTCTCTCAGCAAGTAACCATTGACCGGGGTCGACCCCAAACCCAGGCTGAAGAAGGGTCCCGACCCGAAACGTCACCTAGTCACGTTCTCCACAGATGCTGCCTGGTCCGCTGAGTTAGTCCAGCACTTTCTGTCCTTTTTGTTTTTGTAGATGCAGTTCCTCGTTCCCACACCGAGATCTTCAAAACCTATCTGTGTTGGAAATACTCACCATCTTTGACAGAATTAAAGAGAAAAGATATCGATTTGTTTTTAGATCGAGATACGGAGATCTCTTATTAAAACTGTGGGTTTTCTCCGGGTGCGCCAGTTTCCTCCCACACTCCAAAGATGTACAGGTTTGTAAGTTAACTGGCAGCGGTAAAATATTGTAAACTGTCCCTGGTGTGTGTGTGGGATGATGCTAGTGTACAGGGATTGCTAGTCAACATGGACTCGGTGGGTCGATGGGCCTGTTTCCACGTAGCGTGTCTAAACCGACAATAAGGACATACAGGAACACAATATGAAATGAAGAAACAAACTTAAAAATAGAACCACTCATTGTCTTTACATTAATTTTTCATGATATGAACAATGCTGGCAAAAGGATCTCTGGAGAAGTTAATGGTGAGCCACCTAGTTCAGCCACTGAGGCATAGAGTCACCCTTCGGCCCAACTGGTCCATGCCAACCAAGATGCCCCGTCTAAACTAGTCCCATTTAGAAACATCGAAAATAGGTGCAGGAGGCCATTCGGCCCTTCGAGCCAGCACCGCCTTTCATTGTGATCATGGCTGATCGCCCCCAATCAACAACCCGTGCCTGCCTTCTCCCCACATCCCTTTGCCAGCGAAAAAAAACGACACAGTGTGTTGGGAGTACCTCAGCGGGTTAGGC
This sequence comes from Okamejei kenojei, assembly GCA_035221665.1. Taxonomy (NCBI): domain Eukaryota; kingdom Metazoa; phylum Chordata; class Chondrichthyes; order Rajiformes; family Rajidae; genus Okamejei; species Okamejei kenojei. The sequence goes on from CM069137.1 coordinate 92,858,058, forward strand.
AGCATCTCTGGAGGACATGGATCGGTGACCAGCTAATGTTCCGCCTGACCAGCTAATTTACTGCAGCAATCAATGTCTTCTGTAAACTAGCATCTGCAATTCCTGGTGTCTCCATTTGCCTGCATTTAGCCCATTTCCCTCCAAACCTTTCCGTATATCTGAACTCACTACCTCTCGTCTAGAGAGGGTTCTCCTGAACTCTGCTGGGGAGGACGTTCCACAGTATGGACCATTTCTTCTCCTCTTCCCCACGTTCCCACAGCCCGGCGTAGATTCAAGGGCATTACTTCTTGATTACGAGCGTGAAAACGTGGCTTTGGTATTAATTAAACAATTAAACTTACTGAATAGTGAAAAGCCTGGATAGAGTGAACATGGAGAGGACGTTTCCACGAGTGGGAGAGTCCAGTACCAGAGGCCATAGCCTCAGAATAATAGGTCGTACCTACTGATAGATGAGAAGGAATTTCTTTAGTCATGGTGAAGTGAATCTGTAGAATTCATTGCCACCGACGGCTGTGGAGGCCAAGGGAAGGAACATCGGATCAGCCAAGTGGGATGTTTTTAAAAGTGTGCTGAAAAGAGCTCAGGGTGTGTACGTCCCCGTTAGAGTGAAGGGCAAAGCAGGCAAATGTAGGGAAGCTTGGCTGACGAGGGAAATTGAGGCTTTGTTCAAGAACAAGGAGGATGCATGGGACAGGTATAGGCGGCTGGGATCAAGTGCATCCCTGGAGGAGTTTTGGGAACTAAGGAGCAAAGGTAGACAGGAAATCAGAAGGACATAAAGGGGCCAGGAGATAGCTCTGGCGGGTAGCATTAAGGACAATCCCAAAAGATTGTATAAATACATAAGGGGGGAAAAGGGTAACTAGAGAGAGAGTTGGACCTCTCAGGAATCAAAGCGGTCAACTGTGTGTGGAGCCACAGGAGATGGTCAAGATCCTCAATGAGTATTTCTCCTCTGCATTTACCAAGGAGACAGGACGGAACTTAGGAGCAGTCAATGGATACGTCTTGAGAGCAGTCAGTGTTACCGTTGAAGAAGTACTGAAGGTACTGTCGTGTTTGAAGGTAGACAAATCTCCAGGGCCTGATCAGATATATCCGAGGACATTGCGGGAAACCAGAGAGGAAATTGCGGGAGTCCCGGTTGAAATTTACGAGTCGTCATTAAATACAGGAGAGGTGCCGGAAGACTGGAGGGTGGCAAATGTTGTGCCTCTATTCAAGAAGGGCTGCAGGGAAAATGCTGGAAACTATCGGCCAGTGAGCTGAACATCTGTAGTTGGTAAGTTACTAGAGAGTATTCTGAGGGATAGGATATACAGGCATTTGGATGGGCAAGAGCTGATTAGGGGTTATCAGTATGGTTTTGTACGTGGGAGGTCGTGTCTCACTAATCTTATTGATTTTTTTGAAGACGTGACCAAAAAGGTTGATGAGGGCAGAGCTGTAGATGTTGTGTACATGGACTTCAGTAAGGCGCTCAACAAGGTTCCTCATGGTGGGCTGCTCTGGAAGGTTAGATCACATGGGATCCCAGGAGAGAGATAGCTGAATGGATAGAAAATTGGCCTCACAGAAGGAAGCAGAGGGTGATGGTGGAAGGTTGCTATTCGGACTGGAGGCCTGTGACTAGTGATGTGCCCCAAGGTTCGGTGCTGGGCCCGTTACTGTTTGTCATCTACATCAATGAATTGGATGAGAACGTACAGGGCAAAATTAGCAAGTTTGCTGATGATACAAAAGTGGGTGGTTTTGCAGATAGTGAAGATGGTTGTGAAAAATTGCAGCAGAATCTGGATCGATTGGCCAGGTGGGCTTTGGAATGGTTGATGGAAATTAATTCAGAGAAGTGTGAGGTGTTGCATTTTTGGAAGTCTAACAAGGGCAGGACCTACACAGTAAATGGTAGGCCTCTGGGTAGTGTTATAGAGCAGATGGAGTTAGGTATACAGGTGCATGGTTCCTTGAAGGTCAAGTCGCAGGTAGATAAGGTGGTCAAAAAGGCTTTTGACACATTGGACTTAATCAGTCCTGAGTATTGAGTACAGAAGTCGGGAGGTCACGTTGCAGTTGTATAAGACGTTGGTGAGACCGCATTTAGAATATTGTGTTCAGTTCTGGGCACCATGTTATAGGAAAGATATTGTCAAGCTGGAAAGGGTACAGGGAAGATTTACAAGGATGTTGCCAGGGTCTGAGCTATAGGGAGAAGTTGAGTAGGCTGGGACTCTATTCCTTGGAGCGCAAAAGGATAAGGGGTGATCTTATAGAGGTGTATAAAATCATGAGAGGAATAGATCGGGTGGATTCACAGAGTCTCTTGCCCAGAGTTGATGAATCGAGGACTAGAGGACATAGGTTTAAGGTGAATTGGAAAAGATTGAATAGGAATCTGAGGGGTAACTTTTTCACACAAAGGGTGGTGGGTGTATGGAACGAGCTGCTAGAGGAGGTAGTTGAGGCAGGGACTATCCCAAATTTTAAGAAACAGTTAGACAGGTACATGGATAGGCCAGGTTTGGAGGGAGATCGGCCAACACGGGCAGGTGGGACTAGTGTAGCTGGGACATGTTGGCTGGCATGGGCAATTTGGGTCTGATTCCACACTGTATGACTCCAAGTCATTGGGTATTTTCAAGGTGGAGATTGCAGATTCTTGATTAGTACGGGTGTCAGGGGTTCGGGGGAAGAAGGCAGGAGCATGGAGTTAAGAGGGAAAGATAGATCAGCCATGATTGAATGGTGTAGACTCGATGAACCGAATGGCCTAGTTATGCTCCTGGAACCTGTGAACTCAGAAGCGCATTATTCCATAAAGTGCATAAATCAAACACGCGTAAAACGCAAGGAGACTGTATCGGTAATGCCGCAGTGAGTCCCATTGGTAGGAATTATCAGTAGAGTGACATGAAAGAGGTTTCACAAACACAAATATATTTTATTCATCATTCTACACATAACACGGTGATCTTCACTCTTTCCAGAAACAGATTCTTTATTCAGATATAAATGTAGTCCAAACACACCGTACCAATGGCATTAACACTAGTATTCCTGCAATGAGTTGAATACGCCATCAGCGGCGTGCTATGTGCCAAGCATTCTTCTCACCTCAATGCTTCTACTAAAGTGACATTCGAGTGGAAACGGGACGAGAGTCTTTACACAGCGTTGAGGTCGATTATTGTGTCCGAGCACAGCAGGTAATCAGTTATAAACGTTGGTAAATACGTCATTGGGATCCAGACCAGTTTGGCGTCCATGCCTGCGCTGTAGCGGGTCCTTGGATACTTGGCCGTTAGAGCGTGTTCCATGCACCACACTACCTGGGACAGGTCTCTACTTGACAAGATTCTCATCAGCTTCTCCCGTCTAATGCAGGCTGTGGATATCCAGAGGCAAGTGTTATTGAATCACAAATAAAATCATGGGTAACTGTTGGTCATAGATTCTTACAGCATGAAAACAGGCCCTTCGGCCCAATTTGCCCACACCGGCAACAGATTGGCAAGTAATTTTTATTAGCAGATTAGCAGATTAGCAGATTAAAAAAAGTGGGTGGATTTGCAGATAGTGAAGACGGTTGTGGAAATTGTTGCAGGATCTTGATCGATTGGCCAGGTGGGCTGAGGAATGTTGATGGAATTCAATGCAATGTGAGGTGTTGCATTTTGGGAAGTCTAACAAGGGCAGGACCTACACAGTAAATGGTAGGCCTCTGGGTAGTGTTGTAGAGCAGAGGGATCTAGGAGTGCAGGTGCATGGTTCCTTGAAGGTCGAGTCGCAGGTAGATAAGGTGGTCAAAAAAGGCCTTTGGCACATTGGCCCTCATCAGTCAGAGTATTGAGTATAGAAGTTGGGAGGTCATGTTGCAGTTGTATAAAACGTTGGTGAGATCGCATTTAGAGTATTGTGTTCAGTTCTGGGCACCATGTTATGCGAAAGATATTGTCAAGGTGAAATGGGTACAGAGAATATTTACGAGGATGTTGCTAGGCCTCAAGGGCCTGAGCTATAGGGAGAGGTTGAGTAGGCTGGGACTCTATTCCCTGGAGCGCAGGAGGATGAGGGGTGATCTAATAAAGGTGTACAAAATCATGAGAGGAATAGATTGGTTAGACACACAGAATCTCTTGCCCAGAGTAGGTGAATCGAGGACCAGTGGACATATGTTTAAGGTGAAGGGGGAAAGATTTAATAGGAGCCTGACAGGTAACTTTTTATGGGTGTATGGAACGAACTGCTGGAGGAGGTGATTGAGGCAGGGACCACCCCAACATTTAAGAAACATTTAGACAGGTACATGGATCGGACAGGTTTAGAATGATATGGGCCAAATGCAGACAGGTGGGACTAGTGCAGATGTGATCTGTTGGCCGGTGAGGCCAAGTTGGGCTGAAGGGCCAGTTTCCATGTTGTTTGACTCTATGGCTCTAAGCCTTTGTTACCAGAGTTTCATTGTATTGTGTACATAGAAACATATAAACATAGAACATAGGTGCAGGAGGAGGCCATTCAGCCCTTCGAGCCAGCACCGCCATTCATTGTGATCATCGCTGATCGTCCCCAATCAATAACCCGTGTAACCAATGTACGTATACAAACAAAATCAATATCTAGGAAAAGTTCTCAATTTTGTACTGACCTGAGATGAATAGGCTGGGTAAACACACAAGGTCTTTTGCCCAGAGTAAGGGAATTGAAAACCAGAGACATAGGTTTATGGTGAGGGGTAAAAGATTTAACAGGAATCTGAGGGGCAACTTTTTCTTTTACACAAAAGGTGGTGGGTGTATGGAACAAGCTGCTGGAGAAGGTAGTTGAGGCAGCTACTAGTATAATGTTTAAGAACCATTAGGACAGGTACATGGATAGGTCCGCTTGGGCAGTTTGCAACCCCGGAGTATGACTATTGATTTCTCCGACTTCATCTTAAGTAGCCCCTGCATCCCCTCGCTCCATCCCTCCCCCATGAAGCCACACCCTGCTTTTAGTTCTCACCCAACAAACGGCTAACAATGGCCAGTTTCCTTAATCATTGTTTTTTTTTATATATCTGTCATTAATTTGTTCTATATCTCTCTACATCACACTCTTGTGTTCATTTCCCATGACTTTCAGTCTGAAGAAGGGTCTCGACCTGAAACGTCGTCCATTCCTTCTCTCCAGAGATGCTGCCTGTCTCACTGAGTTACTCCAGCATTTTGTGTCTATCTGCATGGATAGAAACATAGAAACATAGAAATTAGGTGCAAGAGCAGGCCATTCGGCCCTTCGAGCGTGCACCGCCATTCAATATGATCATGGCTGATCATCCAACTCTGTATCCCGTACCTGCCTTCTCTCCATACCCCCTGATCCCTTCAGCCACAAGGGCCACATCCAACTCCCTCTTAAATATGGCCAACAAACTGGCCTCAACTACCTTCTGTGGCAGAGAATTCCACAGATTCACCACTCTCTGTGTGAAAAACGATTTTCTCATCTCGGTCCTAAAAGACTTCCCCCTTATCCTTAAACTGTGACCCCTTGTCCTGGACTTCCCCAACATCGGGAACAATCTTCCTGCATCTAACCTGTCCAACCCCTTAAGAATTGTGTAAGTCTCTATGAGATCACCCCTCAATCTTCTAAATTCCAGCGAGTACAAGCCGAGTCTATCCAGTCTTTCTTCATATGGAAGTCCTGCCATCCCAGGAATCAGTCTGGTGAATCTTCTCTGTACTCCCTCTATGGCAAGAATGTCTTTCCTCAGATAGGATGCGGGCCAAAGATCATAGAGCGGAGCAAGATGCTCCACTCGGCGGAAAAGCCGTAGTACGTCATGGGTAATTTTTCGCGCCACCTTGACGTGCTGCCTCGCGCTTACCGTCATGGCATCCACACCTACAGCACACTGACCGAATGATACAGACGTCCTGACTGAAAATCACACCCTTCCGATCAATTATTTTAGGATAAGCCTTCCTAGAGAACATGCTACTTTTTGTTTTGCCCATTTAAAAAATATAGACCGAATTTTCAATTTGTCATGTGATTGGTACAAGGAGACTGCAAAGCTCATAATATCTACTTTTTTTACACACTGTAACTTTCTACATTTCTATTTTTGGGTATGTGGCAATTATGTGGCAATTAGGTGGCATGTATGTGGCAATTATGGCTCATGGATTTTATTCCCCACACTACTAGTTATATTTCTAACAACATATTTAAATACAAGTGAAATTTTCGATCTTTCCGAACCCCTTAAAATGTCTGAAGAAGAGACCCGACCCTAAACGTCGCCTAGCCATTCCCTCCATAGACACAAAATGCTGTCTGGAATAACTCAGCGGGTCAGGCAGCATCTCTGGAGAGAAGGAATAGGTGACGTTTTGGGATGAGACCCTTCTTCGGACCCTCCATAGATCCAGCCTGACCTGCTGAGTTCTCCAGCACTTTATGTTTTGCTCATTTTCAAAGCAACCACCATTTTCATTTTCAAAGCAACCACATTTTCATTTTCTAAGCAACCACATTTTCATTGTCAATAAGCCAAAAACAGCTTTTGCATTGTCGTTAAACCAAAAATAGCTTTTGTGTTTTCAATAATCCAAAAACAGCTTTTGCATTTTCAAACCAAAAAACACTTTTGCATTTTCAAACCAAAAAACACTTTGGCATTTTCAAACTACATTTTCAAACCACATTAAGGTCATTGGCAGGTCAGTAAAAACACTCATAGTTTAGTAGACATGTGTTCAGTGTTATTCACAGCTCAGACTGAGAGTCGCTCCCCCATCTTGCAGAGAACTGAGGCACCTCCACACTTCCGGGTTTTATAGTCCCTCCCCCCCCCCCACCAGAAGGGGTGTGGCCTTCATGGCGTGATTTACAGGAGAGAGAATCTCAACATTTAAAGAACATTAATGTATTTTATTTTTAATCAATGGGAAAAATCCTCTTGTCCTGCGCAGCGGAGAGGGCCAAAAATCACAGCCGTAATTGGTAGCGTAGTTTCTAAAATCAATATGCAGTGCAAACAGGATCAAGATCAGATTTTAATTACATAGATTAAGGAATGGAACTAGAATTCATAAGCTCTATTCACAGTCCTATTTATTTTTTAATCCAACCTAAGAACAAATAAAGGTGGAAAAACAAATATCATGTTGTTCTTGTAAGAGATGTCTCAAAATTATCAATAATTGTATTTTAATTCACCTAGTCACAATAGGTTTTTGGATTTAACAGTTTACAGCTGAATTGGTTTAGGCATTTTTAGTCATTGTATGGATAGGATTATTATTTCTGACATGGTAAAGGGGAGGGTCTCTTAAGATGCTTTTTCTAATCTCCTGGTGACTAATTTCATGCTTCTTTGCAAGTTCGCATCGCCATTTCAAATTCTATTGATTATTGATATTGATATATAGTTTTATTTAGAGGTACAGCATAAAAACAGGCCCACTGAATCCATGGCAACCGTCAATCAACCGTTCACACTAGTTCCAAGTTTGCCCACTTTCTCAATCACTCCCTACACATCAGGTGCATTTTTTTAAGACAGGCCGTACAAAGCCATACATCCTTGGAATATTTTGGTCAGAAAATTACAAGGATTAATAGACTATAAATAATTATTGAGTTATGTCCCTTTGAAAAAAATGGTTCAGAAGATTTACATATTGATAAAATATTCTCCAATACTGTGCTAAAACTGAAGGAAACTGAAATAATTCATCGCAAAGAGCTGGAGTATCTCAGCGGGTCAGACAGCGTTTCTGGAGAAAAGGATGTGGTAAAGTTTCAGGTCGAGACCTTCTCTCCAGAGATGCAGTCTGTCTCGCTGAGCTACTCCAGCTTTTTGTTTCTATCTTCAGTTTAAACCAGCATCACATAGATTCATAGCAACTTGTTTCAACAACTTTTTCAGCACTTTAAAGTTTGGCATATAGATTGGGCACGGTGACACAACGGTAGAGGTGCTGTCTTACAGCACCAGAGTCCTGGGATAGATCCTGACTAGGTTGCTGTCTGTACGGAGTTTGTACGTTCTCCCTGTGACCGCGTGGGTTTTCACCAGTTGCTTCTGTTTCATCCCATATTCCAAAGACGTGCAGAGTCCAGCACACTGATGCAATTGTAAATAAAACACATCAACACCTCTACTTCCTGAGAAGATTACGTAGATTCAGTATGTTGGAGAGGATTCTCTTGGACCTCTGCAGGTGCACAGTAGAGAGCATATTGACTGGTTGCATCGTGGCCTGGTTCGGCAACCTGAAATGCCCAGGAACGAAGAAGACGGCAAAAAGTCGTGAAAACTGCCCAGTCCATCCGACCTCCCCACCATCGAAAGGATTTACCGGAGTGGCTGCCTCAAAAAGGCAGCCAGCATCATCAGAGCCCCCCACCCTGGCCACGCACTCATTTCACCCCTGCCATTGGGAAGAAGGTACAGGAGCCTGAGAACAGTAACATCCAGGTTCAGGAACAGCTTTTCCCTACAGCCTTCAGGCTATTAAACACGACAACCTCAAATAAGCTTGGAACTACAATAGACTATTATTATTATTATTGCAGTATTTATTGTTTATTTTGTGTGTGCGTTTGTGTATGTGTATATGTATATATATATATATATATGTGTGTGTGTGTGTGTGTGTGTATATACATGTGAGTATGTGTATATATACACACACAGAACTGTTTTTTCTTCTCATTTATTATATTCTTTACAGTGTACTATGTTTACATATTCTGTTGTGCTGCTGCAAGTAAGAATTACATTGTTGTATCTGGGACATATGATAATAAAACACTCTTGACCAAAGATCATATATATATATGAATTAATATATTTATATGTATATATTTATAAATATAATTGCCTTTATGGTTTCTGTACATCATCTGAGAAATAAGCTAAAAAGAGAAATAGAACATTTCTTTAAATCAAAGTTGCTTCTGATCCATGAGAAGGAACTTTGAGATATATATGTGTTAAATTTGTGTGTAGTGTGTGCAAGCAATACAAGGGAAATTGCATAAAGGGGCTGGGGGCTGGGGAGGAAGGATGTAGGTATGTTACAATACCTACCTTTAGTGGCGCTGCATTTCTGCCGCTCCCCGTGTGAGCGACATTGGCGCCTTTTCAGAGGGGGGCGGGTTTAAAATGCCGTTTTTCCCTAGACCAAATCGATCAATCTCAGGGGATTTCTTCGCTAAAGAGAAATCGCTCCGACATTTATTATATGAAGCTATTTTTAAACTACGCTAGATCATTCATTAGCTAGAGTAGTTTAAAAATCATCTTCTAAAGCCGTGAACGGCGACAGCGGAACGGACCTAACGTAAGCGATAAAAGAAGGTACATTTTTTTTAGGTTTTATTTTTACATAAAAACGTACTTCTTAGGAAGCATTTAATCACATTTTCATGTTGCGAAAAGGGGACAAAAAAAAACAAAACGAACCGGCTGTATTTTTCCTGCCGACTGTGGGTTAAATTCACCGCAAACCGCAACGTTCTAATCCACCGCGTTCCACTAAAACCCACTCGCAAGTTGATTTAAATGGCCATTAATTTACAGGAATTAAACACAAAATTCCTTCCATTTCGCCTATAAATTCATGAAAATTAGATTTAAAAATCATGTTATATTGTGGATTATTGTGTGAATGTTATTTGGACACTTAGGCAATTTAAAAATGTTTATCATTTCTTAAGAAATGGATAGATGTTTAGATCCAGTAATTGAATTTTGTAATTAGCTACAATTAGGTAACTAACTATTTATATGCTTTAATTTCAGGTCATTCAAGTAAGATTGTTTCATATTTGTTTCAGAATGCTTCAATCTATAATAACTGAAAATGTAATTGAGTTCTATTAGTTTTTAAGAAAGTTATGGGCTTTTGACTGTCCTAGATCACAGCTTTTGAGTTAAGTCAATGGAAAGGCAATGGGGAGCAAGATGCTAATTTCCGAGTATGAAAATGGCCATAACGTTTTTAATACTGAAGATATGAAAGTGAATTAGGTGTCAAATTAAACTTCTTTTTATGCTTTATCTGATGGGATAAATTGCAGACTTGATTTTTAAAATCTCAAAATGTTGTAACATTGCTAAAGGATGGGATGGAAATGGACAGAAAGAGATTAAGCAGGGCGAAAACATTTAAAAATAAAATTAACTAAAATATGTGGATTGATAGATGAGCTATATCACACACATACTGTTCCCCTACAACACTGATCACACTGCGAGAGGCATAACGGAAGTTGCGTTTGCATACTAAAATGGCGGCCGTTCTGCTCCGCGGCACACTACACCTCAGTGCATTGGATTACGCAGGAGTGGAGTATCTTGCTCCGACCTGTAATCTTTGATGTGGGCTAAGCACGGGCATGTGGGACTAGAGTAGGCGGGCATATTAGTCGGAATGGGCACGTTGGGCCGAAGGGCCGGTTTCCTTGCTGTATGAATCTATGCTAGTCTAATGCTGGAAATCTGGCATTCAAGTGGAAAATGCTTTGCCACAGACATTTCTGACCTGTAGCGGGGAAGGAGGGGTTAACGTTTCTATTGCACCAGAGCAAGTGAACTTCCTCAATGACATTAGTGTCACAGAGAGGTGGATGCAACATGGAGTTCCTTGAACCCTCGATCAGTTTCCATTTCCATGCAAAATGCAAAACATGCGATTGCATGAGGTACCAAAGCTGCAGCAGAGGCTCGCATTTCCTATGCACAGGTGCATGCATGTAAATTCCAAAGTTGTTCTCAACTCCACGAAGAAATGATGCCGTAAGCCAGTGGTCTCCAAACTATGGCCCGCGGGCCACATACGGCCTGCGGCAAGCTCAGCGCAGGGCGGGACGGCCATGGAGCGTGGGTCAGTTTGGCGTCATGTCGAGTCGAGTCAGGGAGCGCCGTGGCCCAGAGCTGCTCTTACTGTTGCTGCCGGTAGGTCCCTCGAATTGTCAGGCTGCCGTGAAGAAGGGTGCGATGGAGGGAGGTGGGGGTTGGGTGATGGGCACACTATAACGTGCGATCATTCCTCTCTGCCCTCTCTCTCTCTCTGCCCTCTCTCTCTCCCCCCTCTCTGTCTACCTTAACGCTCTCTCTCTCTCTCTCTCTCTCTCTGCCTCTCTATTTGCCTGCCTCTCTGCCTCTCTCTCTGCCTCTCTCTCTCTCTCATTAAATTAAAAAAACTGACATTTCTTTATTTTTTCCTATGGCCCGCAAAAATGTGCCAAATATATAATGTGGCCCTCATGCTGAAAGGTTTGGAGGCCCGTGTTTTACATAAAAGATGGTGGGTGTATGGAACTAGCTGCTGGAGGAGTTACTACTATTATAGTTTAAGAACCATTTGGACAGGTACATGGATCGGTCCACTTGGGCAGCTTGCAACTCAGGGGTATGACTATTGAATTCGCTAACATCAAATAACCCCTGCATTCCCTCCATCCCTCCCCCACAAATTCACACCCGCTTTTCGTTCTCACCCAACAAACAGCTAACAATGGCCTGTTTCCTTAATCATTGTTACATTTTTGTTTATCTTTCATTCATTTGTTCTATATCTCTCTACTTCATCATCGATATCTCCCGCTTTCCTTTCCCGTGACTTTCAGCCTGAAGAAGGGCCTCGACCCGAAACGTCACCCGTTCCTTCTCTCCAGAGATGCTGCCTGTCCCGCTGAGTTACTCCGGCATCCTATCTACATGGATAGGATGTGGGCTAAGCACGGGCATGTGAAACTAGAGTAGGCGAGCATATTAGTCAGCATGGGCAAGTTGGGCAGAAGGGCCAGTTTTCTTGCTGTATGAATCTATGCTAGTCTAATGCTGGAAATCTGGCATTAAAGTGGAAAATGCTTTGCCACAGACATTTCTGACAGTGTGTCGGGGAAGGAGGAGTTAACGTTTCTATTGCACCAGAGCCGTAAGCTAATGCAACCATCGTTATTAAAGTTACAAAATGCAGACCACGTCCAAACCATGCAGCCTCACTGTGCACTTTAGTTTAGTTTAGAGATATAGTGCGGAAACAGGCCCTTCGGCCTATCCAGGTCCGCACCGACCAGCGGACCCTACACATTTACACAAGCCTACACACACCAAGTATACGAACCTGAGCCAATTAATCTACAAACCTGTACGTCTTTGGAGAGTGGGAGGAAACCGAAGATCTTGTGAGAAAACCCACGTGGTCACAGGGAGAACGTACAAACTCCATACAGACAAGGCCCGTAGTCGGGATCGAACCTGGGTCTCTGGCGCTGCAACCAATTCTATAGTTTGATGTCTCATTCCAACTTGGAACTACCCAGAGCTTTGAAGATACATCAGGGTAATTATCGACAGTGTATTTATTGAAGTATTTAAAACCTCTTCACAGTACCTCAGTAAACAAAACTAACAAACTAAACATGTGAGGGACCTTACGGTCAATTACACAATACTGTACTCAATAGTTATGCTTCAAAAACGATCATTTAGGAAACACAATAACTAAATGCTATTTCTACACCCAGGTTTAGTAATACAGTGGCTTGCAAAAGTATTCATACCCCTTGAACCTTTTCCACATTTTGTCACGTTACAACCACAAACGTAAATGTATTTTTTCAGTTTTTTATTTGTAATAAAATTTGGAAACCATGTATCATTTTCCTTCCACTTCACAATTATGCACCACTTTGTGTTGGTCTATCACATAAAATCCCAATAAAATACATTTACGTCTGTGGTTGTAACGTGACAAAATGTGGAAAAGTTCAAGGGGGATGAATACTTTTGCAAGCCACTGTAATTGAGCCGTGAACAGTTATAATTGTTCGTGGAGTTTTTCATGGAAATTAGCTTTCAAAAAGCTTTGAATGAATTCAAAATGCATTTCCATTTCCATCAAATGATGTAGCAAGCCTTTCAGACAAGTGAAGATTAGACTTTCAGAGAAACAGCGTGGAAACAGGCCCTTCAGCCCACCGCGTCTTTGGAGTTTGGGAGCAAAACCTGAGCACCCGGAGAAAACCCAGACAGTCACAGGGATAATGTAAAACTCCGTACAGACAGCACCCCTAGTCACCATCAAGCCCGAGTCTTTCGTGCTGTGAAGCCCCTGTCCCACATTCCCGAGTTACTCATGAATTCTCCCGAGTTTTCCCCTTGCTTCAAACTCGGAGAATGTCCGGAGGAGCCCGTAGCGAGTCCATAGGAGGCCATAGCGAGTCTGTAGATATTTCGTAGCGGCTCGCTATGCCAGCCGCAGGTACTCACGGCATCAGGTAAGTCGGGACGTTTTTTCAGCATGTTGAAAAATGTCCTCGAGCCCCGAGTACCTACAGCTGGCTATTACCGTAATTCTCCCAGTTTGAATCAAGGGGAAAACTCGGGAGAATTCGTGAGTAACTCGGGAAAGTGGGACAGGGCCTTAAGGCAGCAACTCTATGTGCTACCATGCTGACTAATTGTGTTTCATGACAAAGGTCAAATCTTTAAAAATTCTTAATGATCTTTGGTATGAGTAATCAGTAAATATTTTTTAAGCAAAGCATAGACATGATAATAAAATACCTGTGCCTAATATTCACAATGTAAATCTTACGATAATGGGTTTATTTCTGAGGAGTTGAAGTGGTGAATATTGCTTACATTGCAAGAAATAATCTTCTCCGTACTGCTTCCTCACATCCGCAGGCAGGCTGTCCCACACGCATTGCTTGCTGTTGCGATGCACGTCACAGTTCGTCATTCTGGTTTCAAAACTCCCCGGTTCGATACAAGCAACTTTGATCCCAAAACTCTTCATGTCTCGCCTGAACAAAGGGCACATTTTTGCACAGATTAGAGCAGACAAGCAGATGAGAGAGGGAACCAGAGTCTTACCTTCTGTGCCCACTAGGGGTTGCCAACTTTCTCACTCCCAAATAAGGGACAAGCGGTCCAAATAAAGGACAAATTCCCGACGGCGATTCGTTGACCGACTCGGCCGTGGCTGGGTGAATGATGAGTTGATCCCGGGGTGCTGGACTGCACACAAAGCCCAGCCGGCGGGCCAGCTGAGGAGTTTTGGCCCGGGCACGACATCGCGCGCCAGGTCCGGCGCCCCATCCGACTCATGAACCGATGATCGGCCATGAGAAGGAGGGGTGATGGTGGTGTCGGCAGTAAGTGAAGGCCCGAAAGTCAGATCGCTGGCCGGGCTGCCGACCGCCGGGGCCACGGGCGAGACGCTGCTGCACTCCATAGGCTGCACTACGTCGGGACGGGTGAGGCGAGGCCGGATGCGGCGCTCCGACCCGACAGTCCCCTCGAACCCGAGTAGTAGCAGTCAAATACGGGACAAGGGCGGTCCCGTACGGGACAAACCAATTTAGCCCAATATACGGGATGGACAGGCTATTATGGCACAGTCGGCAACCCTAATCCGGACAGAGGTGACGGCTGGAGGCCTTGCAGCAGCCTGGGTCTCGCCTGGGTCAAGCTCCACTCCAGGAGACCAAGCGCACAGACCGGACTGGACTTTGGAAACAACCCCAAAACCTGGCCACTCCTGCATATGGTCTCAGTGGACTATGTTTTAATGCGTTTACTCCTAATCGGGGACTGTGCTTAGGTATGGCAATACTTTATTGAACTGAATGCAAATCACTGTACGTAGGTACACGTATTATAAAGAACTATTGAACCATCGAGAAAGAACAATTCTCAGCTTGTTTGCATAGCTCAGCGGATGTGAAACATACAGAATAGTGAAAGGCTTGGATAGAGTGGATGTGGAGAGGATGTTTCCACTAGTGGGAGAGGTCATAGCCTCAGAATTAAAGGACGTTCCTTTAGGAAGGAGATGAGGAGACATTTCTTCAGTCAGTGAGTGGTGAATCTGTGGAATTCATTGCCACAGAAGGCTGTGGAGGCCAAGTCAATGGATATTTTTAAGGCAGAGATAGATGGATTCTTGATTAGTACCAGCGTCAGAGGTTATGGGGAGAAGGCAGGAGAATGGGGTTAGATCAGCCATGATGGGCCGAATGGCCTAATTCTGCTCCTATTCCATATGACCTCATCATTCCTCGCCATCACTAACCTTTTCATACAACATCACTCATCCATAGATTAGGCTGTAGTTTGCTTCTTCCCAATTACCCCCTCACCCCACTGCAGGTATGGGATGAGGGTCAGAAAATTAATGTTCATTAGTGATAGGAGCAGGATTAGGCCATTTGGCCCATCGAGTGTATTCTGCCATTCAATCATGGCTGATCTATATTCCCCTCTCAACCCCATTCTCCTGCCTTCTCCTCATAACCCCTGACACCCTTACTAATCACGAATCTGTCAATCTCCGCATTAAAACGTTAGTGAACTTGATGCCTAAAGGGCCTGTCCAACTTGGCCGTCATTTGCGCGTCACGCAGATAGCGCGCGACGATTTTGTACATCACAAAATCCTGCGACGTGGTGTGTCACTGCCTATGTCATCGCGCACCATGCGTGCGTAATGCGCACATCGTGTGCATGTCACGTTGCGCACGTCGTGTAAATGATGTCGCGTAATTTACGCGCAAATGACGGCCAATTGGACGGGCCCTTAACTGAACTGATCTCTGTACAAGCTCAACAACCCTCCATTCCCACGTGCCTATCTAAAAGCCTCTTAAACACCACTATCTTATCTGCCTCCACCACCACCTCTGGCAATGTATTCCACGCATCCACCGTTCTCGGTGTCAACAACCTGCCCCACACATCTCCATTGAACTTTTCCCCTCTCACCTTATAACCATGCCCTCTAGTGTTGGATATTTCCACCCTGGGAAAAAGGTTCCTGCCCTATCTACGCATCTCATAACTGTATATACTTCCAACAAGCCACCCCTGAACCTCCAATCCAAACCTGTCCAACCTCTCCCTGTAGCTAAAACCCTCTAATCCAAGCATCATTCTGGTAAACCTTTTGGTAAACCACCCTTTCCAAAACCTCCACTTTTTTTTTCTGTAATTGGGCGACCGGCGCTGCACACAATACTCCAAATTCAGCGTAACCAAAGTCCTGTAAATCTGCATCATTACTTCATTAATCACGTTACCATCATTTTATCACGATTATCACGATTTAATTAAATTACAGGAAGTACCTAAAGAAGCAAATTTTCTTTCTAACTAATAATGAGTTTAGAGATACAGTGTGGAAACAGGCCCTTTGGCCCACTCAGTCTGCTCTGATCAGCGAGCATCCCATACACTAGCACTACCCTACACATTGGGGGCAACTTAAAATTTACAGAGGGCCAATTAAAATACAAACCTACACGTTTTTGGAATGAAACCGGAGCGCCCGGAGAAAACCCACTCGGTCACAGGGAGAACGTGCAAACACCACACCCGCAGCATCCGCGGTCAGGATGTAAGGCAGCAGTTCGACCACCCGTTGTAATGCAGCTTTCATGTCAATACATCCCAACAAATACACTACACCCCCTGGCCGGCACGATGGCGCAGCGGTAGAGTTGCTGCCTTACAGCGCTCGCAGCGCCGGAGACACGGGTTCGATCCTGACTATGGGCGCTGTCTGTATGGAGCTTGTATGTTCTCCCCGTGACCTTTGGTTTCCACCCACAATCCAAAGACGTACAGATATATAGGTAAAGTGGCTTGGTAAATGTAAAAATTGTCCCTAGTTTGTGTAGGATGTTAATGTACGGGGATCGCTGGTCGGCGCGGACCCGGTGGGCCGAGGGGCCTGTTTCCGCGCTGTATCTCTAAACTGAACTATTGCGGCACTTCTGCTGTTATTTTCACGTGAGCGTGCAGGTTCTATGATGGGCAGAATTACGTACAAAACTCAGCAAGTAGAAATCGAGGCAGGAGCACCAGGGCTGTAAGGACACAAAGGGTTCATCCTTCGTCTTATTGTGTCCAATTTTCACCATGTTATAGGAAAGATGTTGTCAAGCTGGAAAGAGTGCAGAGATGGTGCCAGGACTCGGCAGCCTGAGCTATAGGGAGAGGTTGATCAGGTTAGGACTATTCCTTGGAGAGCAGGAGGATGAGGGGTGATTTTGTAGAGGTGTAAAAATCATGAGAGGAATAGATCGGGTAGGCGCACAGAGTCTTTGCCTAGGGTAGGAGAATCAAGAACCAGAGGGTATAGGTTTAAGATAGAAGGGGAAGGGTGTGGGTGAAGGTTTAATAGGAACCTGAGGGGTAACTTTTTTTATACGAAGAGTGGTGGGTGTATGGAACGAGCTGCCAGAGGAGGTAGTTGAGGCAGGGACCATCACAATGCTTAAGAAGTATTTAGATGGGTACATGGATTGGATGGGTTTCGAGGGATATGGGCCAAGCGCAGGCAGGTGGGGCTAGCAGCAGTGGTGGGTATCTGGGGCATTGTTGGCTGGTGTGGGCAAGTTGGCCTGTTTTCACACTGTATGACTCTAGGCTTGTCATGTTCCCTTTGCCAAATGTCAGGATAAAACAGGGTGTGATGCCACGTCACTGTGTCACGTTGAAAACCAGCGGCCCATGCCAGCCCCATCCTGCCCTCACCTTAAGCTGTCGTTGAACGCTTCCATCCCAAACTTTGATGGGAAGTAGCCACCTCCGCCCAGAGCCATGCGGCCCAGTACGCTGGTCACATTCACAATCCTTCCCCTGGCCTTCTTCACCAGCGGCAGCAGCTTTAACGTCACCGCGATAGGTCCCAGTAAATTCACTTCAATGGGTCTCCTGAAATGTTCGATCCTTAACCAATCTGTGGGGCAGAGAACTCCGGCGATCCCGGCATTGTTTACCAATCCCCAGAGACCTGCAGGGACAAGGTTGGACAATTATACATCAGACAAGTAACTAGCGACTAGTAGTCTGCCTCAGGGTTCAGTGCTGGGCCCATTACAGCTTAGTATCTATATCAATGTTTTGGATGAGAACGTACATGGCTAGATTAGCAAGTTTGCACATGATACTAACGTGGGTGGTATTGCAGAGAGCGAAGATGGTTGTCAGAAATTACAGAAGGATCTTGATCAGTTGGGCTGAGAAATGGTCATAGAGTGATACAGTGTGGAAGCGGGTCCTTCGGACCAAATTGCCCACACCGGCCAACATGTCCCAGCTACACTAGTCCCACCTGCTGTGCTTGATCCATATCCCTCCAAACCTGTCCTATCCATGTACCTGTCTAATGTGCCTGTCCCATTTAGGCGACTGCAGGAGACTATGCAGTCGCAACATGTTTGCGGGTGGTTGCCGGGGAGTTGCCTTCATGGTCGCGAGGAGTTCCCGCATTCTGGGAACTAGTCGCGGATGCCGGCCAACCGCCGTAGATGGGTCGCCAGGAGGTACTAGTGGGTCGCCAGGAGGTTGAAGTTCTCGTAGGTTGTCCCCGGTGCTGGTCGGTGAATTTCATTGGTTCATTCGGGGAAAAAAAGCGTAAGCAGTAGTAACCGACCGATAATGGTAAATGTCCGCCGAGATTCACAACCGCGTATCTCTGGCTTCTTAAAAGGTCTCCACTCCTTCTCCCTCTTTCTCTCCACCACTTTTAAAGGACTTAAGTACACTGTACTTTAGCCGTCTTAATTACAGCGGCAACCTTCCTGTTCATCGCGGTGTGAGTGTGTATCACCTTGGCTTTGCACCGTGTGAATTTCACTCAGACAGCGCTCCCCCCGCTTGCCCTGTCCCCCGCCTGCATAACGGGCTGGTGAAGGAAGCGATGTGTGTGTGTTCCACTCTGACAGTCACCGTTCTAATTGTCGGTTTTTCAGGCGACTGCCGTCAACTTGACAGTCACCGCAGTCCGCTGAAAAATCGCCAAAGTGGGACCGGCCCATAACTGTTTCTTAAATGTTGGGATAGTCCCAGCCTCAACTACCTCCTCTGGCAGCTTGATCCATACACCCACCACCCTTTGTGTGAAAATGTTACCCCTCGGATTCCTATTAAATCCTTTGCCATTCACCTTGAACCTATGTCCTCTGGTCCTCGATTCCCCAACTCTGGGCAAGACACTCTGCGCATCTACCCAATCTAGTCCTCTCATGATTTTGTATACCTCTATTAGATCACCCCTCATCCTCCTGCGCTCCACCCAGCCTACTCAACCTCTCCCTATAGCTCACACCCTCTAGTCCTGGCAACATCCTCGTAAATCTTTTCTGAACCCTTTCAAGCTTGACAATATCTTTCCTATAACACGGTGCCCAGAACTGAACACAATATTCTAAATGCGCAGTCTCACCAACGTCTTATACAACTGCAAAGTGACCTCCCGACTTCTATACTCAATACTCTGACTGATGAAGGCCAAAGTGCCAAAGGCCTTTTTGAGAACCTTAATCTACCTGCGACTTGACCTTCAAGGATACATGCACCTGTACTCCTAGATCCTCTGCTCTACAACACTACCCAGAGGCCTACCATTCACTGTGTAGGTCCTGCCCCTTGTTAGACATCCCAAAATGCAACACTCACACTTCTCTGTATTAAATTCCATCAACCATTCCTCCGCCCCTGGTATAGCAGCGAAGCCCCGCAATCCCATCCACCAACTTACCACCCTTCCCCCCCCTCCCCCCGCCCCCAACCCCCCCCCCCCCCCCCCCACCTCCCCCACCCGCAAACCCACCACCCCACACGTTTGTTTCATCAGCATACTTGCTAAGCTTGCCCTGAATGTTCTCATCCAAATCATTTGATGTAGATGACAATACTGTAACGGGCCCCGCACCGAATCCTGTGGCACACCACTTGTCTCAGGCCCTCCAGTCTGAGAATGCAACCTTCCACCATCACCTCTGCTTTCCTTCCATGGATGCCAATTGCTATCCATTCAGCATTCTCTCCTGGGTCCCACGCGATCTAAACCTTTTCCAGAGCAGCCCATACCATGCGGTTTTATACCCTGTCGAATGCCTTCTGTAAGTCCATGTACACAACATCTAAGCTCTGACCTATTGACCTTTTTGGTGTTGGTCTTCAAAAAAATCAATCTGTGATGAAGGTAATTAATGTGAAGCATTGCATTTTGGAAATTCTAAACATGGGCAAGGACAATACAGTGATTGATAGGACTGTACGAAGTATTGTAGAAAAGTGTGGATCTTAGCATCCCCCCTCTACAACGTGGACAAATACACTATAAAACACTTACATACCCCTTAACTTGAAAAAGCGAGAACCCCACCATACCCGCCCAAAGTACAGGTATATTGGGAGGTCAAAAATGGTTGCAGCCCATTGGCCATCAGTCAGAGTATTGAGTTATAGATCTGTCGAGGTGGGCCTGTCATTAATGATACTCTCCCAAGAGTCAGTGTAGAGAGATATTTTGATATATTGTAATTCGTTTGTGCACCATGTCATAGGGAAAGTTGTTTTATAAGTTGGAAAGGATGGGAGATAAGAGTCGCATAAAAGTTGGTTTGGTGTTTTTCATCATTTATAATCCCCCCCCGCTAACATCTTCCACCCACCCCACCCCCCCCCGTCCCCCCCCCCCCCCCCCTCCCCCCCCCCCCCCCCCCCCCCCCCCCCCCCACCCCCCTTTCCCCCCCCCTTCCCCACACACGCCCCCCCCCCCACCACCCTCCCCCCCCCCGCGCCCACCACGTATACCACCCCAAAACCCCCCCCCGTGACCCACGCCACAACACTAGGTAATGATGGGGGCAAGGGGGGGGGGGACGCGTTTAACCAGGGGGAGGGGGGGTTGAGTGGGTGTGAAATAACGGGTGGGGAGGGGGGGGAGGTGGGTGGTTTGTGTGGCACTCTCAGCTGAGAGTCCCATTTGTGATTATCTTCACTGGTAGTTACCGGTGGGGGGGAGGGGGCAGGGGTGGTGAATAACCGAGGGGGGGGGGGGGGAGAGGGAGTGGTATGTGGCACTCGCATCTTGCGAGCCCCATTGGTGATTGGAGCACTGTAGTGGCATTGTGACATAATCACTAAGGAAAGTCTTGGAAAAGGCTGCGTGTGATAACCGTTTTTTTATGCCTTTCCTTAAAACTTGAATCGGTCGATAACAACGGAAATATAGGATGAAACCATAAGTGAACCCGATAAACTATCGTGGAAGGGAAAAATTGTCCAGGAATGTAAAAATTTGACGAAAGTCGAAAAAACACATACAACACACATAGCAAGATGAGACTTTTAATAGTATATATGGTAGACAGGTAAGGGGGGGGGGGGGGGGGGGGGGGGGGGGGGGGGGGAAGAGTTGGGGGGGAGTACTGGATAGGACAGATTTAGAGTGATATTAGCCAAACGCAGGCAAGTGGGATAAGTGTAGATGGGACATGTCGGTCTGTGTGGACAAGTTGGGCTGAAGGGCCTGTTTCCACGCTGTATGACTATGTAATATTGTCATGTGCACAGAGGTACAGTGAAAAGCTTGCCTTTGCATAGTGTAAAAACAGATCAGATAATACAATAAATACATTCTGTTTCTAGCTAATATTCAACGGAGGGAAACCAAGGTTAGGTTTATTACTGTCACGTGTACTGAGGTACAGTGAAAAGCTTTATTTTGCATGCAATCCAATCAGAACAGATTATACCATGCATCAATATAGTCAAGCCTAACTCCAGTACAACAGGTAGAGCAGAGGGGAAGATACAGAGTGCAGAATATAGATCTCAGCATTGTAGCGCATCAGTTCCAGAGACAAAGCCCAATGTCCACAATGGGATAGAGATGAATCAGACAGTACCCCAGCTTGTGCAAGGACTGTTCAGGAGCCTGATAACAGAGGGGAAGAAGCTGTTCCTGAGTGTGGTGGTGCACCCTTTCAAGCTTCTGTCCCTTCTGCCTGACAGGGACGGGGAGAAGAACAAGTCTTTGATTATGCTGGCTGCTTTTCTGAGGCAATGTAAATATAAAACAATTATATATTTAGATAAAACTTTTTTTTTTTACACAGAGGGTGGCGAGTGCCTTGAAGGGGTTTAGGGGGAAATGGGCCAAATGGAAATAGATAGTGTGAATGCACTTTTGCCCTAGAATAATCTTTTACACAGATTAGGGGAATCACAAACCACATAAGGGCAGTGGGCAGGTGCTATGGACCTGCACGGGAAGGTAGACGCTCCCGCCCCCACGAGTCTCGGGCAGATGGGGCTCGTCAGCCTGGGAAGGCAGTCCATCTAGGAGAGGAAAACTGTAATTTAAGAAACACTACACTTGCCTTGTTGGCCATATCCCGTCATGGAAAAGGCACCGGAGTAAACCTCAAGAAAATCCGTAGTCGGAGCCCCTAAACAGTTTTGTCGTGTCTACAACCTCAGCTCTGGCAGCTCCTGCGACGGCGCTAGGTGCCAAACTGTAACGGCCCTCGTTCCCTTTGATCTATCACGACGTGGAAGAGGGGGGCGTGCTGATGGGCCAACAGCCATCTTGTCCCTCCATATGACATCGCCCATGCCTTGCCTCGACCAGCGATGCATCACCCATGTCCAGTTCATGACCGAAGGGGCCCACTACTAGAACCGCAGGACAGGCTTCGCAGTGAGAAAGGGAAAGGTTTAACAGGAACCAAGAGGGGCAACTATTTCACACAGGTAGGGGGGTGGTGGGTATATGGAACAAGCTGTCCAGAGGAGGTCGGCTGAGACAGGTACATACAACAATTTAAAAGACATTAAGGACAGGGATACAGGCCAAATGCAGCAGTGGGACACTTAGATGATTTTTTCAAATGTGCAATGACCAAGTTGGCTGAAGGGCCCGTCTTCCATGTTGTAGAACTCCCATGGACTCTAAGCCAAAGGAGAGCATGTCCTGTCAGGTTAGTGGTCACCAAACGCAACGGCGGAAGTGTAACATCCATCACAAGGTGTCCTACCTGCATTCCCCCCATACCCACCACACTGAGTGACTGATTCACTGCATTCTCGATGCTGCTGATTTGGTGATATCCAGCTGATGGTCTTCAGTCTGCTGGAAGTGTCCCCGTCCGTCAGCTCTGAGCTCCATCCTCGGTCCAAGGCAGCCCGCGAGCACCTGGAACCCTTTCCTTGTCGAAGGCCCCTGGCCGCCAGACGGCCAAACCATTCCACCGGTGAAGAAAAACGTGCTTGTCCGAAACCTTCTCCATCTGACTCTGCCCGTATCCACCAGCACAGAAAACAGACAGCAGCAGTGCCCGGAGATCGCAAACACCTGTCGATCCAACCACAATGAGAAAACCATCATACAACATAGAACTAAATCGAGCTCAAGTCCAAGTTTTAGACAAAAGAAGTGTGGGGTGTGGTGAGGATTTTCCACTAGATGGAAGAGACTAGGACCAGAAGCCACAGCTCAAATAAAAGGAAGCTTTCATAATTCCTCTTCAGGCAACAAACACTTTGCATTATCTGATAAAAAACAAATTTTTAGCCAAGTGCGTGATTATGGAGATGAGGTGTTTTGTAAGGGAAAAAAAAACAAAATGCTGAGTAACCCTCTGGTTCAGGCAGCATATCCCTGACAACATCGAGCAGATCTGCCTCAGAGGCGGTGGAAGGCAGGTTTCTCTTGGATGCTTTCAAAGAGAACTAAATAGGCTCTTAAATATAGCGGATCAGGGAATTATGGGGAGAAGGCATGAACGGGCTAACTGATTGGGGATCATCTGCCAGATCACATTGAATGCGTGCTGGCTTCGAAGGCCGAATGCCTACTCCTGCACCAATGTCTATTGTCTATTGACGTTTTGGGTCAGGAATCTCCTTCAGACTTGTACAGTGCAAAGACTAGTAAATTTGTAAAGAGGGGTTGGTGAGACATCAGGTGGCTGCACACTTTGTTGAGTTTGATAACAACTTTGAGAAGACTACTAGGGTGCTGTCTGTACTGTGAGTTTGCACGCTCATCCCCCCTGACCCCGTGGGTTTTCTCTGGGGCTCCAGTTTCCTCCCACACTCCAAAGACGTACAGCTTTGTAGAGTCTTTGTCCTTAGTGTGTAGGATAGTGTCCGGGGTGACCGCAGGACTCTGTGGGCCGAAGGGCCTGTTTCCACACTGTATCTCGGAAGTCTAAAAGGCTTTTAAAAATCCACACGCTGTGGGGTGATCTTATAAAGGTGTATAAAACTAACCATGAGGTGAGTAGATAGGTGAATGGCACATACTTTTACCCAGGAGAAGGGGAAATCAAGAACCGAGACATAGGTTTAAGGTGAGAGGAGAAAGATTTAATAGGAACCTGAGGGACAACTTTTTCACACAGAGGATGGTGGGTGTATGCAGGGGAGGTAGTTTGAAGGACATTTTTTTTGACCTCATGATAGGTTAAGTTTGGAGGGGCATAGGCCAGAGGCAGCAAGGCAGGTGAGAGTGAGACTATGCAGGTGGGACATGTTGGCCGGCCCGAGGAGTTGCTCCGAATGGTCAGTTTTCTGTGCGGTAGGAGTGAGTGAGTGAGTGAGTGACCCCTAACATACAAATAGCACCAATGTGTTAAGAGAGATAATGCCCCGCGCTCCCTCACCCCCCCGCCCCCCCCCCCCCCCCCCGGCGCTCCCTCACCCACCCACCCCCCCTCCACTAACCCCGGCGCTCCCTCACTCCCCCCCCCCCCACTCCACTAACCCCTGGCGCTAACGCCCTCAACCGCCCCCCCCCACACCACTAACCCCGGCGCCTGATTCCCTCACCCAACACCCGCGCTCCCTCACTCCAGCGTCATCCCTCACACCCCCCCACCCCCCACTCCACCTAACCCCGGCGCCCCTCACCCCCCGGCGCTCCCCTCACCCCCCCCCCCCCCCCCCCCCCGGCCTCTCCTCTCCCCCCCCCCCCCCCCCACTCCACAAACCTCGGCGCATTTCCCTCACCCCCGGCGCTCCTCACCCCCCCCCCCCACTCCCTAGCCTCGGCGCGCCTCACCCCCCCCCCCACCCCCCCGGCGCTCCCTCACCCCCCCCCCCACTCCACTAACCCCCGCGCTCCTCACCCCCCCCCTCCCCCCCCCCCCGCGCTCCCTCACCCCCCCCCCCACTCCACAAACCTCGGCGCACCCTCACCCCCCCCCCTCCCCCCGGAGCTCCCTCACCCCCCCCCCCACTCCACTAACCCCGGCGCTCCCTCCACCCCCCCCCCCACTCCACTAACCTCGGCGCTCCCTCACCCACCCCCCCCCCCCCGGCGCGCTCCCTCACCCCCAGCCCCCCCTCCACTAGCCCCGGCGCTCCCTCACCCCCGGCGCTCCCCTCACCCCCCCATCCCACTTAACCACTAACCTCGGCCTCCCTCACCCCCCCCCCCCCCCGCGCTCCCTCACGCCCCCCCCCCACTCCACTAACCCCGCGCTCCCTCACCCCCGCGCTCCCTCACCCACCCCCACCGGCGCTCCCCTCACCCCTCCCCCCCACTCCACTAACCTCGGCGCTCCCTCACCCCCCCCCCCCCCCGGCGCTCCCCACCCTCGCCCACCCCCCCCCCGGCGCTCCCACACCACCCCGGCCGCGCTCCCTCCCCCCCCCCCCACTCCCACTAACCTCGGCCACCCTCACCCCCCCCCCCCCCCGGCGCTCCCTCACACCCCCCCACCCACTCCACTAACCCCACCCCGGAGCTCCCTCAACCCCCCCCCCCCCCCGGCGCTCCCATCACCCCCCCCCCCACATCCCACTAACCCCGGCGCTCCCTCACCCCCCGGCGCCTCCCCCCTCACCACCCCCCGGCGCTCCCTCACCTGGCCGCACTGAAACCTCTCCCGAAACTTAAAACTTCCCGCAACAATTTTGCGGCGACAGAGCAGCGCTCCCTCACCCCCCCACACCCCCCACCCCCTGCTCCCTACCCCGCTCCCTCCCTACCGCAGCTCGGCGTGTCCCTGGGGGTAGCCCGAGCGCAGTGGGTGAGCCGGGACAAAAGGGTCTCTGTGTCGTGTCTCTCTCTGTCTCTCTCTCCTCCCCTGTCTCTCTTCTCTCTTCCCACTCTCTCTGTCCCCTCTCTCTCTCTGTCCCTCTCCCTCTCTCTCTCTGCCCCTCTCTCTACCTCTCGGCCCCTAGCTCTCTGTCCACTCTCCTCTCTCTCTTGTCTCGCTCTGTCTCTCCTATCTCTCTCCTGTGCCTTCTCCTCTCTGTCTCTTCTGTCGCCCCTCTCTCTCTGTTCCTCTCTGTCGCTCTCTCTCCTGCCCCTCCTCTCTGTCCCTCTCTCTCCTGCCCTCTCTCTCTCTACTCTGCCCCTCTCTCTCTGTCCCTCTCTCTGTCCCCTCATCTGTCCCTCTGTGTGTGTGTCCCTCCTCCAGCCCCTGATGCTGGAACTCTGGAGTAAGGAGGCAAGGTTCTCGCCAGCTCGAATCTGGGCGTGGACAACCGGGTAGTGTCAAAGCAACACTTCCCGAGGAAAACAGCTTGATCACCCAGGGAGGTGGGGACAACCCAGGGGTGCTCTGCTCTAAATCCACAGACACACACACCACAATCTGCTGCCCTGTCCCTGCACCTTGTATCACCTGGCACAAAATGACCACAAGATACACGAGTAAAAGTCGCGTGTGAGTAGTCACGCGTGCTGTCAGGTACATGTGCTCATGGCGGGAGTCTCAGAGAGAGGGTCTCTAATGGAGAGTAGAGGGGAGTTCACGGCTGGCTCTTGTATCGGGTACTATCAGGTGGGTACTCATAAACACCTAAGGTTTTAGGGGGGGATATAACAGCCAAGGTGCGTGGGTGAGTTTTAAACATCGTGGCTGTGCCCCTCTTGTGCGTGCGATGGGGGGGGAGGGCAGAGAAAGTGGAAGTATGCACTTTGGTCCCTCACAGAGCGATGCTGGGTCGAGGGGCGTACTCTATGTGTGGTGGGGGGAGCGGGGGGGGCGGGGGCGAGGGCACCTCATCCCCGCACTCAAACGCGCCGCCGTACTGAACGTGTCAGACGCGGATTTACTCTGGGGATCATGTGGACGTTGGAAGTGATACTAGGTGCAGGGACAGGGCAGCAAGCGTCGGTAGGTGTTGGGATATGGGGTTATCATCTCTCTCTCTCTATATATAGAATTATGCAACCTGATGCTGTCTCCTCGGAAAGGTTGCTTAGAACACTCCCCGGATTGTCCACACCTCAGATATCGTGCTGGAGAGTGTACAAGGAAGCCGGACTCACATGTGTCAAAATAGCACATAAATATTGTGATAAAAAAAGAAACAGTGGGCGGGAGGGGAGATGGGGAGTGGGTGTGAGGTAGAAGTGGGAAAGAGATGGTGGGCAGAGAAGGAGTGTGTTGGGATTTGTGTGGGTATTGTGTGTGGGATTGAGTTTTTTTTGGTATTAATATCTATCTATTTAAACTCTCGATAGATTGGAACGGTTAGTCTCTCTGATCAGTCGCTGTAGAATGGTGAGGGGCGTCGGATCTGCAGTGATTTGAGTAGTATAGGAGTCTGTGAATTACAACAGTAGAACGTGAGTTCCAGTAGTGCTGATCGAGTATGCTGTCTCTCTGAGCGCGTTTATCATATTTAACTTTAGTCCTTTATCTGTGTGGGGAGTGTTAGGTAACTGAAGGTATTCGTCAAGAGAGTGCGGTTGGGTGTTGAGGGATATGTGTTGATGAGTATGGAGAGGTTTCTTAGGTGTGTGTGTGTATGGGGTGGTTGTTGTGTAAGTGTGTGTATATATTGGTGTTATAAGGAAAGATTTGGAAGTAAATATTAGGTTGTTTGTTTGTTTGGGGTTTGTGGGTGGGTGTTGTGTGTGAGAGTAGAGTGATGAGTGTTTTAGTGTTTTTGGAGTTGTGTGTGTGTGGGTAGTGGTGGTATATAATAGGTTGTGAAATGGTGTACGAAGGTACAATTTATAGAGTTTATACAGAGTGCACGAGGTGTAGATACGGTTGTAGGTAACGAAGTGGGAGGGTGAGGTGTAGAATGTAGAGGCGATGAGAGGAGGTGGAATTTCAATTAGTGGGTGAGAAGCAGATAGTTGCTAAGAGGAGGATTGGATATTGGAGGGAGCGCAGAGCGCCCTGAGTGAATGTTTGCCGCAGGTGGCTCTGTAGTTGCGATACGCGAGAGTGTTAGGTTCCCCGTACAGATCGCTCGCTGAGTTGACTCCTGAACTTGTGACTGTCGCGCCCTTTGATGGTGCAGTATCGATATGTCTGCCAAATACAATTCCCGTGACTCTCACTCTGTAGGGTTATTCGAGGGGGGGGAGCGTTCACGAGTTTGAGTCAACTGAGCATCACACACTTCAGAGTGGACTAGAGGGTCTCGCCTCCTTTCTCCACATGGACTAAACTCGTGTTGTCCGACTGTCTCCACCCATCTGTGCACTGCTACCCCCACCCCACCCTCATCTGTACCCACTATCACGAGACTAGTCAGACAAAATGGTGCAGCGGTAGAGCGCCCCTCACAGCGCCAGGAGACCCGGTTCCATCCGACCACGGGTGCTGTCTGTACGAGTTTGCACTTCACCCCGTGACCTTCGTGGGTTTCCTCCGCTGCTCCCGTTTCCTCCGCTAACCAAGGACGCAACGGGTTTGTAGGTTAATGGTTTCCGTAAAATCGTCCCCAAGTGCATAGGACAGTGTTCGAATGGTCTGACGCAGCTCGGTGGGCCAAAGTAAACATAACCTTCTTCCGACCCTGACCGTCATGGGAATCAAAGGCACAGAAACAGGCCCTTCAGCCCATCTTGACCACGCCGCATCGCAGCTGGCTCCATTTGCCTGCATTCTCCCACATTGCGCTCCCTCTGTGTGTGTGTCCTCTCCTCCACCCCGCCTGATGCCTGGACTCTGGAGTAAGGAGGCAAGGTTCACGCCAGCTCCGAATCTGGGCGTGGACAACCGGGGAGTGTCAAAGCAACACTTCCCGAGGAACAGCTTCACCCAGGGGTGGGGACACCCAGGGGTGCTCTCTCCACACACACACACACACACACACAAGCTGCTGCCCTGTCCCTGCACCTTGTATCACCTGCACAAAGGCCCACAAGATACACAGTAAAAGCTGGAGTGACTCGGCGGGACAGGCAGCATCTCTGGAGAGAAGGAATGGGTGACCCTTCTTCAGACCTAACCCACCCCTCCCTCATCTCCCCTCTCCCCCCCCCCCCCCCATCACACAAGAGGCACACAAGTGTGAAAACGCACACCTCCAGATACAGGGAGGTGTGCGTTTTCAGCTGTTATCAACCTCCCTAGCACCTAGTTTCTTCCCAACTGAACCGCCCTAGCACCTAGAGAACGGTCCTACCTCATTGGTGACCCTCGGACTATCTTTAATCGGACTTTATATTGCACTAAAGATTATTCCCTTGACCCTGTATCTGTACACTGCAGACAGCTTGATTGTAATCATGTATAGTCTCTCTGCTGACTGGATAGCACGCAGCAAAAAGCTGTACACGTGACAAACTAAACCAAGCGGGCCCAAAATGTTGCCTCTCTGGTGTTCTCCAGAGATGCTGCCTCACCCGCTGAGTTACTCCAGCACTTGGTGACTGTCCTCCCTTTGATGGTGCTTCATTGTCTGTCCAAATATCAATCCTGGTACACACTCTTCACGAGGTTGTCATCTGCGAGAACTTCAGAGACTAAGTCTCGCCTCCTTTCCACAACTAAGCCTTTGTCACTTACTCCACCCATCTGTCACTCACCCCCACTCCACCCTCATCTGTACCCACCTATCACGAGACAAGTCGAGACAAAATGGCGCAGCGGGTAGAGCTGCTCCCTCACAGCGCCGGAGACCCGGGTTCCATCCGGACCACGGGTGCTGTCTGTACGGAGTTTGCACGTTCTCCCCGTGACCTGCGTGGGTTTCCTCCGGCTGCTCCCGTTTCCTCCCGCACTCCAAGGACGCACGGGTTTGTAGGTTAATTGGGTTCCGTAAATCGTCCCAAGTGCATAGGACAGTGTTCGATGGTCAGCGCAGCCTCGGTGGGCCAAAGTAAACAAAACCTTCTTCCGACCCTGACCGTCATGGAATCATAGCACAGAAACAGGCCCTTCAGCCCATCTTGTCCACGCCCCATCGCAGCTGGCTCCATTTGCCTGCATTCTTCCCATATCCCTCGAACCCTCTCCTTCCCACTTACCTGTCCAAAACCTACAGCAGAAGTACAGGCCTTCTGCCCACAAAGCCGCTGCTTGAACATGTTCATAAGTGATATAAGCAGAATTGGGCCATTCGGCCCATCGAGTCTACTCCACCATGCTATCATGGTAGATCTATCTTTCCATCTCAACCCACCAAGACTATCTCTTACCTCCCCGCACATAATCCTGAAAGCTGTGCCCTATAGATTCCGACTGTTTACCCAATCAATGCCTCTCATCATTTTATATTCTTCTGCCAGGTCTCCCCATATCCTCTGGCATTCCGGAAGAAACCGTCCAAGTCTGCCCAATCTCTCCCTGTAGTTGATACTCCTAATCCTGGTATCATTCTGGGAAACCTCTGCACTCTTTCCCAAGCCCCCACATCCATTCTGTGATGAGGTGACTAGAACTGCATGCAAAACTCCAAATGCAGTCCAACCACAAAACTGCATCACGACTCGATGCCTCAACTTATGAAAGTAAGCAAAGCATATTCTTTGCGGAAAGGAGATGGGGGGAGATGGGAAGATGTGGCGAGTGATGGGGTCACGTTGGAGGTGGCGAAAATAACGGAGGACTATTTGTTGTAGGTGGGGTGAAAGGTGAGGTCTAGGGAGACTCTGCCCTTGTTGCGAGTGGGGGGGATGGGGAGAGAGGGCAGCGTTACGCGGTATTGAAGAGACCCTGGTGAGAGCCCCATCTATAGTAGGGGAGGGGAACCCCCGTTCCCTGAAGAATGAGGACATTTGCGATGCCCTGGTGTGGAACACCTCATCCTGGGAGCAGATGCGGCGTAGACGGAGGAATTGGGAGTAGGGGATGGAGTCCTTACAGGAAGCAGAATGGGAAGAAGAGTAGTCCAGGTATCCATGGGAGTCAGTGGGTTTATAGTGGATGTCGGTCAGAAGTCTATCACCTGCGATGGAGATAGTGAGGTCAAGAAGTGGTCGGGAATGATCGGAAATGGTCCAGGTGTATTTGAGTGCCGGATGGAAGTTAGTGGTGAAGCAGATAAAGTCAGCCAGTTGTGTGTGGGTGCAGGAGGTGGCAGCAATGCAGTCATCGATGTAGCGGAGGTAGTGGTCGGAGATGGCGGCCACGGTACGCCGCGAACAAGGATTGTTCGACGTACCCGACAAAGAGGCAAGCATATCTGGGGCCCATGCGCGTGGCCATAGCTACGCCTTGTGTTTGGAGGAAATATGAGGAGCAAAAAGGAGTAAAAAGTTGCCCCTCAGGTTCCTAATAAATCTTTCCCCCCACACCTTGAACTGAAGAGCCTGAAGAAAGGTTCCGACCCAAAATGTTGTCTGTCCATTCCCTCCGCAGATGCTGCCTGACCTGCTGAGTTCCTCCGGGACTCTGCGCTTTGCTCATGATCCCAAGTTGGGGAAAATCAAAGACTACAGGGCATAACTTTAAGGTGAGAGGGGCAAAGTTTAAAGGAGATGTGTGGGGCAATTTATTTTACACAGAGGGCGGTGGGCGCCTGGAACATGCTGATGGGGGTGGTGGTGAAGGCAGATACGATAGTGGTGTTTTAAGAGACTTTCGGATAGGCACATGGATGTGCAGGGAATAGAGGGACATGGGTAATGTTCAGGCAGATGAGGGTTGGTCTTGGCATCATGTACAGCATAAGCATTGTGGGCCGAAGGGCCTGTCGTTGTGATGTACTTCTCTATGTTTAGTTTAGTGAAGTTTAGTCCAGTGATCCCCACACATTAACACTACCTTATACCCACTAGGGGACAATTGACATTTATACCAAGCCAATGGACCTACAAACCTGTACTTCTTTGGAGTGTGGGAGGAAGCAGAAGATCTCGGTGAAAACCCACGCAGGTCACGGGGGGGGGGGGGGACGTACAAACTCCGTACAGACAGCACCCGTAGTCGGGATCGAACCTGGATCTCAGACGCTGCAAGTACTGTAAGGCGACGACTCTACCCCTGCGCCACCGTGTTCTCTGATCTATGCAAAGCATTTGAAAGTTGCAGATTACATATGTTGGAAACAGATACGGCCAGAGGACTTTGATTTTCTTGTTTACAGAAAAGTGGAGGAGAGGCGAAGGAGATTGTGAATTTGGACACAGCCAGGGTGCGGGGTGGTGCTGACAGGCCCATAAACATTGCGACAACGGGAATGATACCTGAGCCCAGAGTAACAGATAACGAACCTCACCAGCCTATCGCAGGCGCAATACACTGGGCTGCGTTGGTTAAACAGGGAACAATGGTCATCATTTCAAGGCGCAGGTTAATCATTGATGATTGTCCTGGAGGTTTACAGCCACTGTGTGAACCCCAAAGCCAGGCACTTGGTGGTATGAAACCGCAAGGTCACCACTTGTAGCAACGGTCCCAGCAAGCGGCTGGCTTTGAGCGCGACATGGAATGTGCGTTAAAGTTAATCAATTAGGGGTGGCAGAGCGGCGCCAGAACGCCAAGTTCAATCCCGACCTCGGTTGCTGCCTGTGTGGAGTTTGCACGCTCTCCTTGTGACCGCGTAGGTTTCCTCCGGGTGCTCTCTGGTTTCCTCCCACATCCCAAGGACAGGTGGGTTTGTTGGTTATTTGGCCCTAGTGTGCAGGGAGTGGATGAGAAACATAGCGAATACGTGCAGGATCAGGCCATTCTGCCCTTTGAGCCGGCACCGCCATTTAAAATGATCATGGCTGATCATTCAAAATCAGTACCATGTTCCTGCTTTTTCCCCCATATCCCTTGATTCCGTTAGCTTTAAGAGCTAAATCTAACTCTCTCTTGAAAACCTCCAATGAATTGGCCACCACAGCCTTTTGTGGGAGAGAATGCCACAGATTCACAACTCTGGGTGAAAAGGTTTTTCCTCATCTCAGTACTAAATGGCCTGCCCCTTTTTCTTAAGCTGTGACCCCTGGTTCCGGACTCCCACAACATGGGGAACATTGTTCCTGCATCTAGCATGTCCAATCACTTAAGAATTGTATTTGTTCTTTAAGATCCCCTCTCATTCTTCCAAATTCCAGTGAATACAAGCTCAGTCGACCCATTCTTTCCTCATATGATACTCATTTGGACTACCCGCCCACAGTTTGAGTACCTGCGGATCTGCAAACTACGAAAGTCACTGGGGGATTAAGCCCTCAGTGTTTAGATTATATAAAATCCATCGGCCTGAAATGCCCCCTCCAGAGATGCTGCTTGTCTCGCTGAGTTATTCCAGCAATCTGTGCCCAACATTGATTAAAGGGGGGGATCAGTATCACGGTCACGGTTGAGGCTGGTGGTGGAGGCAGATTTGATAGTGGCATTTAAGAGACTTGCAGACAGGCAAATGGATATGCAGGGAATGGGGGTTATGGGTCTTTTCCAGGCAGATAGTCCTGGCATCATGTTGGACATTGCGGGTGGAAGGGCCTGTTCTGTACTGTGTTATTTAACGTTCTATGTTCTTATATTCTCAGATGACCAAGGAACCAACCTGGCGACGCTCAGTCTGAAGAAGGGTCGCGACCGGAAACGTCACCTATTCCTTCTCTCCAGAGATGCTGCCTGACCCGCTGAGTTACTCCAGCGTTTTGGGTCTACCAGAGGTCATAGGTTTAAGGTGAGTTGGGGGGGGGGGGGGGGGGGGGGGGGGGAATTAATGCTAGCCTGACGGCAACTTTTTCACACAGAGGGTGGTGGATGTATGGAACGAGCTGCCAGAGGAGGTAGTTGAGGCAGGTATTGTACCAATATTTAAAAGACATTTAGGCAGGTACATGGATAGGAAAGGTTTAGAGGGATATGGGCCAAATGCAGGCAGGTGGGGCGAGCATAGATGGGGCATGTTGGTCGGTATGGGCATGTCGGGCTGAAGAGCCTATTTCTATGCTGAATGACTATGACTCTTTGACCGAAAAGATGAATGGAATACAAATGAACTGCAGATGCTGGTTTATACCAAAGATAGACACAGAGTGCAGGAGTAACTCAGCAGGTAAGGCAGCATCTCTGGAGAACATGGTTAGGTGACAATTCGGGTCGGGATCCTTCGTAAGACTGATATTAATATTGATCCATTTGAAGAAGGGTCTCGACCAGAAACGTCACCCACCCATGTTCGCAGACGACACAACGGTGATCGGGCTGATCACCAACGGTGATGAAACAAACTACAGAGCGGAGGTGCAGAACCTGGCGGACTAAACACCTCCAAGACCAAGGAGCTGATTATCGACTTCAGGAGGTCACAGAATGGGGAATACGCCCCATCTACGGAGACAGTGTGGAGAGAGTGTCCAGCTTCAAGTTTCTGGGCACTCGCATCTCAGAGGACCTCACATGGTCCACCAACACCCCTGCGCTGGTCAAAAAGGCACAGCAACGACTGTTCTTCCTAAGAACATTGAAACGGACTGGTCTGCCCCAACAGCTGCTGACGACCTTCTACCGCTGCACCACAGAGAGCATACTAACGTATGGCATCTCTGTGTGGTATCTCAGCTGCACGGAGGCGGAGAGGAGAGCTCTTCAGCGCGTCGTCCACAGAGCGCAAAAGATTATTGGGACACCGCTACCAGCCTTGGAGGGCATCTACCACACACGGTGCCTCAGGAAGGCCGTCAGCATCCATAAAGACTCCTCTCACCCTTGTAATGGACTGTTCAAACTCCTCCCTTCCGGCAGACGTTACAAGGCCTTCTACGCCCGCACCTCCAGACTCATTCCCAGAGCTATAGCGGCTCTGACCCGACCCTGCTGAGTGCCCCCCACCCCCATGGACTGTCTCCCCCGGATGGTCACATCGCACAGACACATTTGCACTTTAGTCTGTTTTGACTGTTTTACTGTTCTAATGTTCTTTTTACAAACCATGTTCTCGGGTTATCTAAACCTAAATGTTATTAGTCGTTTAGGTTATGACATCGGATGGAAGTTGCAAACCAAATCTCGTTGCACTTATGTGTAATGGCAATAAAATATATTATTATATTATTATATTATTATTATGCTGCCTGACCCGCTGAGTTACTGCAACACTTTGTGTCTATCTATTCACAGCACAGTTGTGTGGGCAGTAGAACTCCCGCCTCAGCTCCTGTGATCTGCATTCCATATCTGATGTTGTCTGTGTGAAGGCCACACATTCCCCTGGGACATCCTGGGTTATTCCGCAGGTGACAGGTACATGGATAGGACAGGTTTAGTGGGATATGGGCCAAACGCAGGCGGGTGGGACTAGAGTAGATGGGGCATGTTGGCCAGCATAGGCAAGTTGGGCGGCATAGGCCCATTCTGTGATTCTTTGATTAATACCACCACAGCTCGACAAATACCGCTTCAAAAATGTGAAGCAGCGTCTCAACCTGAAACATCATCTATCCATGTTCTGCAGAGATGCTGCCTGGCCATTGAGTTGCTCCAGCATCTTGTATCGATGGTTGAAATTAAGGGAGCTGTCCTATCAGTTACTGAAAGCCCATGTGGATGACTGTCTTTAGTTTAATGGCGTCAAGTTGGGAAAAGGGGAAGTAAAACGGGATCTGGGGGTCCTGGTTCATCAGTCTATGAAAGTAAGCATGCAGGTACAGCAGGCAGTGAAGAAAGCGAATGGCAAGTTGGCCTTTATAACAAGAGGAATCGAATATAGGAGCAAAGAGGTCCTTCTGCAGTTGTACAGAGCCGTAGTGAGACCACACCTGGAGTATTGTGTGCAGTTTTGGTCCCCTAATTTGAGGAAGGACATTCTTGCTATTGAGGGAGTGCAGCGTAGGTTTACAAGGTTAATTCCCGGGATGGCGGGACTGTCATATGCTGAGAGAATGGAGCAGCTGGGCTTGTACACTCTGGAGTTTAGAAGGATGAGAGGAGATCTCATTGAAACATATAAGATTGTTAAGGGTTTGGACACGCTAGAGGCAGGAAACATGTTCCCGATGTTGGGGGAGTCCAGAACCAGGGGCCACAGTTCAAGAATAAGGATAAAGCCATTTAGAACGGAGATGAGGAAACACTTTTTCTCACAGAGAGTGGTGAGTCTGTGGAATTCTCTGCCTCAGAGGGCGGTGGAGGCAGGTTCTCTGGATGCTTTCAAGAGAGCTAGATAGGGCTCTTAAAAATAGCAGAGTCAGAGGATATGTGGAGAAGGCAGTTGCAGGATACTGATTGGGGATGATCAGCCATGATCACATTGAATGGCGGTGCTGGCTCGAAGGGCCGAATGGCCTACCCCTGCACCTATTGTCTACTGTCTGTTCTCTATTGTTTAGTTTAGTTTAGAGATACAGCGCATAAACAGGCCCTTCGGCCCACCGGGTCCGCGCTGACCTGCGATGCCCGCACATTAACCCCATCCTACACCCACTGGGGACAGTTTTTACATTGACCAAGCCAATTAACCTACAAACCTGCACTGTCTTTGGAGTGTGGGAGGAAACCGAAGAACTCGGAGAAAACCCACCCAGGTCACGGGGAGAACGTGCAAACTCCGTGCAGACAGCACCGGTAGTGGGGATGGAACCCGGGTGTCCGGCGCTGCCTTCGCTGTAAGGCGGCAACTCTACCGCTGCGGCACTGTGACCGCTGTCCTGAGGGAGCTGTGCCTACAGTGGTCTCCTCTGCTGGGCAGCAGCGTGCACTGTAGACCTATTGCAATGTGTTTCAAGCAGTCGCCAGTGTTCTCTTTTTCTGCGAAAACAAAGTTGCCACCGGTACAATCAGATTGCTACACCACAAAACCCTGAACATCCGATCTTCCCTCCCGACTGCCATAGTTAATAATTGTTAATAGTTAACGTTCCCACTTTTGGTCGGCTATCCACATCAGTAAATTGAATCCCACATTTTAGAAACATTTCCATTTAACAACTTAATTTTACATTGTTTCTCCTGATTTCTAATTCGCGATTCCCCACATCGAAAAACAAATCGGAATGAATTGATATCCCCTTTAAAAACCGGTGTGAAGTGTGTGTGTGTGTGTGTGTGTTTATTTTGCCAGAGGTCCAGTCTGCGTTGCAAAAAATAGAAAGAATCGGAAAGAGTGTTTCTATTTGTTTGCATTGATTAAAAAAATATCAGACATGACCGCGTTATCAGAAGTAAAATTAAAAAAATAATAATATTGTGCTTTTAATAATTTGCCAGGGAGAAGGATTGCAACATGTCCCTGTGCACAATAAACCTGGGGTCATTTGCCTTCACCGCAGGCTAATGAAGATTGATTACTTAGACCCTGGGACCAGGGATTGCGGCTTTTCAACCAGGTGGAGCAGCTCCACAGAACACAGCGGAGCGGGGTGAAAAGAAATTCTGTTGGACTCTGCATGAAATAAACTGTAAGTAAAACAGGATTGTAACATGGACGTTCTTATTGATACAGAGTTACTTTGAGTGCAATGGAATCTTAACGCAAATAATCTGTTCCATTCTCTTATCAAGTTGTTGCTACACCTTACACAGAGTTTTCTATTAGCTGGGCTGATGCATGGATAGGAAAGGTTTAGAGGAATAAGGGGCAGCCACGGGCAAGTGGGACTATTGTAGATGGGGCATATTGGCCGGCATGGTCGTGTTGGGCCAAAGGGCCTGTTTCCGAGCTGGGTAAACTCGGTGACTCTCTACCACCTTATTCTGCAATGTGCCAGTATCTGCCAGTTGCGATCAATTGAGGGAAAATCTTCCTCTTTGCTCACTTCTCACTCTCGTGCCACTCCCTGGCCCGGCTGTGGTCTCCGGCTCTCTGCAAGGAGCAACGCCATCGCTGCATCTGCGTCTAAACTAAACTAAACTAAACTGAAACATCATCAGAGACCCACACCCACCCCCCACCCCCGGCCACACTCTCATCTCGCTGCTACCATCAGGAAGAAGATACAGGAGCCTGAAAAGCATAACCTCCAAGTTCAAGAACTGCTTGTTCAAGAAGGAACTGCAGATGCTGGGAAATCGAAGGGAGATAAAAAAGCTGGAGAAACTCAGCGGGTGAGGCAGCATCTATGGAGCGAAGGAGATAGGCGACGTTTCGGGACGAGACCCTTATTCAAGAACAGCTTCTTCCCTACAACCATCAGGCTCTTGAACACTGCACAACACTAACCTCAGCAACTGTGATCTTCTATGAACTGTGTTTCGTTGCATTACGAACTTTATTATGATTATTGTCTGGTTACCTAATCATTATGATTATTGTCTGGTTACCTAATATAACTATTTATTTTCTGTATTATTGTATATTTATCTGTATATTCATCTGCATTAGATATTAATATTGTATATTAATCGGCATTAATTGGATTGTAAAGCAAGTAATAATTACATTTTTCTGTTGCTGGTGTATATGACAGTGAAACACTCTTGACTCTTGACAAGAGATGATCTTTGGGGAACTTAGAGAGGGGTAGAGTCTGAAGAAGGGTCTCGACCCGAAACTGCCACCCCTTCCTTCTCTCCGGAGATGCTGCCTGTCCCGCTGAGTTGCTCCAGTATTTTGTGTCTGTCTAGAAAATTAAAATATTGTCCTTGAAAATCGAGGTGCAGAATCGCGTGCCCTACCTGAGCACGTTTAGTCACCGTTACTTTTGTTTTCAGGAACAGAGTTTAGATTAGAGTTTAATTTAGTTTATTGTCACGTGTACTGTGGCACAGTGAAAAGCTTTTGTTGCGCGCTAACAGGTCAGCAGAAAACCAAAACATAATTACAATCGAGCCATTTACAGTGTACAGATATATGATAAGGGAATTTTTTTTTTTTTTTTTTTTATTTCAAAATATACTTTATTCGAATGATAAATATATACAATACATTTACCTTGCGGAAAATCCATCCGACATTTTCGGAGGCTGTACAATAGATCAATACAGTTTAGACATTTTCTTTTTCCCAAGTTTCCACAAATCAGTCCCCCACTCATGCCACAATGGCGTGGGATACCTTCCCTTATATTGAGGGGCGTCTCCACAATACTGTACCCCCCCATGTCCAGCAGCGGAAGGCGTTAGACTGTGGCCCTCCCCCACCGAGCCTTAGCGTTGGCTGCACCGAGCTTCAGTGCGTCCTCAGCACGTACTCCTGCAGTCTGCAGCGGGCCAGTCGGCAACATTCCCTGACGGACATCTCGCTGCTGCTGGGTGGTGAACAATGCTCGGGCAGACCAAAGGGCGTCTTTTACCGAGTTGATGACCCTCCAGCAGCACTCGATGTCAGTCTTGAAGGAACAGTCCGTAAATCACAGGTCCTCTGTGACGGAGCTGTCGGATAAAGCGTACCAGGACCCTTGCATTTTTTCCAGACTCTTTAGCAAACCCACACTCTGTGAAGAGGTATGATAAGGGAATAACTTTAGCGCAAAGATATGCCAGTAAACTCCGATCAAGGATAGCCCGAGGGTCACCGATGAGGTAGATAGTAGTACTAGTTGTGGTAGGGTGACTCAGTTGCCTGATAAAAGCTGGGAAGAAACTGTCCCAGAATCTGGAGGTGTGCGTTTTCACACCTCTATACCTTTTGCCTGATTGGAGAGGGGAGAAGAGGGAGTGGCCGGGGTGCGACTCGTCCTTGATTATGCTGCTGGCCTTGCCGAGGCAGCGTGAGGTTTCGAATGTAGTCAAGAAAAGGGAAATTTGGTTTGCGTGACGGTCTGGGCCGCGTCCACAATGCGCTTTGATTTCTTGCGGTCTTGGATGGAGCTGTTCCCAAACCAAACCGTGATGCTTCCCGATAAAATGATATCCATGGTGCATCTATAGAAGTTTGATGAGAGTTGCAGGGGACTTGCCAATCTTCTGAAGCCTTCCAGGGAAGTAGAGGCATTGGTGTGCTTTCTTGGTTCTCGGTAAACCAGATTCCGTTTACGCAGCGAATGGTTCTTTTATTTGGTTGGCGAGTTGGAATGACTGTAATGTGGAAATACCACTCATGTTTTTACACTGGGAAACCATTGCCCTTTGTGACATTGCACACTAGTTGGTCATTCTGTTTACAGTGGCTTGCAAAAGTATTCATACCCTTTGAACTTTTCCACATTTTGTCACGTTACAACCACAAACGTAAATGTATTTTATTGGGATTTTATGTGATAGGCCAACACAAAGTGGTGCATAATTGTGAAGTGGAAGGAACATGATACATGGTTTCCAAATTTTATTACAAATAACAAACTGAAAAGTGTGGCGTGCAAAAGTATTCAGCGCCCCTGAGTCAATACTTTGTAGAACCACCTTTCGCTGCAATTACAGCTGCAAGTCTTTTGGGGTATGTCTCTACCAGCTTTGCACAGTTAGAGACTGAAATTTTTGCCATTCTTCTTTGCAAAATAGCTCAAGCTCAGTCGGATTGGATGGAGAGCGTCTGTGAACAGCAATTTTCAAGCCTTGCCAGAGATTCTCAATTGGATTTAGGTCTGGACTTTGACTGGGCCATTCTAACACATGAATATGCTTTGATCTCAAAACCATTCCATGTAGCTGGCTGTATGTTTGGGGTCGTTGTCCTGCTGGAAGGTGAACCTCCGCCCCCGTCTCAAGTCTTTTGCAGACTCTAACAGGTTTTCTTCCAAGATTGCCCTGTATTTGGCTCCATCCATCTTCCCATCAACTCTGACCAGCTTCCCTGTCCCTGCTGAAGAAAAGCAACCCCACATCATGATGCTGAACCACCATGTTTCACTGTGGGGGATGGTGTTTCAGGGTGATGTGCAGTGTTAGTTTTCCGCCACACATAGCATTTTGCATTTAGGCCAAAAACTTCATTTTGGTCTCATCAGACCAGAGCACCTTCCTCCACATGTTTGCTGTGTCCCCCACATGGCTTGTGGCAAACTGCAAACGGGACTTTTATGGCTTTGTTTCAACAATGGCTTTCTTCTTGCCACTCTTCCATAAAGGCCCGATTTGTGGAGTGCACGACTAATAGTTGTCCTGTGGACAGATTCTCCCACCTGAGCTGGGATCTCTGCAGCTCCTCCAGTTACCATGGGCCTCTTGCTGATTTCTCTGATCATGCTCTCCTTGCCTGACCTGTCAGTTTAGGTGGACGGCCATGTCTGGTAGGTTTGCAGTTGTGCCATACTCTTTCCATTTTCGGATGATGGATTGAACAGTGCACCGTGAGATGTCAAGCTTGGGATATTTTTTTATAACCTACCCTGCTTTAAACTTCTCCACAACTTTATCCCTGACCTGTCTGTGTGTTCCTTGGGCTTCATGATGCCAAGGAACATTGTTTGTTCACTAATGTTCTCTAACAAACCTCTGAGGCCTTCACAGAACAGCTGTATTTATACTGAGATTAGATTACACACAAGTGGACTCTATTTACTAATTAGGTGACTTCTGAAGGCAATTGGTTGCACTGGATTTTATTTAGGGGTATCAGAGTAAAGGGGGCTGAATACTTTTGCACGCCACACTTTGAATCAGTTTTTTATTTGTAAAAAAATTTGAAAACCATGTATCATTTAAACGTCGCCGATCTCCTTCGCATCTTAGATACTGCTGCACCCGCTGAGTTTCTCCAGCCTTTTGTGTACCCTCGATTCTCCAGCATCTGCAGTTCCTTCTTTGACACTTTATAATTTTCCTTCCACTTCACAATTATGCGCCACTTTGTGTTGGTCTATCACATAAAATCCCAATAAAATACATTTACGTTTGTGGTTGTAACGTGACAAAATGTGGAAAAGTTCAAAGGGTATGAATACTTTTGCAAGCCACTGTAGTTTCCTTAATATCACATTTTCGTAGATTAGTTGTGTAGAGATCACATGTACAGAGATACAGTGAAGAGCTTGTTCTGGGTGCTACCCAGTCACGTCACACTGTACATGCGTACAATGGATGCTCTTCTGGAACAGCAGGGAGTCATCATCTTGCAGCATCCAAGTCTGTGAAAAGTCTGATCTTGTTGCAAGGAGGTCTACAATTCCTTATTTCCTCACGTTAAGACCCGGTGTCCTGGCGGCACTGGATGGGTGAAGTAGGGTTGGGCCTGGCCCAGCGAGATGCTGTCGGCTCCTTCCACCACTGCTCCGTGCAGCTGCCGCAGGCTGCGCTCCATCACCCGCCCGGCTGCTGCAGGGTCTCCCGCAGCCACCTCCGCAGGCCCACGATCACCGCAAACCCACCGTCCACCCGTCACCTCCACCAACGCCTCCGCCCACGACCACCGCAAACCCGCCGCCCATTCATTGCCTCCAGCAGCCGCCCCCTCTGCTCCCGTGTGGCGGAGTCTCCGGGTCCCGCTTCCCAGAGCCGGCCGCACAACTTTAGGGAGGTTTCCGGGCGCACGGGAGGTGAGGTTACGGACCGTTCACAGCCCCAGGCTTTCCCCGTCAACTCCCACCGCCGCCGATATTGTTATTGGTAGCTCTGAAAATGATCACAATACTTTCGTGACCGCACTAAAGTTTTCCTAACACTAACGTTGTCTGAAGAAGGGTCCCGACCCCGAAACGTCACGTATCCATGTTCTCCTGAGGTGCTGAGTTACTCTAGCAATGTTACAAAATGTTGAGATTTTAAAAATCAAGTCTGCAATTTATCCCATCAGATAAAGCATAAAAAGAAGGTTAATTTGACCCCTAATTCACTTTCATATCATCAGTATTAAAAAAGTTATGGCCGTTTTCATACTCAGAAATTAGCATCTTGTTCCCTATTGCTTTTCCATTGACTTAACACAAAAGCTGTGATCGAGGACAGTCAAAAGCCCATAACTTTCTTAAAAATTAAGAGAACTGAAATAAATGTTCAGTTATTATAGATTGAAGCATTCTGAAACAAATATGAAACAATCTTACTTGGATGACCTGAAATTAAAGCATATAAATTAGTTATTTACCTAGTTGTAGCTAATTACAAAATTCATTTACTAGATCTAAACATCTGTCCATTTCTTAAGAAAAGGTTAACATTTTTAAATAGCCTAAGTGTCTACTTTTTGTAGTCTTTTCCTCTCCAGGGCGCTCAAGTTGCCGAACCAAGCCACGATGCAACCGGTCAGCAAGCTCTCTACTGTACACCTGTAGAAGTTAGAGAGAGTCCTCCTTGACAAACCGACTCTCCGTAATTCTCAGGAAGTAGAGGCGCTGATGTGCTTTCTTAATAATAGCATCAGTGTTCTCGGACCAAAAAAGATCTTCAGAGATGTGCACACCCAGGAATTTGAAGCTCTTCACCCTTTCAACCATCGATCCGTTGATATAAACGGGACTGTGGGTCCCCATCCTACTCCTTCCAAAGTCCACAATCAGTTCCTTGGTTTTGCTGGTGTTGAGGGCCAGGTTATTGTGCTGGCACCATATGGACAGTTGCTCAATCTCCCTTCTGTACTCATCCCCATCAGTGATATGTCCCACAACAGTGGTGTCGTCAGCGAACTTGATGATGGAGTTTGCACTGTGACTGGCTACGCAGTCATGAGTATAGAGTGAGTATAGCAGGAGGCTTGAGGTGCTCCCGTGCTGATTGTTATCGAGGCTGACACATTTCCACCAATACGAACAGACTGTGGTCTGTGAATGAGGAAGTCGAGGATCCAATTGCAGAGGGATGCGCAGAGACCCAGATCTGCGAGTTTGGTAACCAGCTTGGAGGGATGATTGTGTTAAATATAGGACAGGCAGGAGGAAACTGAATTTTAATCCCCCCCCTGCCCCCTCAAAGGCGCCAAAGTCGCGTACACGGCCAGTGGCAGAACTGCAGCGCCGCTGAAGGTAAGTATTGTGACATACCTGGTACTTTGCATCCAGTACCCGGTACTTTGCATCTATTTCTAATACTTTGCTTGTTGTCTTCCGTTTATTGCAGAGTTGCTCCATGACAGCAAGCTACTTTCAAAATGTCAAATTCTGTTGTCCTGCGGCGTTTCAATTCCCTGGGAGAAGACAATAAAGCATTTCAGGCAGAGTACTTAGGTAACAAAACCTCTAGCGGTAACAGTAACACGTGACTGTGTCAAAAGTCCCAGTCTATTCGACCTTTCCCTGTAACACAAGCCCACATGCCCACGTAACATCCGAGTGAATCTCGTCTGCTCTATAACTAACTTAAGAGCATCTTTATTGACATTTATTTTCTTCCCCTTGGCGACACGGTGGCCCAGTGGTAGAGTTGCTGCCTCACAGCGGCAGAGACCCGGGTTCCATCCTGACAACAGGTGCTGTCTGTACGGAGTTTGCACGTTCTCCCCGTGACCTGCGTGGGTTTTCTCCGGGTGCTCTTGGTTTCCTCCCACACTCCAAAGACGTGCAGGTTTGAAGGTTAATCAGCTTCGGTATAATTGTAAATTGTCCCTAGTGTGTGTAGGATAGGATAGTGCTAGTGTATGGGGATCGCTGGTCGGTGGGCCAAAAAGCCTGTTTCCGTGATGTATCTCTAAACTAAACTAAACTAAAAATTATCATCCATTGGCAGAATAATAGCTACTTCATGTTACTGGAAAATAAGCCCTCTGGGCTTTTGTTAATTTTAATCAGGCTTGATATGTAGGAAGGAACTGCAGGTGCTGGTTTAAACTGAAGATAGACACAAAATGCTGGAGTAACTCAGTGGCGCAGGCTGCATCTCTGGAGAGAAGGAATGGGTGATGTTTCGGGTCAAGACCCTA
This sequence comes from Okamejei kenojei, assembly GCA_035221665.1. Taxonomy (NCBI): domain Eukaryota; kingdom Metazoa; phylum Chordata; class Chondrichthyes; order Rajiformes; family Rajidae; genus Okamejei; species Okamejei kenojei. Next base: position 92,902,684 of record CM069137.1, read on the forward strand.
CAGTCTGAAGAAGGGTCTCGACCCGAAACGTCACCCATTCCTTCTCCCCAGAGATGCTGCCTGTCCCGCTCAGTTACTCCAGAATTTTTTGTCTATCTTAATCAGGCTTGAGCTGATTGTGAACGAAATTAAATGAGTCTCTGCCTAGGTTCCGACATCACCCTGCTTCTACACTCTTGTATACTTACTGTACACGGCAAGATAGAGAGACTACACTGAATCCTGGCAGTAACAGACCTCTATATAGTGGATTTCAGTTATAGCGGAGTGAGGATCCCGATGCCCAGTGGGCTGGCTGCATGTGGCGGAAGTTGCATGTGTGTAGAGAGGGAGCAGCATGAAGCTCCCCGGCCTGCGTTCCCCCTCCTTCAACGGTGCTTTATTTTCACGTGTGCAAAACACGATGAAATCCATTTTGAGTCGCCCAGATTTAGTGCCATTTCCAAAGATCCACAGTCCGGCCCGTGAGACATCCCCCCTAGTGTGTAGGGAGTGGATGAGAAAGTGGGATAACGTGGAACTAGTGCAAATGGGTGATCGATGGTCGGCATGGACTCGGTGGGCCGAAGGCCCTGTTTCCACGTCGTATCTTTCAATCCATTCAATCATGGTAGAGTCAGAAATAGAACATCTTTCCTGAAGGTGGTACCTCTCAGGTTAACTACGGTACAACAATGTATGTAATGACTACAAGCGCAAATCAAGGGTGAATGATTTGCTGACTTCCCTCGGATGGCATACTCTAGAGCTCCGCAGAATCAGGCTAAGACTTATTGCAATTTACAAGTAGGTTCACAAAATCACGCCACCAAATCTCACGTCAACCCAGAGCACCAACTGCCATGAAACAAGACAAAATATAACGGTCGCAACATCATCAGCTCGCTAAATTTCAATTAACTTTGTTGCCAATATTCCCTTTACCCAAGGACGATAAGGGAATGGAATAGGTTACCACCCAACACACCTGCTGCTCCCGATGTTAAGTCATTTAAAACGGGGATTGAGCAACTAGATCTCCTCAACTTGGTCAAAAAGGCCCACTTCCAAATGTAATCGCTCCTCTATTCACCCCGACCCGCGCGAGATAACCACTGATGAGGTGTTTGCGCAGTAATCAACTAGCACCAGAACCAGAAGCTCCCCCCCTCCTCCCCGCGCCACCGTTTCTTCCCACCCATCCTTGGGTTAAACTAGTTCATATTTACCCCCTTCACTTGGTTATAGCGGACAATCGGCAATAACGGACTCCATCCCCCCTCCATGGTCCATCCTAGCCGCACACACATCTGCCATGGTGTCTGGCCTTCTCTATAAGCCTGGCTAGGGGACCTTGGACATTATGTCCCGTTGAAAGTGACACGTAAGTGCAAGTTGTTGCTTCTTTATTTTGTCGTTTGACAGACTTTTTTTCTTACAGATATTGATGGTCCTGGTCAAAGGTGAGTATGCTGACATATTGTACTGGTGTGCTTATGAAATGAAGTGCTTTATCAAATGGAGTCTTTGGAATGGAAATGATTTCCTCTCGTTCACCTCGTGTCCGGTTGCTCTTTTGCAGAAATGTTTACACCGTAAATGGAAACTACCCGTCACAATCCAAGGATAACAATGAAAATCTGTAAGCTCAGTTCAAGTATTCTGCACACAGTTACAAGGGAATTTTGCTAGTGGTCTCATTTCAGTTTGAATCATATTATGCTGCCCTTTGCTTTAATTGACGTGATTTTATTGCATTTAAAGATCAGCATCGAAAAAAGAAAATAGCATCAAGATCGGCTTTTTCCAGCTGGTAATTTTGAATTCTCTTCATTGATTTCTGTACTGTAAATACTGTAGTAACAGCGACAAAGATCCCACGTTGAGATACTGCGAGTTCCTTAGTGGATTCCATCCTGACCTCAGGTGCTGTCTGTGAGTGGAGTTTGCACGTTCTCCCTGTGACCGTGTGGGTTTTCTCCGGGTGCTCCGGTTTCAACGAAACATAGAAAATAGGTGCAGGAGGAGGCCATTCGGCCCTTCGAGCCAGCACCGCCATCCATTGTGATCATGGCTGATCGTCCCCAATCAATAACCCGTGCCTGCCTTCTCCCCATATCCCTTGACTCCACCAGCCCCTAGAGCTCTATCTAACTCTCTCTTAAATCCATCCAGTGATTTGGCCTCCACTGCCCTCTGTGGCAGGGAATTCCATAAATTCACAACTCTCTGAGTAAAAAAAGTTTTTTCTCACCTCAGTCTTAAAGGACCTCCCCTTTATTCTAAGACTGTGGCCCCTGGTTTCCTTCCACATCCTAAAAAACGTGTGGGTTTGTAAGTTAACTGGCCCTGTGTAAATTGCCCCCTAGTGTGTCGGGAATGAATGAGAAAGTGGGATGACGTGGAACTAGTGTGAACAGGTGATCAAAGGTCGGCGTGAACACGGCTGACCGAAGGGCCTGTTTCCTTGTCGTATCAACTCAATCATGGTAGAGTCAGAAATAGAACATTCTTTAATGAAGGTGGGACCTCTCAGGATAACTGGTGCCTGGGTTCAACAATGTGTCAAGAGTCATACCATATGGTAACAAATCAGTTCCTAAATGTATCAGACACATGGACAGATACACAGGAGAACACACACTGGGACGCATACACATTCAAGGCACACCGAAACATTGAGAAACACAGACACAGGAGATACGTTTATTTGGAAAGACACAATAAGAGCTGGAGTAACTCAGCGGGTCAGGCAGCATCTCTGGAGAACATGGGTAGGTGACGTTTCAGTTTCAGACCCTTCTTCAGACTGATTGCAGGGACCTGAAACATGAACCTATCCATGTTCTCCGCAGATGCTGCCTGACCCGCTGAGTTACTCCAGCACTCTGTGAAACGTCACCTATCCATGTTCTCCACAGATGCTGCCTGACCCGCTGAGTTACTCCAGCACTCTGTGAAACGTCACCTATCCATGTTCTCCACAGATGCTGCCTGACCCGCTGAGTTACTCCAGCACTCTGTGAAACGTCACCTATCCATGTTCTCCACAGATGCTGCCTGACCCGCTGAGTTACTCCAGCACTTTTTGTTTGTCATTCCTTGGTAAACCAGCATCTGCAGTTCCTTGTCCCTGCTGATATCATCATTATATATTGTGTATTCCCGTGTGATTGATTCTTCATCAACACTTAACGGAGCTTTATTCAAAGAATTGGAAATATCATTCTTTAACGGGTGGCACGGTGGCGCAGCGGTAGAGTTGCTGCTTTACAGCGCCAGAGACCCGGGCTCGATCCCGACTACGGGTGTTGCCTGTACGGAGTCTGCACGTTCTCCCCGTGACCTGCGTGGGTTTTCTCCGAGATCTTCACTTTCCTCCCACACTCCAAAGACGTACAGGTTTGTAGGATAATTGGCCTGGTGTAAGTGTCTAAATCTCTAAACTAAACTAAACTAATCTGTGCTGCTAAGAATACAATTTGCAAACTGCTTCCCTCAGGTTTGACAGGATTACCCAATGTGGGAGGGTGGCAGTGATGAGGAAAGACTGGGCTGCTTTGTCATGGTCACACAAGATGTGGACGTGGTTTCTGGCAGGGTGGACCTAGCTATTTCCTTTGTCTGACTGAGTCACACTGAGGCTGTGAAATGAAAGATGCTTCAGCAGTGTGTCACGTATCAGTCGTCTGATTGTCCGTGTCATGCTGGGCACTACGAACAGCATTTAAAAGACACTTGGACAGGCACGAGGACAGGACAGGTTTGGAGGAATGTGGGCTAAACATGGGCAGGTGGGACTCATGTAGGCGGGCCAAGTTGGTCGGCGAGGGCAAGTTGGGCCAAAGGGCCTGTTTCCACACTGTGTGACTCTACATCCATCGTCAGGTTGTGTGATGAATAACACACACACACACACACACTTACCAGTTTGCGTGGTGTGTCACAGTTGTGGTTTAGCAATTGCACATTTTTCTGCAAATGGAATAAAAGAGTTATTATTTCTTGACATGTGACACTGCAAGTATACAGTTATTATTCCCTGACATGTAACATGTCACATTCACAGTAAGAAACATAGAAAATAGGTGCAGGAGGAGGCCATTCGGCCCTTCGAGCCATTCGATTCATTGTGATCATGGCTAATCATCCCCAATCAATAACCCGTGCCTGCCTTCTCCCCATATCCCTTGATTCCACTAGCCCCTAGAGCTCTATCTAACTCTTATTCTCTTATTATTCCCTGACATGTAACATGTGATGTGAACAGTAATTATTTCCCATACATGTAATGCTTCATGTGTCCCGTTATTATTTCTCTGACATGTAACACTTCACATGTACAGTGATGATTCCATGGCATGTAACACGCGTGCAGTGAATATATTGTACTGACATGTCACGCTTCACGTGTTCCGTGACTATTCACTGACCCGTTTCATGTTGTCTACTGCAGTTTCGCTTTGCCTCCTGCTACGAGGTGACCCTGATGGTGTTTGGGGGCGTCTGTGCTCTGCTTCACGGGGTTGCCCAGCCGGCAGTGCTGTTGGTGTTTGGGCTGCTGACGGACACCTTCATTGCCTACGACATCGAGTTACAAGAACTCAAGGACACACGTAAACACTGCGACAATAACACCATCCATTGGGTCAATGGGTCCGAATACCTCAATCAGAATAACGAGACCATGTCCTGTGGGTAAGTTGGAGATGACCTTCCATATCCCTTCCTACCTTTGCCTGTTGTACATCACTCGATGACATGCCAAGTATTAGATGGTACCAAGAGTGCCGGTGCAGGATTCCCAAAAGGTTCAGTTGCAGGTTCAATAACTAGGAAGGAAGACAAATACAATGTTAGCATTAATTTCGAGAAGACTACAAATATAAAAACAGGGTGGAATGCTGAGGCTTTATGACCCTGTCCCACTTAGCAAACCTGAACGGAAACCTCTGGAGACTTTGCGCCCCACCCAAGGTTTCCGCGCGGTTCCCGGAGGTTTTTGTCCTCCGGCAACCACCTTCAACTAGCATCGCAACCGCTTCGACTGAAAAATGACCGACTTTTAAAACAGAAACCACTTTCGACCATTAGGGAGACTGACAGAAACCACCGGGAACCTTCGGGAACCGCACGGAAACCTTGGGTGGGGCGCAAAGTCTCCAGAGGTTTCCGTTCAGGATTCCTAAGTGGGACAGGGGCATTATAAGGCGCTGGTCAGGATGCATTTGGAGTATTGTGAGCCGTTCCAGGCCCCAGATCTGAGGACGGATGTGCTGGCGTTGGGGAGGTTTCCAAGAATGATCCAGGGGTGGACTTGGTTGACATATGATGAGCGTTTGACGGCACTGGGCCTCTACTCGCTGAAGTTTAGACGGCTGAGGGGGGGACCTCATTGAAACTTACCACATAGTGAAAGACCTGGATAGGGTGGATGTGGGAAGGATGCAGAAACACTAGTGGGAGGGTCTAGAACCAGCGGGCATGGCCTCAGAAGAAAAGGACGCACCTTTAGAAAGATGAGGTGGAGTTTCTTGAGTCAGAGGGTGGTGAATCTGTGGAATTCATTGCCACAGACGGCCAAGTCATTGGGTATTTTTAAGGCGGAGATTGACAGATTCTTGATTAGTAAGGTTGTCAAGGGTTAGGGGGAGAAGTCAGGAGAATGGGGGTGAGATGGAAAGATAGATCAGCCATGATGGAGTAGAGTCGATGGACTTAAAGGCCTACGTCTGCTCGTAGAACTTATGAATGAATTTGGAGAAGGCTTGTTGTTAGTCCTAGCGTCTAAGAGGTGGCTCAACTTGCCCACGTCGACCAGGATGCCCTATTTAAGCTAATCCTGTGATGGTGATTCTATGGTTATGAAAATATGGGAAGAAATCACTGCCTGAGTGGAACGCCAAAGAACACTCGAGGACAGGTGTGTTCCAGATGTGCAAGGAAGGTGGCGTTCGATGAAGTGGAGCTGGCCAGAGAAGCGTCTCGGCCCGAGACGTCACCCATTCCTTCTCTCCAGTCCCGCTGCCTGTCCCGCTGAGTTACTCCAGAGTTTTGTGTCTATCTCTGGTGTTCGATGAACGTGGGTCGTTTTCTACATTTTAACAAGCACCATCATTGCGAAACACATCCTATGCAAGAGTATATGGTGTAAGAAACCCGAACATCTTGTGCGACAGGATATGCTTATTAACCAGAATCAGATAATTGTCAGTGTAATGACATTCACTATTAATTAATGTATCAGAATATTGTAGATTAGTGTCACTCAGTTCATGAGTCATGCTTCTGTAGTTACGCCCACTAGTTTTTCAGTTATTGCTGGATTCCTCTAGTGTAAGTGTGAAGTCGTGCTTGCTATGTAGTTAATAAAGTCTTTGGTTCTTTATTCTGGTGTAAGGCTTCTGTTATTGTATGGTCATCACTCAACAAATATATTGGTTTATATTTTTGATCTCTATTTCACCAATAGGTTAAGTTATGATGTAAATAAGAATGAAAAATAACATTATATGTTTAACTCTGCCAACTGAATGCTTGGCATAACAATAAAAGGATTTTGTAACTGTTGCTTCTTTTTTCAGGATCTTAGACATTGAGAAAGAAATGACCATGTTTGCCTATTATTACATTGGAATAGGATGCTCTGTGTTACTTTTGGGCTACTTCCAAGTAAGTTACGGACCTGACTTTCAATTGCAACCGATGATCAAACGTTGACAGTTAAAACACTCTTGACTCTTGGAACTTGAGAGATTTGTTCATAAGTTGAAAATATTTCCTGTTGTGCAATAATGGAGAGATATTTTCACTCAACCCAACCAGACAGAACAAAATATTAAAAAAAATAAATCTTTGTTACTGTTTCATAGAAACATAGAAACATAGAAAATAGGTGCAGGAATAGCAGGAGAAGGCTATTTGGCCCTTCAACCCAGCACCGCCATTCAATATGATCATGCCTGATCATCCAAACTCAGTACCCTGTTCCTGCTTTCTCCCCATATCACTTGATTCGGTTAGGCCTAAGAGCCATATCTAACTTGAAAACATCCAGTGAATTGGCCCCCCACTGCCTTCTGTGGCAGAAAATGCCACAGATTCACAACCCTCGAGGTAATAAAGGTTTTCCTCACCTCAGTCCTAAATGGCCTACCCCTTATTCTTAAACTGTGACCCCTCGTTCTTGAGTCCTCCAACGTGGGGAACATTTTTCCTGCATCTAACCTGTCTAATCCCTTAAGAATGTTACATGTTTCTATAAGATCCCCCCTCATCTTTCTAAATTCCAATGAATACAAACCCAGTCGACCCATTCTTTCATCATACGTCAGTTCCGCCATCCCGGGAAATTAACCTGGTGGATCGACGCTGACTCACTCAATAGCAAGAATGTTCTTCCTCAAATTCGGAGACCAAAACTGCACACAATGCTCTAGATGCAGTCTCACCAGGGCCCTGTTTGATTAAAGACGTTCCTTCTCTGTTTGCTAGATCTGTTTCTGGGTCACCGCAGCTGCTCGTCAGACCCAGAAAATCCGCAAGGCTTACTTCCGGCAGATCATGAGGATGGAGATGGGTTGGTTTGACCGTAATTCCGTTGGAGAATTGAACACACGGATGTCAGAGTAAGGGATTGCTTTCTTCATGAAACACTCCAGACTAATCCCTGTCTCGGTCTGAACCTGTACACACACCTGGGTAGAACACATACCTGGATCATCGCACCTGTTGATCACCCCCCAGTGCTCCCTCTCCCCCCTCCTACTCCCATCTCGTCTAACGGCTTGCCATGAATATCTCTAACTCTCGGTAGAGCTGCTGCCTGACAGCGCTCGCAGCGCCGGAGACTCGGGTTTGAACCCGACCGCGGGTCGCTGTCTGTACGGAGTTTGCACGTTCTCCCCATGACCAGCGCGGGTTTTCTCCGAGATCTTCGGCTTCCTCCCCACACTCCAAAGACGTACAGGTTTGCCAGTTAATTGGCTTGGTGTACGTGTAGATTGTCATGAGAACGTGAGATCATAGGTGATAGTTGTAGAAATTAGGCCATTCATTAGACAATAGACAATAGACAATAGGTGCAGGAGTAGGCCATTCGGCCCTTCAAGCCAGCACCGCCATTCAATGTGATCATGGCTGATCATCCCCAATCAGTACCCCGTTCCTGCCTTCTCCCCATATCCCCTGACTCCGCTATCTTTAAGAGCCCTATCTAGCTCTCTCTTGAAAGCATCCAGAGAACCGGCCTCCACCGCCCTCTGAGGCAGAGAATTCCACAGACTCGCCACTCTCTGTGAGAAAAAGTGTTTCCTCGTCTCCGTCCTAAATGGCTCCATTCGGTCCATCAAGTCTACTATACCATTCAATCATGGCCGATCTATCTCTCCCTCCTAACCCCATTCTCCTGCCTTCTCCCCAGAACCCCTGACACCTGTAGTATTGTCCCTTGTGTGTGTGTAGGGTAGTGTTAATGTGCGGGGATCGCTGGTCGGTTTGGACCTGGTGGGCCTAAGGGCCTCTTTTTGCGCCGTGTCTCCAAACTAAAATCTCCCGTACCTTTACTCTCCCGCATGTGCTGCAGTTTACAGGGAATGTCCACTGAAGTTTCCTTCAGTTTATTTGAAGGGTGGCACAGTGGCGCAGGGTTAGAGCTGCCACCTTATTCGCTCCTGATTGTAGGTGCTATCTGTGTGGAGTTTGTACATTCTCCCTGTGACCGCGTGGCTTTTCTCCGGGTGTTCTGGTTTCCTCCCACACTCTACAGACGTACCCAAAACGTCACCTGTCAGTTCCCTCTACAGATGATGCCTGACCCGCTGAGTTACTCCAGCACTTTGTATTCTGTTCAAGCTAGTAATCTCTTGTGTCTCTGGGATACAGGGCATCAGTGACTTTTAAGCATTCCTTCTTGCCTATATTTTTATTTTAAATTAGTTTCGAAATACAGCGTGGAAACGGGCCCTTAGGCCCACTGGGTCCCCGCCGACCATCGAGCACCCATACATCAGTACCATGTCCTACACTAGCTACGATAGCTAAAACAAAACAATTCCTCCAGTTTGATGACCTCGAAAAGATCATCCACACATTTATCTCCTCCCGCCTAGATTACTGCAACTCCCTTTACACTGGCATCAGCCAATCTTCCCTGTCCCGCCTGCAACTGGTCCAAAACGCCGCCGCGAGACTCCTGACGGGCACCCGAAAAAGGGACCACGTCACCCCGATCCTGGCCTCTCTCCACTGGCTCCCTGTGCGGTTCCGAATACATTTCAAGATCCTCCTTTATGTCTACAAAGCCCTTAACGGGCTCGCCCCCACCTACATCAAAAGTCTGCTCACCCACCACACCACCTCCAGGTCCCTCAGGTCGGCCGACTTGGGGTTACTGAACATCCCGCGGTCTAGGCATAAGCTCAGGGGCGACCGACCGCGCCTTTGGGTTGCAGCTCCTAGACCGTGGAACAGCATCCCTCTTCCCATCAGAACTGCCCCCTCCATCGACTCCTTTAAGTCGAGACTAAAAACTCATCTCTACTCCCAAGCCTTTCTTGACGTCCTCTGAGCGAGGGCTGTATGTATGTAGTGATGTTTGTATTTAATCTATGAACCACTGTTGTTTGTTATACTATTCTTATACCAATGTAAAGCACTTTGGCCAACGAGAGTTGTTTTTTAAATGTGCTATAGAAATAAAAGTGACTTGACTTGACTACACACTAGGGACAATTTTCAGAGCCCAACTATCCTGCAAACCCGGGATGTGGGAGGAAACCGGAGCACCCGGAGAAAACCCACGCGGTCACAGGGAGAATGTGCAAACTGGACACACAGACAGCACCTGTAGTTAGCATTGAGCCCGGGTCTCTGGCGCTGTAAGGCAGTGGATCTACTGCTGTGCCATTTTATGCAAAGCTCTTACATCTGGGAATAGCCGATCTCTGCAGAAGCTGAGAGGTCAGCACGATGCCTCCTACACCTGGCACCATTCCCTCTGTGTGTTCACCAGTTTGTGAATCATAGGAACCGTCACAGTGTAATACCAAAGCACGCCCCAACTGGTTAATTGGCTCCCCCGTTCCACTATCCAAAGGGGCTGCTCCTTGCCTTCTGGCTGCATTTCTCACCCACCATCCTCATCTTTGGACACCCTGTGCATAGGGGAGAGGGTTTGGGGATGAAGTTGCTCCTGGGCCTGGCCAAGCTGGCCATCCGCGAGTCACAGCGCCAGGCGGAAGAGGGCTCTGCCCGAGCCGGCTGCCCGCCCCATTTCCGGGGTTACGTCCGCGCCTGGGTGGTCCTAGAGAGGGCACCATGCGGGATTTCCAGGACCGCTGGGCATCGCGGGGGGTTTGAATGCATCCAGGCACAGAAATCGCTATCAAAACATGCAGGGGACACGTGCGTGCGCACACACACGCGAGGCCTCGGCCGTGGGCCCTGTGGACGGTAACATCGGGAGCTGACCTGGTTGGTGACCGCCTCCGAACTCCAGCAACAGCAGCTTCGTCCGCCCGAATGGTGGAGCTTGAATCGGCCCGTTTGCGAGGCTTTCAACGGCCGGCGGGTGTTTAAGCATCGAGAGCCTCGATCGCCTCGATGCAGCCGTTTGATTTTAAGCCGCACTGGGGGCTGGAAGGCCCCGCGAATGGGCCGATTCAGCCCTTAGAAATCGTCTGATAAAGTCCGGATTACAAAACATGGGGGGTGGGGTGGGGAATCGTCCCCCATCTCTCAAAACATGGGGGGAGGGCATGTCTCCCCTGTCACCCCCAGGATCTCCACCCCTGAATGCATCCTTGACAAGGATTGTAACATAGTTGTATAGAAGTTTATTTAGTATATTTGTTTGTCTTGTATTAGGGTGGTGGTTCTGTTTTGTTTTATTGTATTGTAAATGTTATTTTTGATAATTGGATACATTTTTGATTAAAAAAAAACAGGTGGATTGGCTTCTGTTCATTGTAAAGTGCCCCTAGTGTGTACGATAGTGCTAATGTACGGGGATCGCAGGTCAGTGCGGACTAGGTGGGCGGGCGGGCCTGTTTCTGCGCTTGTGGAAGCTCGATAACGATGAGAGTCTGGTGATACTTTGTTCCTCCTCTTTTGCAGTGACATTAATAAGATTAACGATGCCATCGCTGACCAGGTTGGCATCTTCATCCAGCGCTTCTCCACCTTTGTGAGTGGCTTCCTCATGGGCTTTGTGAACGGCTGGAAGCTGACGCTGGTCATCATCGCCGTCAGCCCGCTGATCGGGCTCGGAGCCGGCCTCATGGCGCTGGTGAGCGAACAGTGAGACGTGCGCCGGCGCGCGACCCGTGATACGCCCGCAGACCCGCCGGGCACCTCCCATCTCTGCAACAACCGTGGCTGTGGGGAGACCTGATGAAAGAAGATTATGAAGCCCCCAAGCACGGTGGCGCAGCGGTAGAGTTGCTGCCTTACAGCGCCGGAGACCCGGGTTTGATCCCGACTACGGGTGCTGTCAGTACGGAGTCTGTACGTTCTCCGCGTGACCTCGTGGGTTTTCTCCGAGATCTTCAGCTTTCTCCCACACTCCAAAGATGTACACGTTTGTAGGTTAATTGGCTTGGTATAATTGTAAAATGTCCCTAGTGTGTGTAGGACTAGTGTTAGTGTGCGGGGATCGCTGGTCTGTGGGGCCTCGGAGGGCTGAAGGGCCTGTTTCCACGCAGTATCTCTAAACTAAATTAAACTAAAATGATGAGAGGCATAGATAGGGTAGACAGTCAGAACCAGTTACCCAGGGTGGAAATGCTGAAGACTAGAGCGCATACTACTCTTCACGTTGTATATCAATGATTTGGATGAGGGGGTTGAAGGCTTTGTCGCCAAATTTGCAGATGATCTGAAGAGTGGTGGAGGGGCAGGTAGTGTAGAGAAAGCAGGGACTCCGCAGGAGGAATTGGGAGAGTGGGCAGAGAAGTGGCAGATGGAATACGGCCTAGCAAAGTGCGGAGTCATGCATATTGGTACTAGGAATAAAGACATCAACTATTTTCTAAATGGGAAGATAATTCAGAAATTGGAGGTGCAAAGGGACTTGGTGCAAGATTCCCAATAGGTTAATTTGCAAGTCGAATCGAATGCAACGAAGGCAAACGCAATGCTGGCATTTATTTCGAGAAGGCTAGAATACAAAAACAGGGATGTAACTTCGGAGGCTCTGTAAGGCACTGGTCAGACCTGTATTTGGAGTATTGTGAGCAGTTTTGGGCCCCATATTTGAGGATGGATATACTGGCATTGGAGAGGATCCAGGTGAGGTCTACGAAAATGATCCCAGGAATGATTTTGGTTAAATTGTAGGAAGGAACTGCAGATGGTGATGTAAACTGAAGACGGACACAAAATGCTGGAGTAACTCAGCGGGACAGGCAGCATCTCTGGAGAGAAGGAATGGGTGGCGTTTCGGGTCGACACCCTTCTTCAGACTGAAAATCACGGGAAAAGAAAAGAGAGATTTTTGAGTTTGTACGCATTGTTGATTCGGTTCCAAAGTACAAATTTTGCAATGCAGTTTAAAATATTTTTTTGTGGTATACTGCCCTGTGTGATGGTCAGTCATACTTACGTGTAGAACACTCCAGCACATCACATGTTTCGACATTAATTAATGGTGCTCGGCCTGCAAAGGTCACAGACCGTTCAATAAGGTACTGGGACCCAAGCCTGGGGAGTGTAGTGGGTCGAATGGCCTGTTCCCACGCTCCGTGTTCAATATTATTTCAGCACAGCGTTCATTTCTAACGCAAGGCCCTTGAATATTGAAATCGAGTAAATACAACGACGGATGCATCGCACGGTTTTTCATGGGAATGATAATGGGAAATGACAAAAGTAATCTTGCTCTGATTGTGTTGCAGTCTATCGCCAGGCTAACAGGTCTCAGTTTGAAAGCCTATGCCAAGGCCGGGGCTGTGGCTGATGAGGTCCTTTCATCCATCAGGACTGTAGCTGCGTTCGGCGGGGAGAGGAAGGAGGTGGGCAGGTCAGTCACCGGGCCACGTGGCACTGTCCGCCAATGCACTGACGCGTGGGCAGCGGTCTTCCGCAAGCGGCAATATAGATAAACGTGAAAGTGAGGTTGGCATCCACCAACACGGTGGTAAATAATCAATGGTAGCCAGCATTTTTTTTTAAATCAAAAATATTTATTCAAATATTATATATAATATAATAAAACAACCACAATACAAGACAAATAAATATACTAATTAAACTACTATTACAACTATGTTAGAATCCTTGTTAAGGATGCATTCCACCCCCCCCCTCCTCCCCCCCGGTCCCAGAAATCCCCCAGAGTGCCCGTGCTCGGACGTAACCCTGGAAAAGGCAGCCGGCTCAGGCAGAGCCCTCTTCCACCTGGTGCCGTGACTCGCGATGGCCAGCTTGGCCAATGGTAGCCAGCATTGGTAGGGGGCACAGTGGCGCAGCGGTAGGTTTACTGCCTTACAATGCCAGTGACCCGGGTTCGATCCCGACTAAGGGTGCTTTCTGTGCTGGGTTTGTACGTTCTCCCCGTGACCTGCTTGGGTTTTCTCCAAGTGTTCCACTTTCCTCCCACATTCCAAAGACGCAGAGTTTTATAGGCTAATTGGTTTGGTAATTTGGTAAAGTTTTACATTGTCCCTAGTGTGCTTAGGGTGATGTTAGTGTGTGGGGATCGCTGGTCAGTGCGGACTCGATGGGCAGAAGGGCCTGTTTCCGTGCTGTACCTCTAAACTTTAAAAAATATAGACAGACATGAATATATGATTGCCGCCCTCCCAACAAATGCCCCTGACTCAGTCTGAAGAAGGGTCTCGACCTGAAACGTCACCCATTCCTTCTCCCCAGAGATGCTGCCTGTCCCGCTGAGTTACTCCAGCATTTTGTGTCTGCCTTCGGTGATAAATTAATACTGGTATCATGTTAGAAAAAATATATAAAAATAAAAACTTACCAATGCAGTAATAAATAAAAAATGATATAAAACAAGAAGCAAGATACAGTATTTATAAAAGATATTTTTAAAAAAAGACTAAGTGATTGCTACTTACTAATGCAGGAATAGTTAAGAAATTGTATTAAAAAATGAAAAACACAGATATAAAAAGGTGATTGCGATCTACCACTGGATCAAAGGTCCTTAATTGTCACGTGTACTGAGGTACAGTGAGATTTGATTTACCACACAGTCTAAAATGTTAAAAGGCAACAAGGTACATAAACTCCATAAAGATTAAACATAAACAGTCACCACAGCGGTGTGTGAGAATCCCCCAGGGCACACAGCACAAGCGGAGACCCACAGCCATCAGTTCAATGCCGGGACCACACACACACGCACACACACACGCGCTCCTTCACCGTGATGTGACCAGAGTTGCACCGACCGCTGTCACTCTCTCTGCAGTCCCCGTCCGCCCGAACAGTCAGAAAGCCGTCCACCCTCGCACCAGACTCTGCGATGTCCACGTGGCGAGATGGCAGTGCAGCAATAAATAAGAACGATATATAAAAAAGGAAAAGATATGTCAAAAAAAGGCTATAGAAAATGAAAAAAACGGTGTGCTAATTACCAATGCAGAATAGATTAAAAAAAAATATAACAGGAAGATACATATCGGTGAGAAGGACAAAGTTTAAAGATGTGGGGGTGTTTTTTTTACACAGAGGGTGGTGGGTGCCTTGACCGCACCGCCAGGAGTGGTGGTGGAGGCAGATATCGGCGACAGTGGCAACAGTGTTTGCTGTCGTAGGTTGTTGCCCGATGTTGTAGGTGAATTCCATTAAAACTAGTCCCCGGCAGTCGCCTAAACAAGCTTTAAAAGGGCCTTTGGATAGGTACATGGCTATGAAGGGAATTGTGGGACATTGATCCTCAGGTGGATGTGCTGGTCTTGGCATCATGTTCAGCACAGTCATTATGGGCCAAAGGGCCTGTACCTGTTCTATACTGTTCTGTGTTACACCTGCTGTAACGGCTGGAGATTTGTGGTGATTGGCTGCAGACCCAACGAGAGAAAGAATGTAAATGTGCAAACATAAAACGGGCAAGGAAGGAAAGAATAACTCACACTCTGCCGTTTCTTTCTCAGGTCCTGATGTCCATGTTAGGACATTTTTTTTTAAAAAGTTTTATAAAATAACAAATTTGCCAATACAAATATAATTCAGCTATTTTGAATTCTCAGAAATTATTATTATTATTATTATACATTATACTTATGGGCGCTTTGCAAGGACTCTCAAGGACGCCTTACAAAATTTAGTAAGCAGATTACAAAACATATAAGCGGAATGAAACAAAAAAATATATATTTATACAGTAAGGACATCAACAATACACAATTCAAAGAGAGAGCAGCGGCAGCTAATCGCAC
Organism: Okamejei kenojei; assembly: GCA_035221665.1. Lineage (NCBI taxonomy): Eukaryota > Metazoa > Chordata > Chondrichthyes > Rajiformes > Rajidae > Okamejei > Okamejei kenojei. The sequence goes on from CM069137.1 coordinate 92,918,061, forward strand.
CAGCGTTGACTCTCCCTTCCATTCATATGTTCATTAAAGATGCTGCTTGCTTGTATGAATGAATGAAGGAATAAGCTTATTGGCCAAGTATTCACATGCAAGGAATTTGCCTTAGTGCTCCGCCCGCAAGTGACAACATGACAACACTAAGTTCCTTTTTAGTTGGAAAGGGTGCAGGAGATTCACCTGGGCTTGCGGGCTTGAGTTACGGGGAGAGGTTGGGACAGGCTGGGACTTTTTTCTTTGGGGCGTAGGAGGCCGAGGGGCGACCTGATTGGGGTGTACAAGTTCATGGGGGGCATGGATAACGTGAACGCTCGCAGTCTTTTTCCCAGGGTAGAGCATTCTAAAATGAGAGGGCACAGGCTTAAGGCAAGAGGGGAGAGATTTTGGTGGGACCTCAGGGGCAATATTTTTCACTCAGAGGGTAGTCTGTATCTGGAACGAGCTGCCAGAGGAAGCTAGAAGCTGGGAGCAGATAAAATTATGACTTAAAAGGACATTCGGGGCAATATATGGGTAGGAAAGGTTTAGAGAGATATGGGCCAAATGCAGGCAAATGGGACTAACTCAGTGTGCCAACTTGGTCAGGATGGGCCGAAGGGCCTGTTTCCATGCAGAACGGCTCTGTGATTCATAGTTAAGAAAGTAGTGATGAAGCATACTGACAGAGCAAACCATCACCCAGCGATATCATGTATAATGCATAACGTTGCTGAATTCCCCGCAGGTATGACAGGAACCTGGTCTTTGCTCAGCGCTGGGGCATTAGGAAAGGGATAATCATGGGGTTCTTCACTGGCTATGTGTGGATGATTATCTTCTGCTGCTACGCCCTGGCCTTCTGGTACGGGTCGAAGTTGGTTATCGAGCAGAATGAATACACCCCAGGAGGTCTACTACAGGTACGCTCATTGGCAGAGTTTGCTTATGAACCGTCATTGGACACATCTAAATGTGAATGGGGCGCGGGGAATGCACGGATGCGGAATAATGCGCAGGAGGAGATAGAGTGATGGCCTTGGCTTCATGTTCGGCCTTTGAGGGCCGAAGGGCCTGTTCCTGTGCTGCACTGTGCCACGTTATGTCCTTGAAGTGATCAGTGTGGGAAGCCAGGGGGTTGGGAAGTTTAGTTTAGTTTAGAGATACAGTGTGGAAACAGGCCCTTCGGCCCACGGGGTCCGCGCCGACCAGCGATCCCCGCACATTAACACCACCCTACACACGCTAGGGATCATTTTTACATTTATACCAAGCCAATTAACATCCAAACCTGTACGTCTTTGGAGTGCGGGAGGAAACCGAAGATCTCGGAGAAAACCCACGCAGGTCACGGGGAGAACGTGCAAACTCCGTACAGACGGCGCCCGTAGCTGGGATCGAACCCGGGTCTCCGGCGCTGCGAGGCAGAAGCTCTGCCGCTACGCCACCGTGCCGTCCATGTAGTGTAGTGGTATAGCGACCAGGGCGAGGGAAGGAGGGAGGGGCGTGTACGCGTGAGATGAGAGGTGACCCTTCTGACGGCTGTGTTGCGTGCAGGTGTTCCTGGGCGTGCTGGTGGCCGCCATAAACCTTGGCCAGGCCTCCCCGTGTCTGGAGGCCTTCGCGTCAGGCCGCGGAGCTGCCGTGAAGATATTTGAAACCATCGACCGGGTGAGTGAAGGGGAGGGGTGGGCGAGCAGGCGCGTCCGGGCCCAGGGATGAGCAGGCCGCTGTAATAACGGTGCGTTTCTCAATCGTAGGAGCCCGAGATTGACTGCATGTCAGACGGGGGCTACACCCTGAACAAAGTCAAGGGCGACATCGAGTTCCACAATGTGACCTTCAACTTCCCATCCAGACCAGACGTGAAGGTACATTTACATTTGTAGGTATATATATCGCTTGGGCATCTTACACCCCAGCGGTATGAATATTGACTTCTCTAACTTCAAGTCACCCTTGTTTAATCATAATCATAATAATACTTTATTAGCCAAGTGTGTTTTGCAACGTACGAGGAATTTCATTTGCCGCACAGTCATACCAATAAAAAGCAACAGGACACACAAAACACATTTTAACATAAACATCCACCTCAGTGACTCCTCCACATCCCTCACTGTGACTGAAGGCGAAAAAAAGGTTCCATCTCTACCCTTCTTTGTTTGCCCGTGGTCAGGGCCTCAAGCCTTCTGTTCACGGGGTGATCGTGGCTCCTGTAGCCGGCGGTCGGGCCCTGTGTGGCGGGGCGATCAAGCTCCTGCACCAGGGGGGGGATCTCAGCTTCCCCGCGCCGGGCAATCGGACCTCGGGCCGGGGCTGGTCGAAACCTTCTGCCTCGGTTGGAGCTTCCCGACATCGGTCTCTACCCCCGAGACTGCAAGCTCCTCGATGGTGAAATCCGCAAGCCCCAGTTGGGGCATCGATCCCTCTCTCCATCCCCTCCCCCTTCCCAGTTCTCCAACCAGTCCGACTGTCCTTGATTATATTTGATCTGCTTGCTTTGTTGTCACCTTCTCCTAGCTAACAAGGATCTATTCTGCATTTCCCTTGATCTCCATCCCCTTTGTCCCATTTTCACACCTTACACTTCCTTATCTCTGACCCTCTCCCCTGACTCTCAGTCTGAAGAAGGGTCTCGACCCGTAACGTCACCCATTCCTTCCCTCCAGAGACGCTGCCTGTCCCGCTGAGTTACTCCGGCATTTTGTGTCTACCTTCGGTTTAAACCAGCATCTGCAGTTGCTTCCAACACATGAAGGGACACTGACACTCTTCTGAAACCACTGCTCTTTATTTTAAAATAACTGGTACAGCTGCTGCTTCACGGCGCCAGACACCCAGGTTCAATCCTGACCTTGGCCGCTGTCTGTATGGAGTTTGCTCATTCTCCCTGTGACCACGTGGGTTTCCTCCGGGAGCTCCGGTTTCCTCCCACATCCCAAAGACGTGCGGGTTTTTCTAGGTTAATTGGCCCTGTGTAAATTGCCCCTAGTGTGTCGGGAGTGGATGAGAAAGTGGGATAACACAGAGCCAGTGTGAACGGGCGATCGGTGGTCGGCCTGGTGTCGGTGGGCCGAAGGATTACAATTCCGCAAGATAAGCTCTGGCCAGATATAAAAATGATTGTGGCATTACATTAACATGACACGTATCATGCAAATTCTGAACATATCACTATTATGAACCATGACAATTTGAGGAATGTTGGTAATTTACCCAACCTTAAAATAAATTCTATAAAGAATGACACAACCTGGTATAGAAATTATACGAGTTCCTTCTAACCCGCCCATGATGATTTGAAGTTTCATCACCGACACTCCATCTACTCCAGCAGGATCGATGTAATTACTAAAGAGATACTACAAACACAAATCAAATCTCGAGGCAAACAGAAATGAGAATCCAACATGTTTCATCTTCACTTTCATGAGCCATAGGAGCAAATTAAGGCCATTCAGCCCATCAGGTCTACTCCGCCATTTGATCATGGCTGATCTACCTTCCCCTCTCAAGCCTATTGTCCTACCTTCTCCCCGTGACCCTCGGCCCCCCGACTAATCAACTACCTGTCAATCTCCTCCTTAGAAATACCCAATGACTTGGCCTCCACAGCCATCAGTGGCAATAACTTCCACAGATTCACCACCCTCTGTCTAAAGAAATTCCTCCTCATCTCCTTTCTAAAGCTACGTCCTTGTCCTGGACTCTCCCACTAGTGGAAACATCCTCTCCACATCCACTCTATCCAGGCCTTTCATCATTCGGTAAGTTTCAATGAGGCTCCCCCCTCATCCTTCTAAACTCTAGCGAGTACAGTGCCGTCAAACGTTAACCTTTCTCTTTAGGCAATCAAACTAATACAAGAGATCAAATAAATCCCCAATTATCAAATTGGAGATGGTGCAGAATAAATTTACCAGGATGTTACCTGGACAAATGGGACTAGTCCAGTAGGCCCACTTGGTCAGCATGAAGAAGATGGACCAAAGGCTCTGTGACCTCATCCTATAAAATCATTCTGCTCTCACCTTAAACTTATGTACTGTGGAGTTTGATCCCCCTACTCTGGGTAAAAGACTCTGTGCATTCACCCTATCAATTCCCCTCACGATCGGATACACCTCTATAAGATCACCCCCTCATCCAAGGAATTCCTTGCATCCTTAAGAAAGTACGGCATTTCTCATGGACATAAAAACATAGAACCATAGAAAATAGGTGCAGGTATATTAGACCATTTGGCCCTTCGAGCCATTCAATATGATCATGGCCGATCATCCAACATCAGTGACCCCATTCCTGCTTTTCCCCCATATCCCCCATTGTCCCTAAGAGCCATATCTAACTCTCAGGCAATAAAATCAACGGGTCAGGCAATATCTCTGGAGAACATGGATAGATGACATTTTGGGTCTGAAGAAGGGTCCCGACCTGAAACGTCACCTATCCATGTTCTCCGCAGATGCTGCCTGACCCGCTGAGTTACTCCAGCACTCTGTGAAACGTCACCTATCCATGTTCTCCACAGATGCTGCCTGACCCGCTGAGTTACTCCAGCACTCTGTGAAACGTCACCTATCCATGTTCTCCACAGATGCTGCCTGACCCGCTGAGTTTACTCCAGCACTCTGTGAAACGTCACCTATCCATGTTCTCCACAGATGCTGCCTGACCCGCTGAGTTACTCCAGCACTCTGTGTCTATCTGCTTTCAATATGTTTTGGCACTGGATCCTTTCAGAAGAAGTCTCTGCTGCCCCCCAGTGGTTTAATGAAGACTGCAGCCAATCCAGGGACCATATTTGTCACTCCTTTCAATGGTAAAAGCTGCCCTTTAGCCCACCAGGAGCTGCTTGAAACCTACTCCCTCCAGCTTGTTCTTACACCAGACCCAGGAACAGCTTCTTCCCCTCTGTATTCAGGCTTCTGAGCGGTCCTTGCGAAAGCCAGGGTACTGTCTGATTTGACAGGGGCCTCAGGGGCAGCCTTTTCACTCAAGGGGAGGTCCACATCTGGAATGAGCTTGCCAGACTCCTTTACAAGATGGGGCAAAGGCCCTGTTTCCGCGCTGTATTAGGACACGCACAATGTTATTAGAAAGGTGCAGAGTTGTGGAGATATGATAGGTTCTACAATGGACCTCTGACTTTGAGAAGGTTGCTACAGGCTGGAAGAGGATAAATGGTTCACACATGTTAGAGCAAGTGCGTAGTCCAGGACATGTCCAATAGGAAAGAACACAGGAAGACTTTTGGAAGTATTCGTTGAATAGTCTTGGTGGAAAATTATTAAATTCACCAGCAGACAAAATTGTTAATGTGCCTACAAACTGCTGCAGAGTCGCAGAGCCATACAAATATATATTAAGTTGCCTTTAAAAGAGCATGATCCAGATTAGACTTTAGAGATACAGAGTGGAAACAGGCCCTTCGGCCCAGCAGGTCCCGCTGACCAGCGGTCATCGCGTACGTTAGCACTATCCTATACAGTAAGAAAATGTTACAATTTACTGAAGCCAATTAGCCTACAAACCCGCACGTCTTTGGAGTGTGGGAGGAGACTGGAGCTCCCGGAGGAAACCCACAAACTCCCTACAGACAGCAGCCATCGTCAGGATGGAACCCGGGGTACCTGCGCTGTAAGGCAGCAACTCCATCGCTGCGCCACGGAGCCGCCCTTAAAGCCTGATGTCCTTTCTCCCCAGACACTTGACCGACTGAGCATGATTATTAAAGCAGGAGAAACCACAGCATTTGTTGGCCCGAGTGGGTCTGGTAAAAGCACAGCAGTGGGGCTGATACAGCGATTCTACGACCCGAAACAGGGGATGGTAAGTCTTCAGATTGCTTTCAAATATACAAATAAGTGCCAAAGATTGGTTAGCTTTTGTTGAAAAGATAAACTTCACATTTTCCCCACTTAAAAGATTTTTTTGCTGCAGACGGTCATTTTATTTTCACTTTATTGTACACTGGAGTTTAGAAGGATGAGAGGGGATCTTATTGAAATGTAAGATTATTAATGGTTTGGACACGCTAGAGGCAGGAAACATGTTCCCGATGTTGGGGGAATCCAGAACCAGGGGCCACAGTTTAGGAATAAGGGGTAAGCCATTTAGAACGGAGACGAGGAAACACTTTTCCACACAGAGAGGTGTGAGTCTGTGGAATTCTCTGCCTCAGAGGGCGGTGGAAGCCAGTTCTCTGGATACTTTCAAGAGAGAGTTCTTAAAGATAGCGTAGTGAAGGGATATGGGGAGAAGGCAGGAACGGGGTGCTGATTGGGGATGATCAGCCATGATCACATTGAATGGCGGTGCTGGCTCGAAGGGCCGAATGGCCTACTCCTGCACCTATTGTCTGTTGTCTATTGTCTATTGTCAGATGGTCACTTTATTTTCACGCTTGCTTTTTAGCAAATGAAAATGTATATTTATTTATATTTATGTTTAATTGTCATATATACCAGTAATGGAAAAATGAAATTCTTACTTGCTGCTGTTTTACCAACCATTAAATGCAATAACATGCAGATACATATGCAATAATCAATAATACAATCTATATAATGCTAGATAATAGTGCAAAACTGGCGTGTAGTGCAACCAAACACAACGTCTACAGTTGCTGAGGTTAGTGTTGGGCAGCGATCAGGAGCCTGCTGGTTGTTGGGCAGAAGCTGTTCTTGAAGCTGGAGGTCACGGTTTTCAGGCTCTTCTTCCCGATGGTAGCAGCGGGATGAGAGTGTGGCCAGGGTGGTGTGGGTCGTTGATGATATTTCTTTCCTGTGCTGAAGGGCCTGTTTCCATGCTGTGTGACCCGATGACTCTCTAACATGGAAACATAGAAAATAGGTGCAGGAGGAGGCCATTTGCCAGCACCGCCATTCATTGTGATCATGACTGATCATCCACAAGCAGTAACCCGAGCCTGCCTTCTCCCCATATCCCTTGATTCCTAGAGCTCTATCTAACTCTCTTTGAAATGTATCCAGTGAATTGGCCTCCACTGCCCTCTGTGGGAGAGAATTCTACAAATTCACAACTCGCTGGGTGAAAACATTTTTCCTCATCTCAGTTTTAAATAGCCTGCCCTTTATTCTTAAACTGTGACCACTGGTTCTGGACTCCCCCAACATTGGGGCCATTTTACCTGCATCTAGCTTGTCCAGTCCTTTTATAATTGTATACGTTTCTATAAGATTCCCTCTCATCCTTCTAAATTCCAGTGAATACAGGCCCAATCTTTCCAATCTTTCCTCATAAGACAGTCCCGCCATCCCGGGGATTAACCTGGGGAACCTACGCTGCACTGCCTCAATAGCAAGGATGTCCTTCCTCAAATTAGGAGACCAAAACTGCACATAATACCCCAGGTGTGGTCTCACCAGGGCCCTGTACAACTCCAGTAGAACCTCTTTACTTCTTTACTCAAATCCATACTAACCTGCTCATTTAAATGAAGTAGATCATTCCCAAAACAAAATAGGACATTTCCCATTGTTCTGCCTGACGCTCCTCACTGGAATAACAGCACGATAATATGTGGCTGTATAAACAAGGAACTGCAAATGCTGGTTTATACAAAAAGACATAAAGTGCTGGAGTAACTCAGCGGGTCAGGCAGCATCTCTGGAGAACATGGATAGGTGACGTTCCGTGTCGGGACCCTTCCGTGCCGTTCCGTGCCGAGAAAGAGGTTTCATCTTATTTTGGTAAAATATACATTAATTGTGCAACTACCATAGAATATCTAATATGTTAGACATGTTTGTGAACATGTGGTCTATCTTCGCAATTCCTATGCCTATTCCTATGCAATATGGTCAACATTTCTGAAAATAATTTTAAAGCTTTGAAATAATATCTCTACTGCAATAAGTTAGCAGTTTTGAATATAAAATGTTTCTGATTTATGAAGCATAAAAGAGATTTCAGATGTTGGAATCGAGAAAAATCGTACAAAATCCAGAAGTGTTTAGTCTTCTGCCTCCACAGATGCTGCTTGACCCATTGAGTTCTTCCAGCGCTCTGCGTTTAGTTTAATAAAGATAATAAAAGGGAACTGCTGATGCTGGTTCATACCAAAGTTAGAAAGAGGGTCTTGCCCCGAATTATCCATGTTCTCCAGAGATGCTGTCTGACCCGCTGAGTTACTCCAGCACTCTGTGAAACGTCACCTATCCATGTTCTCCACAGATGCTGTCTGACCCGCTGAGTTACTCCAGCACTTTGTGCCTCACTTCTGTGCTTTTCAGGGAGTGCAGCGTAGGTTCACGAGGTTAATTCCCAGGATTGCAGGACTGTCATATGTTGATTGAATGGAGCGGCTGGGCTTGTATACACTGGAATTTAGAAGGATGAGAGGGAATCTTATTGAAATATATGATTATTAAGGGTTTTGACACGCTAGAGACAGGAAACGTGTTCCCGATGTTGGGGGAGTCCAGAACCAGGAGCCACAGTTTAAGAATAAGGGGAAAGCCAGTTAGAACGGAGATGAGGAAAAAACAATTCACATAGAGGGTTGTGAATCTGTGGAATTCAAGAGAGATAACTCTCTCTTGAAAGTATCCAGAGAATTGGCCTCAGAAGGCAGTGGAGGCCAATTCTCTGGATACTTTCAAGAGAGAGTTAGATACTCTTAAAGATAGCGGAGTCAGGGGATGTGGATGATCAGCCATGATCAGAATGAATGGCGGTGCTGGCTCGAAGAGCCGAATGGCCTACTCGAGCCAGCACCGCCATTCACTTTGATCATGGCTGATTGTCTATTGTCTATAGTCAGAGTCATACAGTGTGGAAACAGGCTCTGTGACCCAACTTGCCCACACAGACCAACATGTCTCATCTACACTAGTCCCGTGTGCCCTTTTCCCTCGAAATATCTTCTATCAATATGCATCCAAATTGCTCTTAAATGTGGTGACAGTCCCTGCCTCAACTACCGCCTCTGGCAGCTTGTTCCATACACCCACCACCCTTTGTGTCAAAATGTTCCCGTTTTTACAGAAAAAAAGTTTCTGGTTCAGTGCTTGTTGTAACGCTCCCTGTACCTACAGGAGACTGATGCTGTAACCTTCCTGTACCTACAGGAGACTGATGCTGTAACCTTCCTGTACCTACAGGAGACTGATGCTGTAACCTTCACCTGTACCTACAGGAGACTGATGCTGTAACCTTCCCCTGTACCTCAGTAGAGTGATGCTGTAACGTTCGCCTGTACCTACAGGAGACTGATGTTGTAACGTTCCCCTGTACCTACAGGAGACTGATGTTGTAACGTTCGCCTGTACATACAGGAGACTGATGCTGTTTCGCCTGTATACAGGAGACTGATGCTGTAACTTCCCCTGTATACAGGAGACTGATGCTGTAACCCTGTACCTACAGGAGACTGATGCTGTAATTCCCCTGTATACAGGAGACTGATGCTGTAACCCTGTTACAGGAGACTGATGCTGTAACGTTCCTGTACCTACAGGAGACTGATGTTGTAACGTTCCTGTACCTACAGGAGACTGATGCTGTAACGTTCCTGTATACAGGAGACTGATGTTGTAACATTCCCCTGTACCTCAGTAGAGACTGATGCTGTAACGTTCCCTGTACCTACAGGAGACTGATGTTGTAACGTTCCTGTACCTACAGGAGACTGATGTCTGTAACGTTCCTGTACCTACAGGAGACTGATGTTGTAGTTCCCCTGTACCTACAGTAGAGTGATACTGTAACGTTCCTGTACCTACAGGAGACTGATGCTGTAACGTTCGCCTGTACCTACAGGAGACTGATGTTGTAATGTGCCCCTGTACCTACAGGAGACTGATGTTGTAACGTTCCCCTGTACCTACAGGAGACTGATGCTGTAACGTTCGCCTGTACCTACAGGAGACTGATGTTGTAACCTTCCCCTGTATACAGGAGACTGATGCTGTAACGTTCGCCTGTACCTACAGGAGACTGATGCTGTAACTTCCCCTGTATACAGGAGACTGATGTTGTAATGTTCCCCTGTACCTACAGGAGACTGATGCTGTAACGTTCCCCTGTATACAGGAGACTGATGCTGTAACCTTCCCCTGTATACAGGAGACTGATGCTGTAACGTTCACCTGTACCTACAGGAGACTGATGTTGTAACCTTCCCCTGCACCTCAGCAGAGTGATGCTGTAACGTTCGCCTGTACCTACAGGAGACTGATGTTGTAACCTTCCCCTGTACCTACAGGAGACTGATGCTGTAACGTTCGACTGTATCTACAGGAGACTGATGTTGTAATGTGCCCCTGTACCTACAGGAGACTGATGCTGTAACCTTCCCCTGTACCTACAGGAGACTGATGCTGTAACGTTCCCCTGTACCTACAGGAGACTGATGCTGTAACGTTCGCCTGTACCTACAGGAGACTGATGTTGTAACGTTCGCCTGTACCTACAGGAGACTGATGTTGTAATGTGCCCCTGTACCTACAGGAGACTGATGTTGTAATGTGCCCCTGTACCTACAGGAGACTGATGTTGTAATGTGCCCCTGTACCTACAGGAGACTGATGCTGTAACGTTCGCCTGTGTCTATAGGTGACCCTCGATGGCCATGACATTCGCTCTCTGAACATCCAGTGGTTGCGTTCGCTGATTGGCATCGTTGAGCAGGAACCCGTCCTGTTTTCCACCACCATTGAGGAGAACATCCGCTACGGGCGGGAGGGACTGACGAAGAATGATATTGTCCAGGCAGCCAAGGAGGCCAATGCCTACGGCTTCATCATGGACCTGCCCGAGGTGCCAATTATTATTCGGTTGTGTAACGGGAATAGTCAATGGTCGCACAGCACGGTGCTCTGGTGCCACAGATATATCCTTAGCGGGAGAGTCTGGGAAGGATAGGGTTAACATATGATGAGCGTTTGACTGCACTGGGCCTCTACTCGCTGGAGTTTCGAAGGATGAGGGAGGACCTCATTGAAACTTATCGAATAGTGAAAGGCCTGGATAGAGTGGATGTGGAGAGGATGTTTCAACTGGTGGAAGAGTCTAGGACCAGATGCCATAGCCTCAGAATGAAAGGACAGACCTTTAGAAAGGAGATGAGGATGAATTTGTTTAGTCAGAGGGCAGTGAATCTGTGTAATTCATTGCCGCAGATGTGTGTGGAGGCCGTCAATGGATATTTTAAAGGTGGAGATAGATAGGTTCTTGATTCACAACATGTTCCTGGTTTAGACTTTAGAGATACAATGAGTAAACAGGCCCTATGGCTCATCCTGTACACTAGCACTACCCTACACACACTAGGGGCAATTTTTACAATTTACCAGAGCCAATTAACCGACAAGCCTGCACATCTTTGCAGTGTGGGAGGAAACTAGAGCACCCGGAGAGAACCCTACGCAGTCACGGGGAGAACATGCAAACTCCACACAGACAGCAGCCGAGGTCAGGATCGAACCCGGGTCTCTGGCGCTGTACGGCATGAATAACCCTGTACTCCCTCATGTGTAGGATAGCGCTAATGTACGAGGTGATCCCTGGTCAGTGCGGACTCGTGGGCTGAAGGGCCTCCTTCTGCCTGCATCTCCAATCTAGTGACCGTATGCATCAGTACTGCGTACTGGCACCTCTAACATCTTCACAACTGGACTCGCACATTTATAGGATTCACACGTTTTTATACGTCTTCATTATAATTTATTAGTTTAGCAGTTGACTGGTCACAAAAGGGTATATTAATGGAAAATGATAGTTGTTCAATGGAGCTGGGCTTTTTTCCCCCAAAATAAACTTTATTCAGAATAAAAAATATATCCAAAACTGTGTAAAATGCCTTCCAACATTCTCAGCGGCTATACACGCATTCATTAACGTTGTAATTGGTAGTGTTCACAAAACTATCATTGTACCCAGCACCCGAGGCACTCACAGAAACATAGAGAATCGGTGCAGGAGTAGGTTATTCGGCCCTTCGAGCCAGCACCCGCATTCAATATGATCATCCAAAATGGCTGATCATCCAAAATCAACACCCGGTTCCTGCTTTCTCCCCAAGTGCCTTGATTCCGTTAGCCCTGAGAGCTAAATCTCTTGAAAACATCCAGTGAATTGGCCTCCGTTGCCTTCTGTGGCAGAGAATTCCACTCATGTGGCCCCCTGCGGTGAGATTCCCTCGTTTTGGGGGGCATCTCCACTAGACTCTGCCCCTCTATGTCTAGCATTTGGAAGGACCTTAGAGTTGATTTTTCAATGAGACACATACCCGACGTTTTTGTTTAGCTTAGTTGGGAGACACAGCGTGGAAACAGGCCCTTCGAGTCCAGCGATCACCCCGTACACTAACACTATCCTACACACTATGGACAATTTACAATCTTTACAATGCAATTCCTCCTTATGCAGTTGATATTTTTAGTTTAGTTTAGTTTAGAGGATGTACAGGGCAAAGTTCGCAAGTTTGCAGATTAGTTTAGTTTAGTTTAGAGATACAGTGCAGAAACAGGCCCTTCAGCCCACCGAGTCCATACCGACCAGCGATCCCCGCACACTAACACTAGTCCGACACACACTAGGGCCAATTTACATTTATACCAATCCCATTAACCTACAAACCTGCACGTCTTTGGAGTGTGGGAAGAAAAGGAAGATCTCGGCGAAAACCTACGCAGGTCACGGGGAGAGCGGACGAACCCCGTACAGACAGCGCCCGCAGTCAGGATTGAACCCGGGATCTCTGGCGCTGTGAGGCCTCATTTGTCTTTTGTCGACAAGTGAGGCACTGCTGATTGATTGCTGACTTTTTCAGAAATTCAACACCCTTGTGGGCGAGGGTGGAGGACAGATGAGTGGAGGGCAAAAGCAACGCATCGCCATCGCACGGGCTCTGGTGAGGAATCCCAAAATCCTGCTGCTGGACATGGCGACATCAGCCCTGGACAACGAGAGCGAGGCCATTGTTCAAGGGGCCCTCGACAAGGTTGGTTACACTGGAGGCGTTCCTTCATCAGATGTCAGGGCTTAGGGGACAATGAAGTTAGGAGGGAGAGATAGATCGGCCATGAACAAATGGCGGAGTGGACCTGGTGGGCCCAATGGCCTAGTTCTTCTCCTACCACTTCTGACCATATGTCCTAACTCACAAAGACATGGCAGCCATCGATGTTTCCTTCAGCTTTGCCATTCCCTGGGTTCTGCTTTCTGGTGAGTTTGATCTTTTGAGTCATAGTCAGACGGCCCTTCAGCCCAACTTGCCCATGCTGACCAAGATGCCCCATCTAAGCTGGTCCAGTTTAGTTTAGATAAGAGATACAGCGCAGAAACAGGCGCTTTGGCACTCCGAGTCCGCATCGACCAGTGGTCCCCGCGCACTAACATTATGCTACACACACTAAGGACAATTTTACATTCATACCAAGCCAATTAATCTACAAATCTGTATGTCTTTGGAGTGTGGGAGGAAACCAATGATCTTGAAGCACCCAGAGAAAACACATGCGGTCACAGGTAGAACGTGCAAACTCCGTTTAGGCAGCATCCCAGTGCCAGAATCGAGCCTGGGTCTCTGGCGCTGTAGGCAGCAACTCTACCGCTATGCCACTGATTGTATTGATGGCATTGAGAATCTTGATATGTAGAGTATTACCTGATGTTTGGATGGCATGCGAAACAAAGCTTTTTGCTGTACCTCAATACATGTGACAATATTAAACATAAACTTAAACCCAAGCTATTTGTGTCCTAACTGATTAAATTAAGTTTTAGTGGCAGAATTAAGCCATTCGGCCCATTAAGTCTACTCTGCCATTCAGTCATGGCTGATCTCTCTTTCCCTCCTAACCCCATTCTCCTGCCTTAGACAATAGACAATAGGTGCAGGAGTAGGCCATTCGGCCCTTCGAGCCAGCACCGCCTTCTCCCCAAAGCTCCTGACACCCGTACCAATCAAGAATCTGTCAATCTCCACCTTAAAAATACCCATTGACCTGGCCTCCACAGCCGTCTGTGGCAATGAATTCCACACATTCACCACCCTCTGACTAAAGAAATCCCTCCTCATCTCCTTTTTAATGGTACGTCCTTTTACTCTGAGGCTATGGCCTCTGGTCCGAGACTCTCCCACCAGTGGAAACACCCTTCCACATTCACTCTATCCAGGCCTTTCACCATTGGGCAAGTTTCATTGAGGTCCCCCCCCCCCCCCCCCCCCCATCCTAAACTCCAGCGAGTACAGGCCCAGTGGCATTAAACGCTCATCGACAGGTATGTTAACTCAATCATTCCTGGGATCATTCCCGTAAACCTCCTCCGGCCCCCTCTCCAGCGCCAGCACATCCTTCCTCGGATACGGGGCCCAAAACTGCTCGCACTACTCCAAATCTTCCCCGTTGCTCCACCTGTTGTAGTTGAGGTTGGCTTGATTGTATTTATACACTGTATATCTGATCTGTTTAGGCAGCGTGCAGAAACAAAGGTTGCGGCTGTACATGTGACAATATTAAACGTAAACCTACACCAAAGCTATTTTGGCCCTGACTGATGAAATGATGCAGGTAATTGATGTAAGCTGGAAAGCAGAAGGTTTGCGACAACAAAGTATTGATCTTGTGCGCAGGTTCGGTTTGGTCGAACGACCATCTCCATCGCCCATCGGCTGTCGACCGTCAGGAACGTTGATGTGATCATTGGCTTCGAACATGGGAGAGCGGTGGAGAGGGGAAGGCACGCAGAGCTGCTGGAGAGGAAAGGGATTTACTTCACCTTAGTCACACTGCAGACCCAGGGAGAACAGGCTCTCCACGACAAGGCCCGGCAAGGTAAGCCAGTTCGCCAGTGAATTTGTGAAGTAGCTAATATTTCGAAAAACAGTTTAGCGATAGCAAGACACAGCATGGAAACAGGCCCTTGGGCACGCCGACTAGCGATCACACAATACACCAGTTCAATCAGCCTGAAGAAGGGTCTCGACCAGAAACCTTGCCCATTCCTTCTCTCCAGAGATGCTGCCTGACCCGCTGAGTTTCTCCAGCATTTTGTGTCCACCTAGTTCTATCCTACACACACTCGGGCCAATTTACAATTTTACAGAAGCCAATTAAAACCTACAAACCTGCACGTCTTTGGAGTGTGGGAGGAAACTGGAGCACCCGGAGAAAACCCACGCAGGTCACGGGGAGAACGTGCAAACCCAGTACAGACAGCACCCGTAGTCAGGATCGAACCCGGGACTCTGGCGCTGTGAGGCAGCAACTCTACCGCTGCGCCACCTTGCCGCCCATTAATAGTTAATAGCAAAGCTGCGTTTCACTCAGTGCAAAGCCTCTCAGATTGATTTCATATCGCGGTTCAGAAACGTCGCTCACTCACAGTGTCCGAATTTTCTTACTGACAGCGAACGGTGCGAGCGAGGAGGGAGCGAGTGAGAAACGGCAGCTGATCAGGCGTGGGAGCAGCCGTGCCAGTGTGCGGTAGGATACAAGCGTTCACGCACTCACACCTTCAACCCGTCTCCAGTTTAGTTTGGTTCATTATTAACAACCACGGTTATTCGTGGTGTAAACCAGCGTCTGCAGGTGGTCCCGACTCGAAACGTCACCCATTCCTGCTCTCCAGAGATGCCGCCTGTCCCGCAGAGTTACTCCGGCTGTTTGTGTCCAAAGATCCTATAGCGGAGCAAGATAGACCACTCCTGCTAAATGCAACGGGCTGACGTGTAGT
This sequence comes from Okamejei kenojei, assembly GCA_035221665.1. NCBI lineage: Eukaryota > Metazoa > Chordata > Chondrichthyes > Rajiformes > Rajidae > Okamejei > Okamejei kenojei. Next base: position 92,933,754 of record CM069137.1, read on the forward strand.
ATGCAATGGAGCACAACGTGGGCCTTTTTTTCATCCATTTCAGTAACCCGACCCGACCCGACCCGCAGTGTAATCAACGTTGCGGGGGAACAGTTTGTGTTAATAAATTATAATTCTGAAAATGAGGAGAAGATTTTTACCAAAGTACTCTTATTTTTACGAGGATGTTTCCGTAACCGGCTTCCGTCTCCGCACTAGTATCTTTGCTCCGCTACGGGATCTTTGGTGCGGAGACGGAAGCCGGTTACGGAAATGGGGCCGAAAATTACCCCATGAACCTGCCCATGGACCGTACCGCGTCTTTTTCGCCGAGTGATCTATCTTGCTCGCTACAGGATCTTTGTTTGTGTCTATCTGCAGTTCCTGGTTTCCATTGGTGAGTTGTTCCACACTGAGGGAGTGTTGCTGTTGCTTTACGGACCCAGTCTTGTCTCTCCGCGATGAGGCCATGCACAAAGCGATCCCACTTGTAACGCAGACTGCATCGCTTCTGTCTAGACTAACGCTCACTCAGACTTAAGTGAGCCTGGGCCAATTCAGCACCATACTAAGGATTGGTCCCACCAAGTCCACACTTCGCAATAACATAAACACACAACTCTCATTTAATGACTGCCTCAAGAATAATATTATCCAGTGCTTTATGTGTGATGGTGGCAATGGGAACTGGTAGTTTAGTTTCTAGTTTAGTTTAGTTAGAGATATAGCTGGAAACAGGCCCTTCGGCCCACTGAGTCCGCACTGACCCGCACCCGCACATTAAATCTATCCTACACACACTAGGCACAATTTACAATTTTACATAAGCTAATTGGCCTTCAAACCTACCACTGCGCCACCGTGCCACCCTAATAAATACAAATAAGGTACAATTAAAGCCCTGGGTAAAATTATTTAGAGGTGCCAGTATTCTGTTCCGGTACCTCTAAATCATTTTTACTGTATATTAGTCATAGAGTCATACAGCATGGAAACACGCACTTCGACCCAACTTGCCCACACCGGCCAACATGTCCCGTCTACATTAGTCCCACCTGCCTGTGTTTGGCCCATATCCTTCTAAACCTATCCTATCCATGTACCTGTCTAAAAGTTTCTTAAATGTTGCGATAGTAACTGCCTCAACTATGTCCTCCAGCAGCTCGTTCCATACACCCACCACCCTTTGCATGAAAAAGTTACCCCTCAGATTCCTATTAAATCCCCCTCCCCCGGTGGGTCTACCCGTTCTATTCCTCTCATGATTTTCTACACCTCTATAAGACCCCCTCCTCATCCTCCTGCGCTCCAAGGAATAGAGCCCCAAGTCTGCTCAACCTCTGCCCATAGTTCAGGCCCTCAAGTCCTGGCAACATCTTCATGAATCTTTTCTGTACCCTTTCCAGCTTGCCAACATATATCCAACGTCTTATACAACTGCAACATGACCTCCTAACATCTATACTCAACACTCATTGGTGAATGCCAATGTGCCGATAGCCTTTTTGACCACCCTATCTACCTATCTATTGTTTTAATAATATCTTTAATAATTAACATGCTAACCTTATACTTCTTTAGATATTAGTTTAGTAACTTAGAAGTCACAAAATCAAAACAGACGGAGGGGATACAGGAAAGACACAAGGAACTGCAGATGCTGGAACCTTGAGGAAAACACAAAGTGCTGGAGGAACGCAGCGGGTCAGGCAGCATCAGTGGAGGGAATGGACAGACAACCTTTTGGGTTGGGGCCTTTCTTCAGACCTCAGAAGAGGGGGTTTACTGATGGACAAAGATTGTGGAGAAAAGTAGCTTCATTTTTAATTTTGTTTAAAAAAACACTAATTTTACCCACATACATATATTCCTTTAATCCTTGTGATCATTGGTACACGTTTTTTTTATTTGTTAGAGAGCAGCTTGGTGGTGCTGTGGTAAAGCCGCTGCCCCTTACTGCCAGAGACCCGGGTTCGATCCTGACCACGGGTGCTGTCTGTGTGGAATTTGCATGTTCTCCCTGCGACTGTGTGGTTTTTCTCCGGGTGCTCCCTTATCCAAACACAGCACAAAGATGTGCAGGTTTTGAAGCTAATTGGCCCTCTGCAGCACCGGAGACCCGGGTTCGATCCCAACTACGGGCGCTGTCTGTACAGAGTTTGTACGTTCTCCCCGTGACCGCGTGGGTTTTCTCCGAGATCTTTGGTTTCCTCCCACACTCCAGAGACGTACAGGTTTGTAGGTTAATTGGCTTGGTATAAGTGTAAATTGTCCCTAGTGTGTGTGCGGGGATCGCTGGTCAGTGTGGACTTGGTGGGCCGAAGGGCCTGTTTCCACTCTGTATTTCTAAGCTAAAGAAGGAGGAAGCAAAAAGAACCAATGTTGTTATTAGTTTAAAAGAGCAAAAGGACACAAAGTGCTGGAGTAACTCAGCGGGTCAGGCAGCATCTGTGGAGAACATGGATAGGTGACGTTTCACAGAGTGCTGGAGTAACTCAGCGGGTCAGGCAGCATCTGTGGAGAACATGGATAGGTGACGTTTCACAGAGTGCTGGAGTAACTCAGCGGGTCAGGCAGCATCTGTGGAGAACATGGATAGGTGACGTTTCACAGAGTGCTGGAGTAACTCAGCGGGTCAGGCAGCATCTGTGGAGAACATGGATAGGTGACGTTTCACAGAGTGCTGGAGTAACTCAGCGGGTCAGCAGGCATCTGTGGAGAACATGGATAGGTGACGTTTCGGGTGGGGACCCTTCTTCAGTGTTTGTAGGGGGTGTGGGGCGGGACAAGCTGGGAGAGGAGAGCCAGGACAAAGCCTGGCGGGGCATAGTTGGACACAGGCGAGGGGGGTTGTTGATAGGCAGATGTTTGGGACAAAGGCCAGAGATTAAAACAGAAGGTGTGAGGACTGCAAGAAATTGCAGAGAATTGTGGACGCAGCCCAGACCATCACACAAACCAACCTCCCTTCCATTGACTCCATGTGCACCTCACGTTGCCTCGGCAAGGCCAGCAGCATAATGCAGGACCAATTTCACCCCGCTCGCTCCCTCTGCTCCCTTCTCCCATCGGGCAAGAGACACAGAAGTGTGAAAACGCACACCTCCAGATTCAGGGTCAGCTTCTTCCCAGCTGTTCCCAGGCAACTGAACCATCCTACTAACACCCAGAGAGCGGTCCTGAAGTACTACTTATCTCATCGCAGACCATGGCACTATCCTTGATCGGACTTCACTGGGCATTATTTGCGTTATTCCCTTTATCCTGTATCTGTGCCTGTGGATGGCTTGACTGTAATCACGTATTGCGTTCCGCCGACTGCACCTTGGTACAAGTGACAATAAACTAAACTCAAACTAACCTAGAGGTTATCTAAAATTGGAAACTCAATGTTCAGTCAATGTTGTTAGTTGAGAATAAATCAACGTGGATTTTGAGCATCAAAGGTGAGATGTACATGAGAAGCATTGATAGGTGTGTGTTTTCAGATCCACGAGGCACCAGCGCTCCAGGTCTCAGGTGTCTGAAGTACTTAGCGATCTGTCTGGGCCGGGAGATGTGGCTTCAGCTGTCCGCGCGCCTTCCGTATCCCACGGGGATGATGACAAGGTCCGACGTTCAAATCATTTGTTAGTAAATCAAACATCACCACTGAACACCTGCCACACCCGCGTTTACATGTATGCATTTGTAGAGTCACGGAGTCACACTGCACAAAACAGGCCCCTTCGGCCCAACTTGCCCACACCGACCAACATGCCCCATCTACACTAGTCCCACCTGCCCGCGTTTGGCCCATCATCATATCTATATTTATAAAACTCTGATCTTGGATGTGTGTGTGTGTGTGCGTGCGTGCTTGCGTGCGTGTGTGTGTGTGATCACATCTTCTCCAAAAATCTACGCGGTAAAGATAACATTTTTACATATTCCGGTAGATATTTATCCCGTGGAGTCCAAGATCGCCTTATCTAAAAATGTCATGCTTTATTTCTTGAGTTATTACTGAAAATGTTCAAAAATCAGACAAAACTTTGAAGTAAAAATGACCGTCTTTCGCTGATGATGTCACAAGGGGTCTGCATGCTGCTGTCTTGCTCGCGCTGCGAGTGACGACAACCCCCCACCTCTCCCTCCTCCCCCCCGTTATTCAAAAAAGCTGCTGGAGATGGTCGCCGAACTCGCAGTCCTTTGGTCGCTGGCCACGCCCCCTCACCCCCCACCCCCCACTCGCGGTCCTCAGGTCGGCTCATGGTGGGGAGGTTGCTGCTGCAGATTGGACATGGCCTGGAGCAGATCCTGGAGCTGGAGTGAGGGAGTGTTGAGTTCGGGATCCAGGCCTGCCCTGTGATGCCGCGCGCCATCTCTCCACCGGGCCTCTCTCCCTCTCTCCTGGGCCTCTCTCCCACTCCCCCCTCTGTTTCCCCCCTCATCCCTCCTCTCTTCCCCCCTCTCTCCAACTCTCTCTTCCCCCTCTCTCTCCCCCCCCTCTCTCCCAACTCTCTGTCCCCCTCTCTCCCCCCTCTCTCTCCCGCCCCTCCCTCTCTCCCCCTCTCTCCCCTCCCCCCTCCTCACCAACCCCTCTCACTCTCTCTCTCCCCCCCTTTCTCCCCCCAACTCTCTTCCCAGCTCTCTCTCTCTCACGCCCCTCTCTCCCCCACTCTCTCCCCCCCCCCCCCCCTCTCTCTCCCTCGACTCTCTCTCCCCCCTCTCCCCCCTCTCTGTCTGCCCCTCTCTCTCTCTGTCTCCCTCTCTCTCTGTCTCTGCCCCTGCCCTCTCTCCCCCTTCCTCTCTAGATCTGCCTCTGAGTTGGGGGCTATGTGTGAGTGGATAGGGCAGAGATGGGATAACAGGAGCGAATGAATAATATTAATATAATATCAAGGGGGGTGTTTAGTGTGTGTGTGTGGGGGGAGGTCATTAATGTGTGTGTGACGCCACAGCCCCCCCCCCCCCCCCCCCCGCAACCGCGCATTGAGGGGACGGGACCCAACGGGTCCCACTTGGTCTAGTATCCCTCTAAACCTCTTCCATCCATGTACCTATGTAAGCCTGTCCCACTTAGGTGACTGTTTGGGTGACATGTGAAAAAGTTGCGGTAGTCGCCCAAAATATCGCCCGAGTGGGACAGGCCCATGCTGCTATAGTCCCTGCCTCTCTACCTCCTTGTTCCATATACCCTCCATCCTCTGTGTGAAAAAGTTGCCCCTCGGGTTCCTATGAAATCTTCCCTCTCTCACTTTACATCTGGTTCTTGATTCCCCTACTCTGGGTAAAGGACTGTGCGTTCACCCGATATATTCCCCTCATGGTTTTTAGGCCTTAGAGATAGAGCACGGAAACAGGCCTTTCGGCCCACGGAGCCATAGAACACTTAGCGTTCAGATAACGTACACAGCATTGTGCAGGGACTGCGACTGGGTCAGCATCTCTGGCCATCGAGCTTTATCAATTTGTTTTAACCATCCTCCATTCACAAAACACAGGATGCTGGAGCAACTCAGCAGGTCAGGCAGCATCTCTGGGACATGGATAGGCAGCGCTTCAGGTGGGGGGCCCTTCCATTCCCATCACAGACGCCACCTGACCCACCGAGTTCCTCCAGCACTTTGTGTTCCAGGCAGGACTCCAGCGTCTGCAGTTCCTTGTGTCCGCCCTTCATTCAAATGTGAAGGGCAGTAAAGAAATAACACATTCAGGTGAGGTTTGATTAAATTTACGGCCACATTCGGCTAATTAGTTTTTTTATATTGCGGGCACAGAACTCACTCACTTAATCACATTATAACATTTCATTATCTTATCTGCTGTCTAATATATCGTCTACCCATTCATTCTGAACTAATTGAATAATGGGATAGCTTGCAACCCAGCGGCATGAATATTGATTTCTCTTACTTCAAGCAACTCCTTCACCCCCTCTCTCCAGTCATTGTACTAGTTTCACTGTCGACCAGCTGAATTTCGCTGTTTGTATCACTCATTATCACCAAACCCACAGCCAACAATGGACCCTTGTGGGCTCCACCTTATCTTGATCATCATTGCTGGCTTTGATCTGCCTTGTTGCATGTCTTTCATACTATCTACCTTTTCATATCTCTTGCTTCCCTCTCCCTGACTATCAGTCTGAAGTAGAGTCTCAACTCGAAACGTCACCCATTCCTTTTCATAAGGTCATAAGTCATAAGTGAAAGGAGCAGAATTAGGCCATTTGACCCATCTAGTCTACTCCGCCATTCAATCATGGTTGATCCATCTTTCCCAACTGACCCCATTCTCCTGCCTTCTCCCCATAACCCCCGACACCCGCACTGATCTCTGGAGATGTTGCCTGACCCGCTGAGTTACTGCAGTTTTTGTGTCTGTCCAATGGTCTGAAGAAGATTGATTTCACCCTCAGGGTGTGGAGGAAGAGGAAGAAAGCATTGAGCCGGCCCCTGTGTCCAGGATCCTGAAGTACAACGTGTCCGAGTGGCCCTACATGTTGTTTGGCTCTCTCGGGGCTGCTGTCAATGGTGGCATCAATCCCATCTATGCTGTCCTCTTCAGTCAGATCCTGGGGGTAAGAAGCCTTCCCTTTCCCTCCCCTCCCCTCCCCTCTTCCCCTCCCCTCCCCTCCCCTTCCCCTCCCCTCCCCTCCCCTTCCCCTCCCCTCCCCTCCCCTCTCTTCCCTCCCCTCCCTCCCCTCTCCCCCTCCCTTCCCTCCCTCCCCTCCCCCCCACCCCTCCCCTCCCCACCCCTCCTCACCACTGCCCTCCCCTTCCCCCCCACCCCTCCACTCCCCACCCCAGCACTCCCCTCCCCTCCCTTCCCCTACCCCCCTCTCCCCCCCAACCCACCACTCCCCTCTCCTTCCCCTCCCCACCCCTCTCCCCTTCCCTCCCCTCCCATCCCCAACCCTCCCCTCCCCTTCCCTCCCCTCCTTTCCCCTCCCTTCCCCCCTCCACCCCCTCCCTTCACCACCCCTCTCTTCCCCTCCCCTCTCTTACCCCTCCCATTCCCCCCCTTCCCTCCCTTCCCCTTCCCTCACCCCTCATTTCCCCTCCCCTCCCACCCCTCTCCTCCACTCCCCACCCCTCCACTTCCTACCATCACCCCCTCCCCTCCAGTCCCTCCCCTCCCCATCATTTCCACGTGGATCATCTATTTTATCTAAGTTTAACATCTATTTATCTCGTTGCTCCAGACATTTTCGATGCAAAACGAAGAAGAGAAAATAAACCAAATAAACGCTATCTGTTTGTTTTTTGTTGTTGTTGGAGTCGTCTCATTCATAACCCAGTTCCTTCAGGTAAACTCACCCAAATACTCATTGCACTGAATCATTGCTTGTTGGTCATAGTCATAGAGTCATAGAGTGATACAGTGTGTAAACGGGCCCTTCTGCCCAAAACTTGCCCACACTGGCCAACATGTCCCAGCTACACTAGTCCCACCTGCCTGCATTTGGCCCATATCTCTCTAAACCAGTCCTATCCATATACTTGTCCAAATGTTTCTTAAACGTTGCCATAGTCCCTGCCTCAACTACCCCCTCCGACAGCTCGTTCCATACACCCACCAAACGTTGTATAAGAGAAGTTACCCCTCAGGTTCCTATTGAATCCTTCCCCCTTCACCTTAAACCCACGTCCTCTGGCTCTGGATTCCCCTACTCTTGGCGAGAGACTGTGCGTTTTCCAATCTATTCCTCTCGTGATTTTATACATCTCCATTAGATCGCCCCTGCATCTTCCTGCGCTCCAAGGAATAAAGTCCCAGCCTGCCAAACTTCTCCCCATATCTCAGCCCCCCCACCCCCCCCCCCCCCCCCCCGCCCCTTCTCTGCATCTTTTCCAGTGTAACATCAACATTTTGTTCTTGTTAATGTTTACTACCCTGCGGCCGTACAGGTTGGATGTCGAGAGTGTTTGATGGTCACTGAGCCTATCTTTTGTTGTTTTTTATGGTGTTTACAGAGTAGCATCTTTACATATCGGTTGTGCTGCTGCAAGTTAAGGGCCTGTCCCACTGTACGAGTTCACCCAAGAGCTCTCCCAAGTTTAAAAAAAAAAATCAAACTCGTGGTAAGCACGTAGAATGTACGTAGCGGGTACGTCGGAGCTCGGGGACGTCTCTTAGCGGCTCGTAACGCTAACGGCAGGTACTCGGGAAGACTCGCTAACGGCAGGTGAGCTCGGGAAGACTCGTGAAAAATGTCCACGAGAGCCCCGAGTACCTACGAACGGCCATTTCCGTAAATTTCCACGTTCGAATCAGGGCAAACTCGGGAGAACTCTTGAATTGGCTTGTATCGTGGGACAGCCCCATAAGAATTTCATTGATCTGTTTTTTCGGGACATATGACAATAAAACACTCGCCCTGCGAACGTTTAGTGATAAGGGCCGCACAGTCGTGCAGCGGGTAGAGTTGCCGCCTTACAGCGGCAGAGACCCAGGTTCGATCCTGACTGCGGGTGCTGCCTGTACGGAGTTTGCACGTTCTCCCTGTGACTTGAATGGGTTTTCTCCTGTTTCCTCCCACACCCCAAAGACGTGCAGGTTTGTGGGTTAATTGGCTTGGTATAATTGTAAATTGTCCTTTGTGTGGGTGTAGAATAGTGTTAGTGTGCGGGGATCGCTAGTCGGTGCGGACTCGGTGGGCCGAAGGGCCTGTTTCCGCGCTGTATCTCTAAACTAAACCAAACTAAACTTCCATTACACAATGCTATTGTACTTAATTTCATGCTGTCAAAAACAGGCTTTATCTTTCCGCTTTCTCAGAGCTATTTCTTCGCCAAGTCTGGTGAGTTGCTGACTCGAAGACTGAGAAGGCTGGGCTTCCAGGCCATGTTGGGACAAGAGATTGGCTGGTTTGACGATCGGAAGAACAGCCCCGGCACATTAACAACCCGGCTGGCCACTGATGCCTCCCAGGTGCAAGGGGTAAGTGGACGTGGCCAGACAGGACAAGAGGCTAAAATGGCAACCAGTGTCGGAGCAAGGGATTAGTGGTGACTCGTGTCTATGCAAGGTAGCCAATGATGGTACAAGGGGTTCACAAGTTCTGGGAGCGGGATTTGGCCATCAATCCATGGAAATCACTCTGGAGTAAAATAACACCATCAGACCATAAGTCGTAGGAGCAGGATTAGGCCATTCGGCCCATCAGGCCTACTCTGCCATTCAATCATGGCTGATTTATCTTTCCCTCTTCTCTGCGGCCCACTGAGTCCGTGCCGACCATCGATCACCCCTTCAAACTAGTTCTATGTTATCCCGCTTTCTCATCCCCTCCCTACACGCACGCGGGGACATTTACAGAGGGCCCATTAACTTACACACCTGCACGTCTTTGGGATGTGGGAGGCCCGGGCGGAAACCCACGCGGTCACGGGGAGAACGTGCAAACTCCACGTGGACGGCACCGGAGGCCAGGATCAAACTGGGTCTACGGCGCAGTGAGGCAGCAGCTCTGACCACCAGGTGTGGAAGGTGCAGACCGTCGATGTGATCGACAATGAAGACAGACACAAACGGCTGGAGTAACTCAGCGGGACAGGCAGCGTCTCTGGAGCGAAGGGGTGGGTGACGTTTCGGGTCGAGACCCTTCTTCAGAAGTCTGAGGCAGAAGGCTGAAAAAGGGTGTTGACTGGAAACGTCACCCATTCCTTCTCTCCACAGATGCTGCCTGTCCGCTGAGTTACTCCAGCCTTTTGTGTCTATCTTCACTGTAAAACCAGCATCTGCAGTTCCTACACATATGATCCACAATCAACATCAGGGGGGGCCACAAGAAGGCAGGAGCTTGTAGACTTTCCCCACACACTCTACACATTGTATTCATGTGAGCCCGAGGTGTTGAGTGGAAGAGTACAGTTGTTTTATTGGGCATGTACTCCGCAAGAATGATCAGCTATTCCTTATATTCCTTAAGGCTTTATAGCTTTTGGAAATCCAACTGGATTGTAAGCCATTACATCTGTTTTATGTTGCAAAAACTATTCTTCAGCATTGCAATGCTAAGGATAATGAATTTGAATAAATGAATGTAAAGCAGTTTGAGCCCGCACCAACCATCGATCACCCTTGCACGAGTTCCACCCCACACTCTAGTTCACAGCAGCTCGACGTAATCCCACTTTCTCATCCACTCTCCACACACTAGGGGGCATTTTACAGAGGCCAATATCCTACAAAAACCTGCATGTTTTTGGAGTTTGGGAGGAAACCGGAGCACCCGGAGAAATCCCACGCAGGTCACGGGGAGAATGAGCAAACTCCGCGCCTGAGGTCAGGATCGAACTTGGGTCTCTGGGGCAGGAAGTCTATCGCCGCGCCACCATGAACGTGAGTGAACGGTGCCCACAGTGCGTTTAGTCACGGTTCCCAGCGTTTCTTTTGCATTTACCTCCCCTCAGGCTACGGGGACCCAGATTGGGATGATTGTCAACTCGATCACCAACATCGGCGTCTCCCTCATCATCGCCTTCTACTTCAGCTGGAAGCTGACGTTGGTCATTCTCTGCTTCCTGCCCTTCCTGGCCCTCACCGGTGCCCTGCAAGCCCGCATGTTGACCGGCTTCGCCAACCAGGACAAGGAGGCCCTGGAGGCTGCTGGCCAGGTACCTCATCCCACCGTCCCACCATCACATGTCCCCACGAGACACTTGTACCAGACACTTCTCTTCTTCTTTCGTGTGGCGTGCGCAGCCTAAAGTTGTAGGACAACTTGTTCTATTTGATCTTCTGTTTGTGCACGTCGAGTTGATTGCATTAGTCGAAACAGGGCGGGCCACGTGAAGGCTGCAATCTTCCACCCCGTACCAGACACTGATGAGGCCACACTCGCCAACCAGGTATCTCTCCGAGCCCACATTCCCCCATGAAACAGTTGTACAATAGACAATAAACAAAATAGGTGCAGGAGTAGGCCATTCGGCCCCTCGAGCCAGCACCATTCACTGTGATCATGGCTGATCATCCCCAATCAGTACCCCGTTCCTGCCTTCTCCCCACATCTCCTGACTCCGCTATCTTTAAGAGCCCTATCTAGCTCTCTCTTGCAAGTATCCACAGAAAACCGGCCTCCACCGCCCTCTGAGGCAGAGAATTCCACAGACGAGGCTGGTGAGGTCACACTTGGAGCATTGTGTTCAGATATGGTGGCCCGGCTAGTTTAATGTCCCTTTTGTTGATGGTCACGTGTAGGAAGCTTCCAGATAAAGTCTGTCTCATCGCACACGGCGTGTGCTGAGTCAAGTTCTGCGACCAGCAAGTTTTATCAATTTTGTTTCAACCGCTCGTCATTCATAAGACACTGCGCTGGAGTAACTCAGCGGGTCAGGCAGCACCTCTGGAGGATATGGATTCAGGTCGGATCCTTCAAAACATCACACATCCCTGTTCTCCAGAGGCTGCCTGACCCGCTGAGTTACTCCAGCACTCTGTGTTTATCTTTGGAATAAACCGGCATCTGCAGTTCACTGTTGGTACAGTGAAAAGCTTTTTTTGTGGCATTCTTCCTGGTCAGCGGAGAGACTGTACATGATTACAATCAAGTTGTTCCCAGTGTACAGATACAGGATAAAGGGAATCATGTTCAGATAAAGTCCAGTAAAGTCCAGCGTAGGTTCACAAGGTTAATTCCCGGGATGGCGGGACTGTCATATGCTGAGAGAATAGAGCGGCTGGGCTTGTACACTCTGGAGTTTAGACGGATGAGAGGGCATCTCATTGAAACAGGTAAGCTTGTTAAGGGTTTAGACATGCTAGAGGCAGGAAACATGTTCCCGATGTTGGGGGAGTCCAGAACCAGGGGCCACAGTTTAAGAATAAGGGATAAGCCATTTAGAACGGAGACGAGGAAACGCTTTTTCTCACAGAGAGTGGCGAGTCTGTGGAATTCTCTGCCTCAGAGGGCGGTAGAGGCAGGTTCTCTGGATGCTTTCAAGAGAGAGCTAGATAGGGCTCTTAAAAATAGCGGAGTCAGGGGATATGGGGAGAAGGCAGGAACGGGGTACTGATTGGGGATGATCAGCCATGATCACATTGAATGGCAGTGTAGGCTCGAAGGGCCGAATGGCCTCCTCCTGCACCTATTGTCTATTGTCTATTGTCTATTGTCTGATTGAAGATAGTCTGAGGATTATCAATGAGGTAATTGAGGTCAGAACCACTCTCCAGTTGGTGATAGGTTGGTTCAATTGCCTGATAACAGCTGGGAAGAAACTGTCCCTGAATCTGGAGGTGTGTGTGTTTTCACACTTTTGTGCCTCCTGCCTGATGGGTGAGGGGAGAAGAGGGAGTGGCCAGGGTGAGACTGGTCCTTGATTGTGCGGTTGGCCTTGCCGAGGCAGCGTGAGGTGTAGATGGAGTCAATGGAAGGGAGGTTGGTATAGGAAGGATGTCATTGAGCTGGAAAGAGCGCACAGATGATGTACGAGGACGTTGCCACGACTCCAGGGCCTGAGCTAAAGGGAGAGGCTGGGCAGACGAGGACTTGGTGATCGTATAGATGTGTATATGATCACGAGGGGAATAGATAGGGTGAATGCACAGTATTTTACCCCATAATTAGGGGAATCAAGAACCAGAGGACAGAGGTTTGAGGTGAGAGGGGATAAGACTTTATAGGAAATTGAGGGGTGACCTTTTTACACAAAGGGTGGTGTGTGTATGGAATGCACTGCTGGAGGAGGCAGGAACTATAACGACATTTAAAAGATATTTAGACAGGTACATGGATCGGCAAGGTTTAGAGGGATATGGGCCAAATGTGGGACTATTGTAGTTGAGGCTACTTTGTTTTAAATCAAAAATATTTATTAAAATATGAAAACATGACATATAATACAATAAAACCAAAACAGAGCCCACCACCATAATACAAGACAAATTAATATACTAAATAAACTACAATACAACTATGTTAAAATCCGGGCCAAGGATCATGCATTCCGCCCCCCCCCCCCTCGCGATGCCCAGCGGTCCCGGAACTCCCCAGGGTGCCCGTGGACAGGGCGTAGTCTCCCTCTAACACCCCCCGGGATAGTTTGTGGGCCGAAGGGCCTGTTTCCACGCTGTACGACTCTGTGCCTCCGTGCACCAACTCCCATTTTCCATTGTTGGTCCTCAGATATCCAGTGAGGCCCTGAGTAATATCCGGACCATCGCTGGGCTGGCCAAAGAGAAGATGTTTGTGCAGTTGTTCGAGGCGCAGCTGGAGGCCCCGTACAAAGCGGCGATCAAAAAGGCCAACGTCTATGGTTTGTGTTTTGGCTTTGCCCAGTCTGTCATCTTCCTGGCCAATGCCGCGTCGTACCGCTTTGGTGGGTACCTTGTGGTGGCCGAGAACCTACACTTCAGCATCGTATTCAGGTAAGGTCAGAGAGAGGCACAGTACACAACCAGGAGAGGAATAGATCAGGCAGATGCACTAGAGCAGGGGCCGGCCACCTACGGCCCACGGGCCGGATCCGGCCCCTGACCCAAATTCATCCGGCCCGCAGCCGTTCTTTTTTTTCTCTGAGGACTTCCGTCATCTAGAAATCCTAGAACAAGCGCTGACAGTGAGCGCGGCAAAACTACGATTAGCTGTGGCGGAGAGCGGCTCTCTCGCAAATCCCTCCCTCCCTTCCACTCAACGGGCTCATCGCAGCACGGTTTACAGTCGGGATATGGGGCAGTGAATGGAGCGCTAGGAAGGCAATGAAAAGACGATAGATCGACAGAGCCCAGAAATATTATGAGGCTACCCCAATGGCGAGAAAACGCAGGAAGGTGGACGCTGAGTGTCCTGTCTGCCAAGACACTAGCACAGAAAAGTACCTCTTCACACAGTACTTTGGCACGCCCACATGCCTTATAGAAACATAAAAAATAGGTGCAGGAGAAGGCCATTCGGCCCTTCGAGCCAGCACCGCCATTCATTGTGATCATGGCTGATCGTCCCCATATCCCTTGACTCCACCAGCCCCTAGAGCTCTATCTAACTCTCTCTTAAATCCATCCAGTGATTTGGCCTCCGCTGCCCTCTGTGGCAGGGAATTCCACAAATTCACAACTCTCTGGGTGAAAAAGTTTTTTCTCACCTCAGTCTTAAATGGCCTCCCCTTTATTCTAAGACTGTGGCCCCTGGTTCTGGACTCGCCCAATATTGGGAACATTTTTCTTGCATCTAGCATGTCCAGTCCTTTTATAATTGTATATGTTTCTATAAGATCCCCCCTCATCCTTCTAAACTCCACACTAACTCCACACTAAACTTGCCATGCAAGTGTTAGTGTGAACTAGTTCACAAAGTTTAGTTAGTATGTATTATTATTACGTCCATTTATTCGCCATGGCGATAGATGTGGCCCGCCATCAGCTCACAGACATGGGTCCTGGCCCCTATGCAGAACAAGGTTGCCGACACCTGCACTAGAGGGTGTGAACTATAGGGAGAGGTTGAGTCGGCTGGGACTCTATTCGTAGAAGGGCAGGAGGATGAAGGGTGATCTATAGAGGTGTATAAAATCATGAGAGGAATAGAACATGTAGATGCACATTGTCGCTTGCCCAGAGTATGGGGAATCAAGGACCAGAGGACATAGGTTTAAGGTGAAGGTGGAAAGATTTAATAGGAACCTGAGAGGCAACATTTCTGGAGAACATGGATAGGCACATGAACATGGTACTATCACAAGAAACACGTTTAAGAAACATTTGGACAGGTGCATGGACAGGAATGGTTTAGAGGGACACGGGCCAAACGCAGGCAGGCGGGACTAGTGTAGATGGGACATGTTGGCCGGTTTGGGCAAGTTGGGCCGCAGGGCCTGTTTCCATGCTGTATGACTCTATGACTCTACGGCCCAACTCCTCCATGCCCACCAACATGCCCCAGCTAACATGGTCCCATGTGGCCAGGTTTGCCCCATATCCCTCTAAACCTTAGAAAAAGACACACCATGCTGGAGTAACTCAGCGGGTCAGGCAACATCTCTGGAGAACATGGATCGCTGATGTTTCACAGAGTGCTGGAGTAACTCAGCGGGTCAGGCAGCATCTGTGGAGAACATGGATAGGTGACGTTTCACAGAGTGCTGGAGCAACTCAGCGGGTCAGGCAGCATCTGTGGAGAACATGGATAGGTGACGTTTCAGGTCGAGACCCTTCTTATGCCTGCCATGTTCATGTGCCCATCCATGTTCTCCAGAGATTTTGCCTGACCTGCTGAGTTACTCCAGCAGTTTGTGACTTTTTTTTGTAAACCTGCATCTGCAGTTCCTTGCATCTCCCTCTAAAAATTTCCCATCCATGCACCTGCCCAAATGCATTTTAAACGGTGTTATAGTACCGGCCTCAACTACCTCCTCTGGCAGTTCCATATACCCACCACTCTCTGAGCAAAAAAGTTGCCCCTCAGGTTCATTCATTCCATCAAGTCTACTCTGCCATTCAATCATGGCTGATCTGTCTTTCTCCTCACACCTTAATGTCCTTTTGTTTTGGATTCCCGTACCCTGGGGAATGTGGAATTCTTTGCCACAGACGGCTGTGGAGGCCAAGTCATCTGTGCATTCACCCGATCTATTGCCCCCGTGATTTTGGACACCTCTATAAGATCACCCCTCGTCCTCCTGCGCTCCAAGGAATGGAATCCCAGCCTGCCCAACCTCTCCCTGTAGCTCAGGCCCTCGAGTCCTGGCAACATCCTCGTGAATCACCCTCGTAAAAAGGGGGGAGAGGCAGATCAGCCGTGATTGAATGGCGGAGTAGGCTTGACGGGGTGAATGGCCTGATTCAGCTCCAATGACTCGTGGTCTTATGCCGTTATTTCACTCCAGAGTGATTGCTGCGATAGTGACAAGCGGCACGGCGCTGGGGAGAGCATCTTCGTACACTCCAGACTACGCCAAGGCCAAAATAGCGGCCGCACGCTTCTTCCAACTGATCGACCGGGCCCCCAAGATCAACATCGACAGCAAGGAAGGAGAAAAATGGGTAATTGTGGCAGCCTTTCTTTGGTGGTAGGCTGGGCCTTAGTGTCAGCACAGTGTTGCTCTTGTGAACAATGAGTTCAGTAACTCTCTAATTGGGAAGGAACTTCGGCCCAACTTGCCCATGCCGGCCGACATGCCCCAGCTACACTAGTCCCGCCTGCCTGCGTTTGGCCCGTATCCCCCTAAACCCGTCCTGCCCATGTACCTGTCTAAATATTTCTTAGAAGGACACAACACGTTGGAGTAACTCAGCAGGTCAGGCAGCATCTCTGGAGAGAAGGAATAGGTGACGTTTCAGGTAAAGACCCTTGTTCATACACTCCAGACTATGCTCAGGCCAACGCCAAGGGTAACTCCATCAGTGGTAAGAGTTACATCGATCAGCAAAAGGCAAAAGAGACCAGATGCCTCAGCGGAAACAAGAATAAAGCTTTTCACCGCAGCTCAGTTCACGTGACAATAAACTCAAGTAAACAATCTAGAATGCAAAATGGAACGCTGGAAGTATTGGCTAGGTTGGGTACCTGGAATATTATTAAACAAGATATGTTTCCACCAGCGGGAGAGTCTAGGACCAGAGGGCACAGCCTCAGATTAAAAGGACGTACCTTAAGAAAGGAGATGAGGAGGAACCTCTTTAGCCAGAGGGTGGTGAATGTGGAATCCTTTGCCACAGACGGCTGTGGAGGCCAAGTCATTGGATATTTTTAAAGCAGAGATAGATAGATTCTGGATTAGTACAGGTGTCAGGGGTTATGGGGAGAAAGCAGGAGAACGGGGTTAGGAGTCAAGTCAAGGCAAGTCAAGTCACATTTATTTATATAGCACATTTAAAAAACAACTCTCCTTGGCCAAAGTGCTTTACATTAGTTATAAGAGTAGTATACACAAGCAGGCTACATACATATATACAAATAGCCCTCGCTCAGAGGACGTCAGGAAAGGCTTGAGGGAACAGATACGTTTTTAGACTAGACTAGAAGGAGTCGATGGAGGGGGCAGTTCTAATGGGGAGGGGGATGCTGTTCCACAGTCTAGGAGCTGCGACCGCAAAGGCGCGGTCGCCCCTGGGCTTATGCCTAGACCGCGGGATGTTCAGCAACCCCAAGTCGGCCGATCTGAGGGACCTGGAGGTGGTGTGGTGGGTGAGAAGACTTTTAATGTAGGTGGGGGCAAGCCCATTGAGGGCTTTGTAGACAAAGAGGAGGGTCTTGAAATTTATACGGAACTGCACAGGGAGCCAGTGGAGAGAGGCCAGGATCGGGGTGATGTGGTCCCTTTTTCGGGTGCCCGTCAGGAGTCTCACTGCGGCGTTTTGGACCAGTTGCAGGCGGGACAGGGAAGATTGGCTGATGCCAGTGCAAAGGGAGTTGCAGTAATCTAGGCGGGAGGAGATAAATGTGTGGATGATCTTTTCGAGGTCACCAAACTGGAGGAATTGTTTTATTTTAGCTATCGTCCGAAGCTGGAAGAAGCTAGCTTTTACCACGGCATTGACTTGTTTGTCAAACTTCAGTGCTGAGTCAAATATCACGCCAAGGTTTTTGACGTGAGGTTTGAGTAGTGGGGTAAGGCTTCCAAGGCTGCCTGCTATCATTTTGATTGAGTCCGAGGGGCCGAGAAGGATGACCTCAGACTTACTCTCGTTTAGTTGGAGGAAGTTCTGGGCCATCCAGCACTTTATATCCTCGAGGCAGCGGGTAAGGTTAAGCAGATTTGATTGTTTTTTGGGCTTCAGGGGGGAGGTACAGTTGTGTATCGTCTGCGTAGCAATGGAAGGAAATGCCGTGCCTTTCAATGACTTGGCCTAAGGGGAGCATATACAGGGAGAAGAGAATGGGGCCAAGGATGGAGCCTTGTGGAACCCCACAGCAGAGACTAGCTGGGGAGGAGAAAGAGTTGCCTATGTTAGTCGAGAAACTCCTACCTTTGAGGTAGGAGATGACCCAGCTCAGGGCAGTGCCATCAATACCAACCCCGTACCGGAGACGGTCAATTAGGATGGTGTGGTCGACTGTGTCAAATGCTGCGCTGAGGTTGAGAAGGAGCAGGATTGCACAGTCGCCGGAGTCAACGGTGAGCAGTAGGTCATTATGTACCTTCAACAAGGCAGACTCTGTGCTGTGGTGGGCCCTGAAACCTGATTGGAAGGTTTCCAAGATAGTATTTTGGTGAATGTAAGGCATAAGTTGACTTAAGATTACCTTTTCAAGGGCTTTTGAGAGGAAAGGCAGTTTAGAAATGGGTCTGTAGTTGCTTGGCAAGGTGGGGTCGAGGTTAGGTTTTTTCAGGAGTGGCTGGACCACCGCATGCTTGAAGCAGGTAGGTACAGTGCCAGTGGCCAGAGAACTGTTGAAGATGGCGAGGACACTGGGACCGGCCGTTAGGAAGGAGAGATAGATCAGCTGTGATTGAATGGCAGAGTCGATTTGATGGACTGAATGGCCTCATTTGCTTTGGCAGCATATGTGGACTGAATGCCTATAACTTATGAACAAGAGTAGCGCAGCGGGATCAGGCAGCATCTGTGGAGAACATGGGATAGGTGACGTTTCACAGAGTGCTGGAGTAACTCAGCGGGTCAGGCAGCATCTGTGGAGAACATGGATAGGTGACGTTTCACAGAGTGCTGGAGTAACTCAGCGGGTCAGGCAGCATCTGTGGAGAACATGGATAGGTGGCGTTTCACAGAGTGCTGGAGTAACTAGCGGGTCAGGCAGCATCTGTGGAGAACATGGATAGGTGACGTTTCAGATGGGAACCCTTCTTCTAACTGATTGTGATGGGAGGGAAGCTGGAAGAGAGGTGGGGGCAGGACAAGGCGTGACGGGTGATGGATAGACACAGTGAAGGGGTTGTTAGCACAGCCTTCCGTTAAGGTGGGCAGGAGCAGAAGTGAAGCTCCCAGATTACCCAACATTAAAGCAGCATACCCATTCCTCAACCCTCCAGATGACTCCCTCCTCCATGTTCATGCACTTTCCTCTGTCCTGACAAGTCTTTACTTTAGTTTAGTCTAGAGATACAGCGCGGAAACAAGCCCTTTAGGCCCGCCGAAGATATATGCCGGTTTAAACCGAAGATAGACACAAAATACTGGAGTAACTCAGCGGGAGAGGCAGCATCTCTGGGGAGAAGGAATGGGTGACGTTTCGGGTGGAGACCCTTCTTCAGACTGGTTAGGGAAGAGGGAAACAAGAGATATAGACGGTGATGTGGAGAGATAAAGAACAAGGAATGAAAGATATGCAGAAAAGTAACGATGATAAAGGGAACAGGCTGTTTTGGCCCACCGAGTGCGCGCCGACCAGCGATCCCCACACACTAACACTATCCTACACACTAGGGATAGTTTAAACTTCTGCCAAGCCAATTCACCTACAAACCTGCACGTCTTTGGAGCGTGGGAGGAAACCAGAGATCCCGGAGAAAACCCACGCAGGTCACGGGGAGAACGTACAAACTCCGCACGGACAGAATCAGATCACAGATGTCTGGCTCTGCGAGGAAGCAACTCTACCGCTGTGTCGCCCCTGTGGTCTCGGAGTGGCGTCGTTCTGTAGTATGAACCATTCCTCTCTCTACGGATGTCGCCTTTGTGTTGCCAGCACGTTCTGTCTTTATTGCAGGTTTCCTGCAGTTGCAGCTCCTGGCTGCCAGATGAATCCTGGATCTGAAACATTACTCGTTCCTCTCAGCACCAAACATGCCCCGGACCTCCACCTCTGTGTGACACTCCCATCGTCTGCAGTATATCACTGTAATGTAAGCACATAGGTATTTCTTGGAAACGAGGAACTGCAGATGCCGGTTTACAAAAAAAAAACCAAAAGTGCTGGAGTAACTCAGCAGGTCAGGCAGCATCTCTGGAGGACGTGAATTTGGGTGGCACAACGGTAGAGTTGCTGCCTCACAGCGCCAGAGACCCAGGTTTGATACTGACTAGGGGATGCTGTCTGTGTGGAGTTTGCACGTTCTCCCCGTGACCTGCGTGGGCTTTCTCCAGGTGCTCTGCTTTCCTCCCACGCTCCAAAGACGTGCAGGTTTGTGGGTTGACTGTCTTGGTAAAATTGTAAATAGTCGCTAGTGTGCAGCAGGATAGTCGCTGGTTGGTGCGGTCTCAGTGGGCCGAAGGGCCTGTTTTCCACACTGTATCTCTAAAGTCTAAATGGACAGCATGCATAACGAAGCTTTTCACTGTACCTCGGTACAAGTGACAATTATAAACCGACAAAAATAACTTTCTGCCTTCTTTTCCCAGAGCAACTTCAGAGGAGACATTAAGTTTGTGGAGTGCACATTCTCCTACCCCACGCGGCCAGATTTCCAGGTACTGAACAGGCTCTCGGTGTCTGTGATGCCCGGACAGACGCTGGCCTTTGTCGGCAGCAGCGGCTGCGGGAAGAGCACCAGCGTGCAGTTACTGGAGCGCTTCTACGACCCGAACCAGGGGCGAGTGGTGAGAGTCCGTCTCCCTGCCCAACACCCCTCCTCCCCACGCCACTAACCCCCCCCCCCTCGTCCCACTCATAAACACTCCCTCAAACCCCCTTACACCGCTAACCCTGCCACCCCTCCCCACATTGCAAATACTTCCACAAACCCCTTACACCACCACAGTCTCTTAGTTGAATTTATTATTGGCAGGTGTACTGAGGTACAGTGAAAAGCTGTGTGTTGCGTGCTATCCAGTCAGCGGCAAGACTATGCATGATTACAATCGAGCCGCCCGCAGTGTTTAGATACAGGATAAAAGGAATAACGTTTAGTGCAAGATAAAGTCCAGTAAAGTCCGATTGTAGATAGTCCAAGGGTCTCCAGTGAGGTGGATAAGTGGCCAGGACCGCTCGCTAGTTGGTGATAGTTCAGTTCAGTTGCCTGTTATTTCTTCCCAGCTGTTATCAGGAAACTGAACCATCTTATCACCAACTAGAGAGCGGTCCTGACCTCCCATCCCCTCATTGGAGACCCTCGGACTATCTTTAATCAATGGTAATCGTGTATAGTCTTTCCGCTGACTGGCTAGCAGGCAAACAGAAGCTTTTCACTCAATAGTGGTACACGTGACAATAAATTAAACTATACTAAATCAAACCAAAATAAACTGCACTAAACTAAACTAAACAAAAATAAACTAAACTAACCTGCACTAAACTAAAACTCTTTTCTGTTGTATTAATTCCAGCTCATCGATGGCCGCAGCACAACGAACGTAAACACGGCGTTCCTACGATCGAAGATTGGGATTGTTTCTCAGGAGCCGGTGCTGTTTGACAGCAGCATCGAGGAGAACATTAAATACGGTGACAACAGCCGGCAGGTCAGCACGGACGAGGTCATCTCTGCAGCGAGGAAGGCTCAGCTGCACGACTTTGTCATGTCGCTGCCCGAGGTACGCCTCCTTCCATTCCACACCTCAGTGGGGCAGCAGGAAACATTTTTGTTTATTTTCTTGGAAGCTGCAACGGCAGCTGAAAATCTTTGTACGTTCTCCCCGTGACCTGCGTGGGTTTCCCCCGGGTGCTCCGGTTTCCTCCCACACGCCAAAAGCGCACGGGTTTGTAGGTTAATTGGCTTCTGAAAATTGTCGCTGGTGTGTCGGGTAGTGCTAGAGTATGGGGTGATCGCTGGTCGGTGTGGACTAAAGTCTAAAGTCTAAATGGAAGGTATTGGTACTGTAATAATAAAAGGAACTGCAGATGGTAGTTTATACCATAGACACAAAACGCTGGGGTAACTCAGTGGGTCAAGCAGCATCTCTGGAGAACATGGATGGAATCTGAAGAATGTCTGATGGATAGATGGATTCCATGGATTCCATGGATTCATGGGTGGAATCTGAAGAATCTGAACTATCCCTGGTCCTCACTGACATCTTCAATCTGTCACTGGCCCAGGGTGTCGTCCCCACTTGCCTCAAGGCATCTACCATTGTGCCAGGGCCCAAACAGTCAGCGACAGGGAGTCTCAACGACTTCCGGCCAGTGGCACTCACCCCTGTCATCGCCAAGTGCTTCGAGCGGCTGATCTTGGCTCACCTCAAAGCCAGCCTCCCCCCCACACTGGACCCCCATCAGTTTGCCTACCGGACCAACAGGTCTACAGAGGATGCCATATCGGCGGCCCTACACTCTGCCCTGACCCACCTGGACAGTAATAACACCTACATCAGGCTGCTGTTCATTGACTTCAGCTCCGCCTTTAACACTGTCATACCCGCTAGCTTGATCACCAAACTCAGCGGTCTTGGCATCTCCACTTCCCTCTGCAATTGGACACTGGATTTCCTCACTAACAGACCAGTCTGTTAGGGTCAACAACCTCACCTCCTCCACTATAACACTGAACACTGGCGTGCCACAGGGCTGTGTGCTCAGCCCTCTCCTCTACTCTCTCTTCACCCATTGACTGCATCCCTAAGTTATGGCTCCAACGCCATCATAAAATTTGCCGACGACACCACGGTGGTAGGACTGATCAGCGATAACGACGAGTCAGCCTACAGGGAGGAGGTCCAGCACCTGACAACCTGGTGTGCCAACAATAACCTCGTCCTCAACTCCCAGAAGATGAAGGAAATCATTGTCGACTTCAGGAAGAACAGAGGGGGCAGACACACCCCCATCCATATAAACGGGACTGAGGTGGAGCGGGTCTCCAACTACAAATTCCTCGGGGTACACATCTCGGAGGATCTGTCCTGGTCCCTCAACACCTCCAAGCTGATCAAAAAGGCGCAGCAGCGCCTTTACTTCCTGAGGAGGCTCAAAAAAGCCCACCTGTCCCCCCAGATCCTGACCAACTTCTACCGCTGTACCATGGAAAGCATCCTGACCACCTGCTTTACGGTCTGGTACAGCAGTTGCACCGTAGCAGACAGGAAGGCACTACAACGGGTGGTGAAAACCGCCCAGTACATCATCGGTGCCCCGCTCCCTGCCATGGATGCCCTCCACCGAAAACGGTGTCTGAGACGGGCTGGGAAGATCATCAAGGACCCCTCCCACCCTAACCATGGACTGTTTGCCCTCCTACCATCGGGGAGGCGGTACAGGAGCCTCAGGTCCCGCACTAGTAGGATGAGGAACAGCTTCTACAATAACACCATCGCACTGCTGAACTCGGAGTCCCGCCGATAGATTTCTCCAGTCTCTCCGTCCACATTGTCTGCATTCTGTATTTATTTCTATATTGCTATTACTACGAACTGACGCTAAACTGCATTTCGTTGTACCCATACTTGTATCTGTGCAATGACACTAAAGTTGAATTGAATTGAATTGAATTGAGTGTCCCGAGGCACTGCCCCAGCCACTGAGTTACTTCAGCACTGTGTCTATTACTGCAAATAGCTTGCAGCATTTTGCTGCATGGTTATAGCGTGAGTGATACAGTATGGAAACAGGCCCTTCGGCCCAGCTTGCCCGCACCGGCCAACATGTCCCCGCTACACTTGGCCAGTTAGTACACTAATGTTAAGCGTGGCACTGTGGTGCAGTGGGGAGAGCTGTTGCCTTGCAGTGCGAGAGACCCAGGTCCGATCCTGACGTGTGTGAGGTTTGTGTGTTCTCTCTATGACCGCGTGGTTTTCCTCCCACATCCCAAAGACGGGTGGGCTTGTGGGATAATCGGCCCTCTCTATATTACCCCTAGTGTGTAGGGAGTGGATGAGAAAGTGGGATAACATAGAACTAGTGTGAACGGGTGATCGATGGATCAGCGCGGACTCGGTGGGCCGAAGGGCCTGTTTGTTTAGTTTTGATCATTGCCACGTACAGAGGTTCAGTGAAAAGCTTTGTATTTCTAAACTAAACTAAACAAAACTAAACTAAACTAAACTAAGGTCTCGAACCAAAACGTCACCCATTCATTCTCTCCAGAGATGATGCCTGTCCCGCTGAGTTACCCCAGCGTTTTGTGTTTATCTTTGATTTTAACCTAAACTAATCTAAACTAAACTAAACTAAACCAAACTCAAGCCAACAAAACTATCCCAAACTAACCCAAACTAAACTAAATTAAATAAATGTATCCACCCCAATAAGAAGGCTGTTGATTGAATTGACTTTAATGAGCAGAGGGGATTTTCCTTCCACTCCCATCTGAGAGACAGTGCTGCCATCCTCAGTGGGAGTTGGTGGGGAATTCTGTGCCCTTGTCTCTGGAACCGCAGTCAGAGGCCAGAGCGCAGACAACTGATCCAGGCCGTACTTAAGGGCCTGTCCCACTGTACGAGCTAATTCAAGAGTTCTCCCGAGTTTGCCCTGATTCGAACTCGGAGAATTACGGTAATGGCCGCTCGTCGGTACTCGGGGCTCTCGTGGACGTTTTTCAACATGTTGAAAAATCTTCACGAGTCTTCCACGAGCTTACCGCGTTTGCCGCTAAGAGACATCCTGAGCTTCGACGTACCTGTTACGTACATTCTACGGGTTTACTCTTGAAATAGCTCGTACAGTGGGAAAGGGCCTTTACATTACAGAGCAATGATGCCCCTCAGTGATTCTGAACTAACAGTGGGGAGAAATCTGAACTTACCGCTCCTGATTATTTACGTTCATAAGGGATAGGAGCGGAATTAGGCCATTCGGCCCATCAAATCTCCTGCCAACTCCTAACCATGTCAGAAAGGAGCATATTTCACGGATGTAACACCTCTACAAGTTTCAGAACTTGTGAATTTGTGTCCTCGCATTTACAATAATCTTCCATTCCTTGATGCACTAAGCTCGTGTTAATATACGCACATTTCATATGTTCATAAGTCACAGGAGCAGAATTAGGCCATTCCATCGAGTCTGCCATTCAATCATGGCTGATCTATCTTTAACCTCTCAACCACATTCTCCTGCCTTCTCCCCATAAACCCCTGGCACCCCGTACTGGTCAAGAATCCGTCAATCGCCACTTTAAAAATACCCAATGACTTGGCCTCCAGCTCCATCTGTGGCAATGAATTCCACAGATTCACCACCCTCTGGCTAAAGAAATTCCTCCTCATCTATTTCTAAAGATACGCCCTTTTATTCTGAGGCTGTGAGCCCTCTGGTTATTGTCGAACGCAGTGAAATGTACTCGTGTGGCAACCTGTAGAAGCAAGGGACTGCAGGTGCTGGTTTACACAAAAGCGTTGGAGTAACTCAGCGGGCCAGGCAAAGTTGTTCAGGTCTTGGGTTGGAATGGACTCAGGCTCTCCCATAGCGCGTCTGAGAGCAATTCATCGTCAATGGTTGGGTTTACTGCAACATAAAGTACTGGAAGGAGTCACCCAGTCAGGCAGCATCAGTGGAGCAAATGGACAAGTGACTTTGAAGTGCTCACCCTCTCTCTAACAGCTCCCATTTCCCTCTTATCCCACCTCTTTCCCCTCCTCTCCCCTCTGTCCCCTGCCACCCACCTCGACTTTACATTTCACTCCTCCTCGCCTCTCCTTACCTGACACCATTTTGTCACCTTTTCACCTCCAGCCTTTGTCACTTCCTCTACCGATCACCCCCCTCACCTGTATCCACCCATCACTCGCCAGGCTTTGTACTGCCCCCACCTCCCTTTTCCTGCTTTCTCCCCCCTACTCCATACTCTTCCAGCCTGAAGAAGGGTCCAGGCCTGAACCGCCATCCGTCCATTCCCTCCACGGATGCTGCCTGACCGGCCGGGATCCTCTCTTGTCTACGGTGGAATTTGCAGGTTCTTTGTGTTTTGTTGACCATGAGGTTCTGTCGTCCTCTCTCCCTCTCAGAAATACGGCACCAGGGTTGGGGCCCAGGGCTCGCAGTTGTCCCGTGGGCAGAAGCAGCGTATCGCCATCGCACGGGCCATCGTCCGCGACCCAAAGATCCTGCTCCTGGATGAGGCCACGTCTGCGCTCGACACAGAGAGCGAAAAGGTACCGGCAACCAAAGTAGTGAGTTGGTTGGGTAAAGGGTTGCCCTTTTACCCAGGGTAGGGGCATCAAAAACAACAACGTGTGTTTAAGGTGAGAGGGGCAAGATTCACTAGGGTGGAAACTATCATGGCAATATACCACAAGGACCAAGGTAACAATATGTACAAAGGAGTGAAGAGTTATATGATTTGGGACGGCACGGTGACCCAGCAGTAGAGTTGCTGCCTCCCAGAGCCAAAGACCTGGGTTCAATCCTGACTACGGGTGCTGTTTGTGCAGAGTTTGGACGTTCTCCCATGACCCGCTTGGGTTTTCTCCGGGTGCTCTGCTTTCCTCCCACACTCCAAAACGTACAGATTTGTAGGCTAATTGGCTTCAGTAAAGATTGTAAATTGTCCCTAGTGTGCGTAGGACATTGTTAGTGTGCGGGGATCGATGGTCGGTGGTGGGCCGCAGGGCCCTATTTCCACTCTGTATCTCCCAACTGATCGAAAACTATAACTAGAACAAATGCTGGAGGAACTCAGCGGGTGAGGCAGCATCTATGGAGAGAAGAAACAGGCGATGTCTCGGGTCGAGACTTCTTCAGAGTAATGGGTCTATAAAACTATAACTACATCTTTTATCTTTAAATCATCCATCGCCTAAAATAGGTTGCTCGAAATGTGATCTTCTCCACACTCACATCTTTTGATCATTTAATTTTCATTCTCTATGTGTGACTCCCCTTTCCTGGGACCCCTACTGTACATACACATTGCTCAGTGTAGAGTTAGTCACCCAGTGTGGAAGCAAACCCTTCGGCCCCACTTGTCCATGACACCCCATCTAACCCTGTCGCATTTGCCCGCATTTGGCCTAAATTCCTCTAAACCAATCCTTCAAAATCATTAAATGTTTTTATAGTCCCAGCCTCAACCACCTCCTCTGGCAGCTCATTCCATACACCCACCACCTTCTGTGTGAAAACGTTACCCCTCAGGTTCCTATTCAATCTCATTCCCGCTCACCTTAAACCTATGTTGCCTGGTTCTTGGTAAACTTTCACCGCCTTCCTCGCAGTCGGCAACCCCAGCAATCTTTGTGTCATCTGCAAACTTACTAACCAACCCCGACTGTGTTTTAGTGCGAGTCATTAATATATATTACAAACGGCAGAGGTCCCAGCACAGATCCCTGCAGAATTTGGCTTTATTGAAAGTTGGCGTGCAGCTGCAGCAGGCAGTGAAGAAAGCTCATGGAATGTTGGCCTTCATAACAAGAGGATTTCAGTATAGGAGTAGAGAGGTTCTTCTGCAGTTGTACAGGGCTCTGGTGAGACCACATTTGGAGTATTGTGTCCAGTTTTGGTCTCCTAATTTGAGGAAGGACATCCTTGTGATTGAGGCAGTGCTGCGTAGGTTCACGAGATTGATCCCTGGGATGGCGGGACTGTCATATGAGGAAAGATTGAAAAGACTAGGCTTGTATTCACTGGAGTTTAGAAGGATGAGGGGGGATCTTATAGAAACATATCAAATTATAAAAGGACTGGACAAGCTAGATGCAGGAAAAATGTTTCCAATGTTGGGTGAGCAGAACCAGGGGCTACAGTCTTAGAATAAAGGGGAGGCCATTTAAGACTGAGGTGAGAAAAAACGTTTTCACCCAGAGAGTTGTGAATTTGTGGAATTCCCTGCCACAGAGGGCAGTGGAGACCAAATCACTGGATGGATTTAAGAGAGAGTTAGATAGAGCTCTAGGGGCTGGTGGAATCAAGGGATATGGGGAGAAGGCAGGCACGGGTTATTGATTGGGGACAATCAGCCATGATCACAATGAATGGCGGTGCTGGCTCGAAGGACTGAATGGCCTCCTCCTGCACCTATTTTCTATGTTTCTATGTTTCTATCTATGTAACTCCACTGTTCACAGCCCTCCCACATCCTTCCTCCACGGCCTTCTCTGCCTTTCGTCAGCAATGCGCAGCATTATATTGCCAACTAAGGTACAGAAGTGTTCTCACTGAATTATTTTAAAGTGTAATATTTAATATTTTAACCTCATACTGCATGGAAACAGGCCCTTCGGCCCAGCTCGCCCATGCCAAGCATGATGCCCCATCTAATCTAGTCCCATTTGCCCGCATTTGGCCCACATCCCTCTAAATCTTAGATAGACACGAAAAGCTGGAGTAACTCAGCAGGTCAGGCAGCATCGTTGGAAAAAAGGAATTCAGACGTCTGAAGAAGGGTCTCGACCCAAAACGTCACCCTTTCCTTCTTTCCAGAGATGCTGCCTGACCCGCTGAGTTACTCCAGCTTTTTGTGTCTATCTTCGGCTCAAAGCAGTTCCTTCCCACACACCAGGTGCAAAGGTTGTGTGTGAAAAGTTGAATGTGTTCTCTTGAGTTTAGATCGTCCAGGATGCTCTAGATGAAGCCAGGAAAGGACGGACTTGTATTGTGATCGCGCACCGGCTGTCGACGATTCAGAACTCGGATATCATTGCCGTCATGTCTCGAGGAATCATTATTGAACAAGGTTCACATGGGGATCTCATGGCGGCGAAAGGGGCTTACTATAAACTTGTCACGACTGGAGCCCCCATCAGCTAAATAACGGCAAGCAAATCCACAATCTTTACTCAACCACTTCATAAGACCATAAGTGACGGGAGCAGAATTAGGCCACTCGGCCCATCAAGTCTACTCCGCCATTCAATCATGGCTGATGTATCTCTCCCTCCTAACCCCATTCTCCCGCCTTCTCGCCGCTCAAATGCCCTTTCAAATCTTGTCATTCCTCCAGTTTTCTTCTCCATAAAGTCCATGGATGTTAAACGCTGCAACATATTAATAATATATGTTGCACATTTTTTTTATGTCTGTGTATTTTTAAGTAGAATTTCTTTGTACATTGTGTCAGAACTTTAGCAAATCTAGCAGCACAATAATTGAGTTCTGCTCGCATGAGCCAGTAAAATACAGTTTTGTTTCTCTATAACTAAGGCTTTCTAACTTAACTGGAATTAAATATAAGACAGTTGATAATTGTTTGGAGCATTCGAATGACACAGAACAAATTACAAACATACCTCAAATAATACCTCAAATAATGACACAGTTTTGTCAAAGTTTTATGAATCTAAAATAAAAAACTTGCCGAGTTGTCAGTGTTTTTTTCTCTGATTTTATGACTATCTATTCCACCTTTTGCCAAAGGTTTATACAGTCTTGGGCTGGATACAATATTTGCGACTCAGTGGTAGCAGCTGGCAGAGTTGCTGCCTCACACACTGGGTTTGATCCTAACTACAGAGGCTGTTGGTGTGTGGAGTTTTGTACGTTCTCCTAGTGACCTTGTGGGTTTCCTCCGGGTGCTCCGGATTCCTCCCACATCCTAAAGACGTGCGGGTTTGTAGGTTAGTTGGCCCTGTGCAAATTGCCCCCTAGTGTGCAGAGAGTGGGATAACATAGAACTAGTGTGGACGGTGTGGACTCGGTGGGCCGCAGGGCCTGTTTCTGTGCTGTATCTCTAAACTACAAAACAACACTAATCTCACCACTTCCATGGTCCCCACAGGTTCAACCCCAGGCACTCTCCTCTTATAGAGTCTTATAACTTGGAAATAGGCCCTTCAGCCCAACCTGGTCATGCCAACCAAGGTGCCCCAATCTACACTAGTCCCACCTACCTGTGTTTGGCTCATAGCCCTCTCAGCCTATCCTACCCATGCATCTGTCTAAATGTTTTTAAAGCCTTGCGATAGTACCTGCCTCTTCCTCATCCCGATCCTCCTCTGTGTTCTGTCACCTGGAGCTAAGAGGCAAGAGCGTTTAGTGGCCAGATGTGGAGGCAATAGTACAGAGGTTCTCACTTGCTGCAGTTTAACAGGCCCAGAAACACAATAAATGCACTGATAAATATACAATCAATAATTCATTGATTCAGTCATCGTTGTTGAAAACATTAGCGACGCTGTGGTGCTGGTTTCCAAGGGGAACGGTGACGGACGCACCTCACATCTCTGTCCTCCGGTTCCTGCGGACCTCCGCCGCGGGAAGTATCGGATTTTGGTGTGTGTGCTTTATCATCACTTCCTTACGATGCCGTGGACGACAGTGATCGCAACTTCTACTGAAGTGTGGATGGCCGTTGGCTCGCTAGGAGCTCATCCGCCCTTTGACGGGTCCTGTTTTTGGCGTGTGCGGACGTGGCGCAGATGGACGAGAAACCGAAGCAAAGAAGTGGAAGCCAATAACCGAATGGAAACTAAGCCGAAACGCCAATAAACCAAAAGGGCGGGATGCCTAAAAGCCAACTAACCGAAAGGCTGCATCGCCTAAAAGCAGACTCACCAAATGGCCGCTCTGCCGAAACCCCACCTACCCAAAAGGAAGGGGATTGAGAACCTCGTGTCCTGGTGTCGAGACAACAACCTTTCTCTCAATGTCAGCAACACAAAGGAGATAGTGATCGACTTCAAGAAGTCGGAACACATACCCAGTATACATTGACGGCACCATAGTAGAGATGGTTGAAAACTTCAGCTTACTAGTAGATATCACCAGTAACATATCCCAAACCATCCATATGGGTCTTTTTACAATACTACACACAATAATGTGACAAAGGGGTCAAATTTCAAATTCCTTCAAAAAAGTCGGCAAGCACTTTATTGGGTTCATGGCTAACATAGTATCAACAAAAAGTATAAGAAAAGATAGCACATTCATTGCAAGTTTCCGAAAATGGCGTCAGAATACACAAATACATGTTGTGTAACAGTTGTCCGTTACACTGACCTGGTTGGCACAGTAAGTGCACAAATTTCTTATTCCTTTCTATGTTTATGAAGCATCGGGTGGTGCCGGGCGTGGCAGCCTCGCCATCAGTGTGTCAGTCATTTTGACTATTTTTGTATTTTTAGAATGTCTAAATGTATGTGTTAATGTCTCTCGGTATGTTTTTATGTGGGGATGGTGGGGGGTGGGGGGAAGGGGGGGAAACCGTTTCCAGTCACTTACCTCGGCCGAATGCGACTTTTCTCCTTGTCGCTTTTTTGCCCTCCATCGCGGCCTAACAACTTGGATTGGAGCGGCCTTTCCCGGAGACTGGTCCAGAGCGTCAGCAGCAGGCGTGGCACGGCGCGGACTTCCATCGTGGAGCCGGAAGAAAGGCTCCGACCGCCGGCCTGCTGACTTTAACAGGCGTGGAGCGGACTTTACCATCCCGGAGCCAAGGATCCCTTGCTGGGGATGGCCGGAGAAGAGCTCCGACCGCTGGCCTGCCTGCGGCCTATAACATCGAGAAGCCGCGGTAAGAAAGTGGCCGATTCAGGCACTCCAAGTGTGTTCCATCCGTCCCGACGAGAGGGCCTGTACATCGGGCCGTCAATAGCGGCGACTACGGAGGGTCAAGGCCCCAAATACGGGAGAACAAAAGGAGGAAGACTGACTGAACTTAATTGCCTTCCATCACAGTGATCTCTGTGCTGGATGTTTATGTTAAGTTCCATCGTTTTTTTTAGTTGTGTTGTGTTCTTTTAATTATATGGTTGCATAGTAACTTAAATATCACTGTACCTTAATTGGTGCATGTGACAATAAATGTGAATCTGAATCTGATTCTGAATCTGAATGTGACAATGAAATGTGAATACTGCATCCATCTGAGTGGACACCGCGACGTGCGTTACACATCACACGCAAGGGTTTGGGTGTCCCAGAAAACGAACGTTACATTACTAGTGAAAACCAAACATTTTCACCAATGTGATCTAAAAGGTCTGGTTTGGCTCGGCCACCGAGCACGACACCCGGAGGCTGCGGCGAATCGCCCGATCAGCAGAGAAGGTTATTGTCTGCAGCCTTCCCTCCATTGATGAACTGTACACTGCAAGGGCCAGGAAGCGACCGGGTAAGATCATCTCTGACCCCTCTCACCCTGGCCACAAACTCTTTGAATCACTTCCCTCTGGAAGGCGACTCCGGACTGTCAAAGCTGCCACAGCCAGACATAAACACAGTTTTTATCCACAAGTAGTTGCTCTACTCAATAACCAAAGATCTGTAGCCTCCCTTTGATCTGGTATTTTGTTGGTTCACACGCTTGATCAATGGTGTTTTATCATTAATGTTTTATTACTATTAATGTTTAGTGTTTTCTGAGTTATTCTTAACTGTCACTATATGTCATGTTGTTACGTGTGGGCGGAGCACCAAGGCAAATTCCTTGTATGTGAATACTTGGCCAATAAACTTACTTATTTACTTACTTAAACGGTACATTGCCTTATGGATTTGAGCTATATCGATGGCCGGTTTGGTCAGATCGTTTGATTTGGGCTGATTTTTTAGGAAGTAAAATGTCTCCATAATGGTCATTGTGGAGCTTCCGGACATTGACACGAAGGAATGAAGTGAGCAACTTGGTCCGTACGAAAGGTAAACAAGAGACAGTGTGTTGCCAAATTGAAGATTGGCTCACTTTCTTCGTTTTGATGACCAATTTATGTCCGACATTTTTTTCTAATTGATTTTAAAAAGGCGGAAAATACATCGTAAATGGTTTTTGCGTTATCGACACCACAATGTTTTTAATATATTAAATTGGAAAATAAGAAAAAAATAATTAACTCGCCCAAAAATCGTTACTACCATAGGATACATCGTTGGGTTTTTCAAAACCATTAGAGGTTTGGAGCCTCCGTAGTTTAATTTACGGAGGTGCCGACCCCGATAACGGTCGTTGTGACAATGGACGCCAAGAACGACCGTTACGGGATCTGTACTGTACTGCAATATCATTATGTTACTGTATTTTTCTCCCGGTGTTGATGAAGATATTTCCCTAGATCAATATCAAAACATATATGTATGAGGGGCCATGTGAAGTTTATTTATGAATTAAATATTCATGACTAAATGTGGCAGCGTTTTTAATGTCACATTTTTGGTGTCCTGCTTGGTGTTTAAAACGATGAAGATTTGTCTGTCATGAAAAAGTTTTTGACTTTTGGTCTTGAAGTTATCTAATTTATATCTGCTATTTATAAGGTTTCACATGATGGGTAGATTTTTGTTAAGAACAATGTATCGGTGTTAAAAACTGAATACTATTTTTATTCCTCAATCTCGCCAGTATTGTAAAAAGACACATATCTAAGCAATGGCCAAGACAGAACACCAACGCCTCTACTTCCTTAGAAGGCTTAGTCGGATTGGCATGTCCCCAACAACTTCTATAGATTTGCCCGAGAAAGCATTTTATGAGAATGAATCACAACTTGGGGCCCCGAGGGGCGGCTCAATCCAAGATCGCATGAAATTGCTGTTTTGCATGCAGCCCAAACCATCACATAAACCAATCTCCCTTCCATTGACTCCATCTCCACCTCATGCTGCCCCAGCAAGGCCAGCAGCATCATCAAGGACCAGTCGCACCCCGGCCACTCCCTCTTCTCCCCTCTCCCATTGGACAAGAAGCACAGAAGTGTGAACACGCACACCTCCAGATTCAGGGACAGTTTCCTCCCAGCTGTTATCGGGCAACTGAATCATCCTCCCACAACCAGAGAGCAGTGCTGAACTACTATCGACCTCATTGGAGATCCTCGGACTATCTTTAATCATAAATTCTAGATGCAGAAACTACTCCGCCATTAAATCAATCTATATCTCCCTACTAACCCTATTCTCCTGCCTTCTCCCCATACCCCTGACATCTGGACTAATGAACAATCTATCTAGCTTGCACAAAAAGCTGGAGAAACTCAGCGGGTGCAGCAGCATCTAAGGAGCGAAGGAGATAGGCGACGTTTCGGGTCGAGACCCTTCTTCAGACTGGTCAGGGATCAGGGAAACGAGAGATATAGACGGTGATGTGGAGAGATAAGGAACAATGAGTGAAAGTATCGATGATAAAGGGAACAAGCCATTGTAAGCTGTTTGTGGTGTGAAAATGAGAAGCTGGTGCGACTGGGGTGGGGGAGGGAGATAGAGATAGAGGGAATGCCAGGGCCCAGGGCTGAGGGAGAGGTGGGAAGGGGAGGAGACAGCAAGGGTTAACAGAATTGAGAAAATTCAATGTTCAAGCCCAAAGGATGCAGACTCCCCAAGCGGAATATGAGGTGCTGTTCCTCCAACTTGTGGTGTTGCTCACTCTGGCCGTGGAGGAGGCCCAGGACCGAGAGGTCGGATGTGGAATGGGGAGGGGGAGTTGAAGTGCTGAGCCACCGGGAGGTCGGGTTGGTTATTGCGGACCGAGCGGAAGTGTTCGGTGAAGCGATCGCCAAGCCTCCGCTTGGTCTCACCGATATAGATCATCTGGCATCTGGAGCAGCGGATGCAGTAGATGACTTGGAGGAGGTGCAGGTGAACCTCTGTCGGACCTGGAAGGACTGCTTGGGTCCCTGAAAGGAGTGGAGGGGGGGAAGTAAAAGGGACAAGTGTAGCATCTCTTGCGGTTGCAAGGGAAAGTGCCCGGGGAAGGGGTAGAGTGGGAGGGGAGGGAAGAATTGACAATGGAGTTGCGGAGGGAGCGGTCTTTGCGGAAGGCAGGCAGGGGGGGAGATGGGAAGATGTGGCGGGTGGAGGGGTCACGTTGGAGGTGGCGAAACTGGCGGAGGACTATATGTTGTATTTGCCGGCTGGTGGGGTGAAAGGTGAGGACCAGGGGGACTCTGCCCTGTTTGCGAGTGGGGGAATGGGGAGCGAGGTTTAGTGTTGCGGGGTATGGAGGAGACTCTGGTGCGAGCCTCATCAATAGTGGGGGAGGGGAATCCCCGTTCTCTGAAGAATGAGGCCATTTGTGATGACCTGGTGTGGAACACCTCATCCTGGGAGCAGATGCGGCGTAGACGGAGGAATTGGGAATAGGGGACGGAGTCCTTACAGGAAGCAGGGTGGGAGGAAGAGTAGTCCAGGTAGCTGTGGGAGTCAGTGGGTTTGTAGTGGATGTCGGTCAGGAGCGTATCACCTGCAATAGAGATGGTGAGGTCAAGGAATGGTAGGGAAGTGTCGGAAATGGTCCAAGTGTATTTGAGTGCCGGATGGAAGTTGGTGGTCCGCAATAACCAAGCCGATCTCCCGGTGGCTCAGCACTTCAACTCCCCCTCCCATTCCGTATCCGACCTCTCGGTCCTGGGCCTCCTCCATGGCCAGAGTGAGCAACACCGCAAGCTGGAGGAACAGCACCTCATATTCCGCTTGGGGAGTCTGCATCCTTTGGGCTTGAACATTTGAATTTTTCTCAATTCTGTTAACCCTTGCTGTCTCCTCCCCTTCCCACCTCTCCCTCAGCCCTCGGGCCCTGGCATTCCCTCTATCTCTATCTCCCTCCCCCACCCCAGTCGCACCAGCTTCTCATTTTCACACACACAAACAGCTTACAATGGCTTGTTCCCTTTATCATCGATACTTTTTTGCATATCTTTCATTCATTGTTCCTTATCTCTCCACATCACCGTCTATATCTCTCGTTTCCCTGATCCCTGACCAGTCTGAAGAAGGGTCTCGACCCGAAACGTCGCCTATCTCCTTCGCTCCTTAGATGCTGCTGCACCCGCTGAGTTTCTCCAGCTTTTTGTGTAACCCTCGATTCTCCAGCATCTGCAGTTCCTTCTTTAACACAACAATCTATCTATCTCTGCATTAAAAATATCCATTCACGGCCTCTACAGCGCCGCCCCCGGGGGGCCCCGCGGTACTGCATCCACTGGGGAGGGACAGCGCCGCCCCCGGGGGCCCCGCGGTACTGCAGTGGGGGGTGGGGGGGACAGCGCCTCCCCCGGGGCCCCGCGGTACTGCAGTGGGGGTGGGGGGGACAGCGCCGCCCCCGGGGCCCCGCGGTACTGCAGCCACTGGGGACAGCGCCGCCCCCGGGGCCCCGCGGTACTGCAGCCACTGGGACAGCGCCGCCCCCGGGGCCCCGCGGTACTGCAGTGGGGGTGGGGGAGGGGCCCCGCGGTACTGCAGCCACTGGGGGACAGCGCCGCCCCCGGGGCCCCGCGGTACTGCAGTGGGGGTGGGGGGGAGCGCCTCCCCCGGGGCCCCGCGGTACTGCAGCCACTGGGGACAGCGCCGCCCCCGGGGCCCGCGGTACTGCAGCTACTGGAGGCAGCGCGGCCACGGGCGAGTTTACCGCCGGCTCGGGGGAGGGGGGTGTGGAACCCGGGTTACCTGCAGCCGCCTCGCTGCACCAAACCCGCCGGCAGCGAGCTGGCCCGTTATACGGGTCAGTAACAGTACAGAGGCGGGGGTGGGGGGGGGGGGTGGGTGAGCGGGACGGGAGGGCGGCGGGGTGGGTGTGAGTGGAGCCGGTGGACACGGATCGTCCCCCCCTCCCCCGGCATGGCGGCGGCCGGGAACCATCTTGTGCAGCGGCGGCGGCGGCGGCGGCGGGGGAGTGAGAGACGGGGAGTGTGTGTGGGGGGGAGACACACACTGGCAGAGAGACATGGAGACTGGGGGGGGGGGGGGGGGGCAGACGGTGGAAGAGAAAGGGACAGTGGTGGGGGGTGGGGTGGGGGTTGGAGACTGCGCGCGAGAGGGGCCCGGCCCGACCCCCACCCCCCACCCCCACCCCCCCCCCACCTGGGGCAGCTGGGCCCACTCTGGTCAGTGGGGACAGGGTGAGGTAATAGGTTGGAAGGGGGGGGAGGAGAGGGGTACTAACCCACCTGGGTGACCACTCTGCCCGGGGTGACCACTCTGCCCGGGGTGACCACTCTGCCCGGGGTGACCACTCTGCCCGGGGCGACCACTCTGCCCTGGGCGACCACTCTGCCCGGGGTGACCACTCTGCCCGGGGCGACCACTCTGCCCTGGGTGACCACTCTGCCCTGGGCGACCACCCTGGGTGACCACTCTGCCCGGGGTGACCACTCTGCCCGGGGTGACCACTCTGCCCGGGGCGACCACTCTGCCCTGGGTGACCACTCTGCCCGGGGCGACCACTCTGGGTGACCACTCTGCCCTGGGTGACCACTCTGCCCTGGGTGACCACTCTGCCCGGGGCGACCACTCTGCCCGGGGTGACCACTCTGGGTGACCACTCTGCCCGGGGTGACCACTCTGCCCGGGGCGACCACTCTGCCCTGGGCGACCACCCTGGGTGACCACTCTGCCCGGGGTGACCACTCTGCCCGGGGCGACTACTCTGCCTGGGGTGACCACTCTGCCCTTGGTGCTCCAGGTTGTCCCTGTCTGCCCAGTGTCCCGCCTCCCTCAATGTGGGTGGGGGGCTGGAGGGGTGATCTTATGGAGGTGTATCAAACCACGAGGGGAATAGATAGAGCGGATGCACAGTATATTTCACCCCAGAGTAGGGGAATCAAGGTCCAGAGGTTAAATCAAGTCAAAGGGAGTTTATTGTCGTGTGTCCCAGATAGGACAATTAAATTCTTGTTTCAAGAAGAGGGGAAAGATTTAATAGGAACTTGAGGGGAAACTCTTTTCTGTGATGGGTATATGGTACAATAACAGCATTTGGTACAATTGAGGCAGGTGCAATAACAGCATTTAAAAGACATTTGGACAGGTTAATGGCCAGGAAAGGTTTAGAGGGATATGGGTCAAACGTGGGCAGGTGGGATTAGTGTATCAGGTGTAAGTAGATGGGGCATCTTGATCGGAATGGAATAAAAAGGGGTTGAAGGGGCAGTTTGCATGCTGTATGACTGACTACTCCATTGGGGTGTGAAGAAGGGTCCCAACCTGCAACACTGCCCGCCCACTGCCTCCACTGATGCTGCCTGACCCGCGCTCTGTGTTTCACGGTTAACGGTGGCTTTCCCCCGGCGAAGCCACGTGTGGTGAAACGGTTCTGTCGTGGAGCAGCGAAGGACAATACCCTGGCCGAACAACCTTCAGCAGCCTCAGCCCTGCTAAATTGGTTGGAGAGTTTTAAATTAGAAAGGTCAGTGGCAATATTGTTAACAGTGCAATCCTTCGTTTTTGCTTGACTGATGTAATTTTCTGGTAGAGAAATGTTTTTCGCCTTATTTTTGAAGCATCAGCATAGCAATGTGGCTGACCTGTGTGTTTATCATGTTAAGGATCAGTTGGGAATAGTAGACAAAAGTGCTGGAGGAACTCAGCGGGTGCAGCAGCGTTTCGTTGCCTATTCCCCTCGCTCCATAGATGCTGCCGCACCCGCTGAGTTTCTCCAGCACTTTTGTCTACCTTTGATTCTCCAGCATTTGCAGTTCCTTCTTAAACAGTTAGGAATAGTAAACGCTTGACCTGTCAGAGTGGCCATATCGGTTTGAACTTGAGGCAATCAAGGCCCCGACCACCACGGGTGAACACAGGAGGAACTTTATTGCCTTCGATCACAGTGATTCCACTGTGGTGGATGTCTATGTTAAAATTATTGTGTATTGTGTCTTTTTTTTACTCGTATGGCTGTATGGGAACTCAAATATCACTGTCCCTTAATTGGTGCATGTGACAATAAATGTGAACTTGAACTAATCACACATTTGTAGAGTCGAGAGTGTTTAATTATGATATGTACCAACAGCGGAACAATGACATTCCTTCTTGCTGCAGCTTAACCGGCCATTTCATGTACTATTTGTGAAACTGTTTTGTAAGGCGGGATAAACATTAACTAGTCTTTGTATTTCCCTCTGTGCACCCACTTACTTGGTGCAAACACTTTCCTTTTGTCTAATAACAGGTAATAATACACAGATACTATTAAATATTCTATAATTCTCTTGCTTTTGAGGGAGTGCAGCGTAGGTTTACAAGGTTAAATTCCTGAGATGGCGGGGCTGTCATTTGCTGAGAGAATGGAGCGGCTGGGCTTGTACACTCTGGAGTTTAGAAGGATGAGAGGAATCTCATTGAAACATATGATTGTTAAGGGTTTCGACACACGCTAGAAGCAGGAAACATGTTCCCGATGCTGGGGGAGTCCAGAACCGGGGCCACAGTTTAAGAAAAAGGGGTAAGCCATTTAGAACGGAGATGAGGAAACACTTTTTCTCACAGAGAGTGGTGAGTCTGTGGAATTCTCTGCCTCAGAGGGCAGTGGATGCCGGTCCTCTGGATGCTTTCAAGAGAGAGCTAGATAGGGCTCTTAAAAATAATGGAGTCAGGGGATATGGGGAGAAGGCAGGGACGGGGTACTGGTCGGGGTACTCAGCCATGATCACATTGAAGGGCGGTGCTGGCTCGAAGGGCCGAATGGCCTACTCCTGCACCTATTGTCTATAATGCAGTAATAGCTGCAGTCTTTTACCGAGTTGATGACCCTCCAGCAGCACTCGATGTCAGTCTCTGAATGTGTCCCTGGGAACAGTCCGTAAATCACCGAGTCCTCTGTGACGGAGCTGTTCGGGATAAAGCGTGTTGCAGTGTGAGTTATTTAAGAATTGAAGCAATTTGGTGGTTTTACACCCTCCCACAAAGGCATGCTTGTATTGTTTGGGTTGCAAGCTTGTAAGAAATGGAGGTATATTAACTGAATAGATGCTTTCACAATGGACTGTATTTTGTAAATAGTTCATCCTAGCGTATATTCACACATTTATATACAGCTGCTCCTCGACCTACGATGGGGTTCGTTCCGATAAACCCATCGTAAACCGAAAATATCGCGAGTCGAAGCATCGTAAATTGGGGGGCACCTGTATGTGCTGAACAATGTATAACATGAGTACTCTTATATTTTACAGGTGTTGGTCTGTGCGCTGCAGCGATGTGGCAATGGAGGTCTTCTTGTGTAGGTACATTTTAGTGTGATTTTGGAGACAGCAAGACAATGATTTTATATACTTTTTTATAGTTTGAAATGAATTCTTTTAAAATTGCATCCTGATTTTATTTGTAAGATTGTTTGGTTAGATGAGATGATAAAATGGACTTTGCCGTTGATGCACTTGTCAAACTGCTTTCTCTTTTAGTGTAATTACCGTCTGCAGATTTTTCTAATTTAGGCTTTATATTCATTTAAAATATTGTCCACTTGAGGAAAAGTCTGTAGGCGTTGTTTGACCTTCACTCCCTCTGTGTAAAGAAATGTTTTCCCTCAGCCCTGGATGGTGAACCAGGGGCCACAGTTTAAGAATAAGGGGTAAGCCATTTAGAACGGAGACGAGGAAACTCTTTTTCTCACAGTGAGTTGTGAGTGTGTGGAATTCTCTGCCCCGGAGGGCGGTGGAGGCAGGTTCTCTGGATGCTTTCAAGAGAGAGCTGGATAGGGCTCTTAAAAATAGCGGAGTCAGGGGATATGAGGAGAAGGCAGGAACGGGGTACTGATTGGGGATGATCAGCCATGATCACATTGAATGGCGGTGCTGGCTCGAAGGGCCGAATGGCCTACTCCTGCACCCATTGTCTTTTGTCTATAAAATTTGGTTGTTAAGTTGAGGAAACGTGACAGGAAATGTGTACTTTTCTATGATTTTGAGGGACTAACAAAGCTGCCAAGTAGTACAGATTTTCCATATTTTGTACCGGAATGCGATCAGAATACAGATGTACGGATTTGCTTTGTAAAATACGGTTTTTAAAAAAATCAGCCCAACTTCCTGTTTCATCTTGCTGCTTAAAAAATGCAAGGATATAAAAAGTCATATAGCTCTAAAAATTATAGCCGATTAATAAGTCTATTAGTATTTTAAACGTCAACATCTGCATGATTATTTTGGTAAGCTTTGATCTGCCTGTCCCGCTACAGGTTTAAACAGCTGGAGCGCTGTTGCCTTTACACATAGCACTATGCCCACAGCGCTCCGGGTCACAGACTGTTAGAGGAGGAGAAGGAGAGAGGGAGTGGGAGGGAGGGAATAATAGAGAGAAGGAGGGAGGGAAAAAGGAAGGAGAGAGGGAGGGTGGAGGGAAACAATGGAGGGAAGAGCAACCGGTCGTTATCTACGACTGGCTCTGATTTGCTCCGTTCACTGGCCCGGTACACATCAATTCCAACAAATTTGAGTTTGAAGCACTGAGATTGTACTTTGCGGCCATCTTAGAGTTTTGGAATTGTTCAGACTTTTAATCTCTCTTTTTCTAGCTCTTTGGAAGCTGCATTTGTGAAGTGATGTCCTGGCTTTGTGAAAAGGGCTTCCTCCAGTGATACAACTAAAGCTCTGGTAAGATGCTTTGTGTTTTCCACAGCGGATCTGATCTTGCACAAGAGTTGAATCAAACAAAGAATGTATATCTCGTATTGCATATTATCTTGCTTTGTGACGGTGTTACAGTGTGAGTTTATTTAAGAATTGAAGCAATTTGGTGGTTTTACACCCTCCCACAAAGGCATGCTTGTATTGTTTGGGTTGCAAGCTTGTAAGAAATGGAGGTATATTAACTGAATAGATGCTTTCACAATGGCCTATCTTTTGTAAATAGTTCATCCTAGCATATATTCACACATTTATATACAGCTGCTCCTCGACCTACAATGGGGTTCGTTCCGATAAACCTATCGTAAACCGAAAATATCGCGAGTCGAAGCATCGTAAATTGGGGGGCACCTGTATGTGCTGAACAATGTATAACATGAGTGCTCTTATATTTTACAGGTGTTGGTCTGTGCGCTGCAGCGATGTGGCAATGGAGGTCTTCTTGTGTAGGTACATTTTAGTGTGATTTTGGAGACAGCAAGACAATGATTTTATATGGGTTTTTTATATTTTTAAATGAATTCTTTTAAAATTTCATTCTGATTTTATTTGTAAGATTGTTTGGTTAGATGAGATGATAAAATGGACTTTGCGTTGATGCACTTGTCAAACTGCTTGATGCAAAATGTTTCTCTTTTAGTGTAATGACAGTCTGCAGATTTTTATAATTTAGGCTTTATATTCATTTAAAATATTGTCCTCTTGAGGAAAGGTCTTTAGGCGTTGTTTGATCTTCACTCCCTCTGTGTAAAGAAATGTTTTCCCTCAGCCCTGGATGGTGAGCATCTTGTTTTTGAGAGTGTCCCTGCTTTGACCACCTCGGGCAGGGATATCTCTTATCCCTTATCCCTAACCAGTCTGAAGAAGAGACTTGACCCGAAACGTCACCATTCCTTCTCTCCAGAAGCTGCCCGTCCCGCTGAGTTACTCTAGCTTTTTGTGTCTATCTTTGGCTTAAACCAGCATCTGCAGTTCCTCTTCCCTGCATCTATTGTGTTGAATCGAATTGGTAATTTGAATTTCACTGTACCTTAATTGGTGCATGTGACAATAAACTGACCTTGAATCAGATGTGATTTTGCGTTTTCATTGAAATGCCCCTTAATCTTCAAAACATTCTGTGTAATCTCTCCCCGTGGAACAACTTCAACCCACCGCCGCCACCCAAGTGAATGTATTGATCGTGCTACGAGTGGGACAGAATATTCATGCTCCATTTGTGGTAGAATGTGCACGAATTAAGAAAACTTGCACATTCTACCCACATGTAGGCCTGTCTTTATGTGTAGGAAGGAACTGCAGATGCTGGTTTAAACTGAAGATAGACAGAAAAAGCCGGAGTAACTCAGCAGGTCAGGCAGCATCACTTGAGAGATTCTCTCCAGAGATGCTGCCTGTTCCGCTGAGTTACTCCAGCTTTTTGTGTCTAGTCTGTATTTATTGTCTGGACAAACAAGGTAAGAATGCTTTTCAGCTATACATCAGGAAGGTTAGACCCAAAATTGCACGTTTTGCACATTGTAAACAATGTAGTGTCAGGACAACACTGACCCATATACCATTTAATATTTACATTTTTTAAGTATTAAACTATCAAAGATTGAAATCATGGAATGTTTTATTTTTTTACTGAAACCACAAATAAATGTTCAAAAAATAGAAAATGAAAATAATCGATGGAATGAAGCCTCGAAAAATGTGATATCAGAAAATTTGGTTATTAAGTTGAGGAAACATGACAGGAATTTGTACTTTTCGATGATTTTGAGGACTAACAGATCTGCCAAGTAGTACAGATTTTCGTATTTTGTACCGAAAATGCAATCAGAATACAGCTGTACGGATTTGCTTTGTAAAATACGGATTTTAAAAAATCAGCCCGACATCCTGTTTCATTTTGCTGCTTAAAAAATGCAAGGATATAAAAAGTCATTTAGCTCTAAAAATTATAGCCGATTAATAAGTATTAGTATTTTAAAACTTCAAACATCTGCATGATTATTTTGGTAGCTTTGATCTGCCTGTCCGCTACAGGTTTTAAACAGCTGGAGCGCTGTTGCCTTTACACATAGCACTATGCCCAGCGCAGCGCTCCGGGTCACAGGTTAGAGGAGGAGGAGGAGAGGGAGGGGAGGGAGGGAACGAGAATGGAAAAGAGAGGGAGGGTGGAGGGAAACAATGGAGGGAAGAGCAAACCGGTCGTTATCTACGACTGGCTCTGATTTGCCCGTTCACTTTGGCCCGGTACACATCAATTCCAACACTGGTAAGATGCCTTCTGTTTTCCACAGCGGATCCGATCTTGCACAAGAGTTGAATCAAACAGAATGTATATCTCGTATTGCATATTATCTTGCTTTGTGGTGTTACAGTGTGAGTTTATTTAAGAATTGAAGCAATTTGGTGGTTTTACACCCTCCCACAAAGGCATGCTTGTATTGTTTGGGTTGCAAGCTTGTAAGAAATGGAGGTATATTAACTGAATAGATGCTTTCACAATGGCCTATCTTTTGTAAATAGTTCATCCTAGCGTATATTCACACATTTATATACAGCTGCTCCTCGACCTACGATGGGGGTCCGTTCCAATAAACCCATCGTAAACCGAAAATATCGCGAGTCGAAGCATCGTAAATTGGGGGAGCACCTGTATGTGCTGAACAATGTATAACATGAGTGCTCTTATATTTTACAGGTGTTGGTCTGTGCGCTGCAGCGATGTGGCAATGGAGGTCTTCTTGTGTAGGTACATTTTAGTGTGATTTTGGAGACAGCAAGACAATGATTTTATATAGTTTTTTTATATTTTGAAATGAATTCTTTTAAAATTGCATCCTGATTTTATTTGTAAGATTGTTTGGTTAGATGAGATGATAAAATGGACTTTGCCGTTGATGCACTTGTCAAACTGCTTGATGCAAATGTTTCTCTTTAGTGTAATGACAGTCTGCAGATTTTTATAATTTAGGCTTTATATTCATTTAAAATATTGTCCACTTGAGGAAAAGTCTTTAGGCGTTGTTTGATCTTCACTCCCTCTGTGTAAAGAAATGTTTTCCCTCAGCCCTGGATGGTGAGCATCTTGTTTTGAGAGTGTCCCTGCTTTGACCACCTCGGGCCAGGGATATCTCTTATCCCTTATCCCTAACCAGT
Source organism: Okamejei kenojei (assembly GCA_035221665.1). Classification (NCBI taxonomy): domain Eukaryota; kingdom Metazoa; phylum Chordata; class Chondrichthyes; order Rajiformes; family Rajidae; genus Okamejei; species Okamejei kenojei. The sequence goes on from CM069137.1 coordinate 92,977,863, forward strand.
TTGAAGAAGGGACTTGACCCGAAACGTCACCCATTCCTTCTCTCCAGAAGCTGCCCGTCCCGCTGAGTTACTCTAGCTTTTTGTGTCTATCTTTGGCTTAAACCAGCATCTGCAGTTCCTCTTCCCTGCATCTATTGTGTTGAATCGAATTGGTAATTTGAATTTCACTGTACCTTAATTGGTGCATGTGACAATAAATTGACCTTGAATCAGATGTGAATTTTGCGTTTCATTGAAATTGCCCCTTAATCTTCAAAACATTCTGTGTAATCTCTCCCCGTGGAACAACTTCAACCCACCGCCGCCAACCCAAGTGAATGTATTGATCGTGCTACGGGTGGGACAGAATATTCATGCTCCATTTGTGGTAGAATGTGCACGAATTAAGAAACTTGCACATTCTACCACATGTAGGCCTGTCTTTATGTGTAGGAAGGAACTGCAGATGCTGGTTTAAACTGAAGATAGACAGAAAAAGCCGGAGTAACTCAGCAGGTCAGGCAGCATCACTGGAGAAATTCTCTCCAGAGATGCTGCCTGTTCCGCTGAGTTACTCCAGCTTTTTGTGTCTAGGTCTGTATTTATTGTCTGGACAAACAAGGTAAGAATGCTTTTCAGCTATACATCAGGAAGGTTAGACCCCAAAATATGCACGTTTTGCACATTGTAAACAATGTAGTGTCAGACAACACTGACCCATATACCATTTAATATTTACATTTTTTAAGTATTAACTATCAAAGATTGAATCATGGAATGTTTTATTTTTTACTGAAACCACAAATAAATGTTCAAAAAATAGAAAATGAAATGAATCGATGGAATGAAGCCTCCGAAAAATGTGATATCAGAAAATTTGGTTATTAAGTTGAGGAAACATGACAGGAAATTTGTGCTTTTCGATGATTTTGAGGGACTAACAGAGCTGCCAAGTAGTACAGATTTTCCGTATTTTGTACCGAAATGCAATCAGAATACAGATGTACGGATTTGCTTTGTAAAATACGGATTTTTAAAAAAATCAGCCCGACTTCCTGTTTCATTTTGCTGCTTAAAAAATGCAAGGATATAAAAAGTCATTTAGCTCTAAAAATTATAGCCGATTAATAAGTCTATTAGTATTTTAAACTTCAACATCTGCATGATTATTTTGGTAAGCTTTGATCTGCCTGTCCCGCTACAGGTTTAAACAGCTGGAGCGCTGTTGCCTTTACACATAGCACTATGCCCACAGCGCCCGGGTCACAGACTGTTAGAGGAGGAGAGGGAGAGAGGGAGGGAATAATAGAGAGAGGGAGGGAGGGAAAGAGAATGGGAGGGAGGGAAAGAGAGAGGGAGGGTGGGAGGGAAACAATGGAGGGAAGAGCAACCGGTCGTTATCTACGACTGGCTCTGATTTGCTCCGTTCACTGGCCCGGTACACATCAATTCCAACAAATTTGAGTTTGAAGCACTGAGATTGTACTTTGCGGCCATCTTAATAGTTTTGGAATTGTTCAGACTATTTAATCTCTCTTCTTCTAGCTCTTTGGAAGCTGCATTTGTGAAGTGATGTCCTGGCTTTGTGAAAAGGGCTTCCTCCAGTGATACAACTAAAGCTCTGGTAAGATGCCTTCTGTTTTCCACAGCGGATCTGATCTTGCACAAGAGTTGAATCAAACAAAGAATGTATATCTCGTATTGCATATTATCTTGCTTTGTGACGGTGTTACAGTGTGAGTTTATTTAAGAATTGAAGCAATTTGGTGGTTTTACACCCTCCCACAAAGGCATGCTTGTATTGTTTGGGTTGCAAGCTTGTAAGAAATGGAGGTATATTAACTGAATAGATGCTTTCACAATGGCCTATCTTTTGTAAATAGTTCATCCTAGCGTATATTCACACACTTATATACAGCTGCTCCTCGACCTACGATGGGGTTCGTTCCAATAAACCCATCGTAAACCGAAAATATCGCGAGTCGAAGCATCGTAAATTGGGGAGCACCTGTATGTGCTGAACAATGTATAACATGAGTACTCTTATATTTTACAGGTGTTGGTCTGTGCGCTGCAGCGATGTGGCAATGGAGGTCTTCTTGTGTAGGTACATTTTAGCGTGATTTTGGAGACAGCAAGACAATGATTTTATATAGTTTTTTATATTTTGAAATGAATTCTTTTAAAATTGCATCCTGATTTTATTTGTAAGATTGTTTGGTTAGATGAGATGATAAAATGGACTTTGCCGTTGATGCACTTGTCAAACTGCTTGATGCAAATGTTTCTCTTTTAGTGTAATGACAGTCTGCAGATTTTTATAATTTAGGCTTTATATTCATGTAAAATATTGTCCACTTGAGGAAAAGTCTTTAGGCGTTGTTTGATCTTCACTCCCTCTGTGTTAAGAAATGTTTTCCCTCAGCCCTGGATGGTGAGCATCTTGTTTTGAGAGTGTCCCTGCTTTGACCACCTCGGGCCAGGGATATCTCTTATCCCTTATCCCTAACCAGTTTGAAGAAGGGACTTGACCCGAAACGTCACCCATTCCTTCTCTCCAGAAGCTGCCCGTCCCGCTGAGTTACTCTAGCTTTTGTGTCTATCTTTGGCTTAAACCAGCATCTACAGTTCCTCTTCCCTGCATCTATTGTGTTGAATCGAATTGGTAATTTGAATTTCACTGTACCTTAATTGGTGCATGTGACAATAAATTGACCTTGAATCAGATGTGAATTTTGCATTTTATTGAAATTGCCCCTTAATCTTCAAAACATTCTGTGTAATCTCTCCCCGTGGAACAACTTCAACCCACCGCTGTCAACCCAAGTGAATGTATTGATCGTGCTACGGGTGGGACAGAATATTCATGCTCCATTTGTGGTAGAATGTGCACGAATTAAGAAACTTGCACATTCTACCACATGTAGGCCTGTCTTTATGTGTAGGAAGGAACTGCAGATGCTGGTTTAAACTGAAAATAGACAGAAAAAGCTGGAGTAACTCAGCAGGACAGGCAGCATCACTGGAGAGATTCTCTCCAGAGATACTGCCTGTCCCGCTGAGTTACTCCAGCTTGATGCGTCTAGTTCTGTATTTATTGACTGGACAAATAAGGTAAGAATTCTTTTCAGCCATACATCGGGAAGGTTAGACCCCAAAATATGCACGTTTTTGCAAATTTTAAACAATGTATGTCAGTTAAACATTTAATATTTACATTTTTAAAGTTTTAACTATAAAAAATTGAACCATGGAATGTTTTATTTTTGTACTGAAACCACAAATAAATGTTCAAAAAATAGAAAATGAAATGAAGCCATCGATGGAATGAAGCCTCAGAAAAATGTGATATCAGAAAATTTGGTTATTAAGTTGAGAAAACATGACAGTGAATTTGTACTTTTCGATGATTTTGAGAGATTAATCGAAGGTAAGTTGCGAAATTAAAAGTAGTCGCAATCATTCCAATGTTTATGTTCCAACCACTATTTAGTTCCAATGCCTATGCTATGCAATGAGACAATCTATTATTCTGTTTATGAATGTATATTCCAAAATAAAGCAAATACCTTTCTAAAACACAATGGCTGACATTTCAATTTTGTGTGGCTCTAGATATACTTTAATACTCTTTTCCCATGCTGGAAACGTGGGCAACAAACTATCGGTACCGCAGAGCTCTATTGGCTGTCTTGTTGGCGACTCGCTGAGAAACTGCAGCTCTGCTGCAAGAAGGGGCATTAGAAATAGTTGCAGATTTTTCAGCATTCAGGGAGAGGTGGAAGTGAAATGCAGAGTTGGATGGAGTGATATGGGAGGAAAGGGAAAGAAAGACGGAAGGGAAATGAGGGAATGGGGATGAGCACATTCAGTTTAGTTTATTGTCACGTGTACCGAGGTACAGTGCTTTTGTTGCGTGCTAACCAGTCAACAGAAAGACAATACATGACACAGTGTACAGATACATGCTAAGGGTATAACATTTAGAGCAAGATAAAGCCAGTCGAGTCCGAACAAAGATAGTCCGAGGGTCACCAATGAGATAGTTAGTTAATAGTTCAGGATTGCTGTGATAGGATGTAGGATGATTCAGTTGCCTGGTCAGGTAACTTTTAAAATTTCAAAATAGACTTTATTCAACATAAATATATACAATACAGGAACCGTGCAAAAAACTGTATCCGACATTCTCGGATGCTATTCTGACATTTAATACAGATTACACACATTACCCAAATATCACAAATTTCTCCCCCACCCGTGCCACTCATGTGGCCCAAAGGCGTGGAATTCCTTCCCTTATTTTTTTGAGGGGCCTCCACATACCGTGCCCCCCATGTCCAGCAGCGGAAGGCCTTAGACTGTGGCCCTCCCCCACCGAGCCTTGGCGTTGGCTGCACCGAGCTTCAGTGGCGTCCCCTCAGCACGTACAGAGATGCCAAGTGTCCCGGATTCGCCGTATTTTATCCCGGCGAAATAAACTTTACGGTGTTCCGGCAGCCAAACATACGAACACCGCTGCGCCGGTGTTCCTCCCCGTGTGAACGCCGCGCCATGTGTCCCCGGTTTGCCGGCCCGCGCGATCAGCGCACTTTGCCGGCCCTAGTGTCCGTGCATGCGCAGTGGGGGAGGGTTGCCGGGCCCCAGTGGCCGCGCGTGCGTAGTGGGGAGGGTTGCCGGGCCCCAGTGGCCGTGCGTGCGCAGTGGGGGAGGGTTGCTGGGCCTGGCGCCATTTCGAGCCACGCCACGCCCGCCCAGAGCCCGGGCGGCGCCGGCCCGCGCGATCAGCGGCACTTTCTTGCCGCCAGCCGGCCGCTCGCGGCAGCCCCATCACCGGGCCTCCCCCCCACCCCCACCCAGTGCGCAGGCGCAGACCCGCCGCAACCTTGCCAAGTGCGCATGTGCCGCACCCGCCCGCCGGCAGCCCGCTGATCTGCACCAGTGCGCAGGCGCATAGCCGCCGGCAACAACCCCAGGTGAGTATGTTCGGAGAGAAATGCATTTAACCCATTTGTTACGGACAAATGGGTAAATGTTACTGTGAACTAAATTTAGGGTTGGCATCTCTGCACGTACTCCTGCAGTCTGCAGCGGGCCAGTCGGCAACATTCCCTGACGGACATCTCGCTCTGCTGGGTGGTGAACAATGCTCGGGCAGACCAAAGGGCGTCTTTTACCGAGTTGATGATCTTCCAGCAGCACTCGATATCAGTCTTTGAATGGGTCCCTGGGAACAGTCCGTAAATCACAGAGCCCTCTGTGACGTAGCTGTTTGGAATAAATCGTGACGGACCCTTGCAAACCTCTCCAGACTCTCCTTGTAAATCCACACTCTGCAGAGGTGGGCAACCGTTTCCGCTCCATAGCAGCCGTCCCGCAGGCAGCGTGGAAAAACCAAAGTGCAGTTGGGGGATTGAGCCCCGGTCTTCCGCGTGACAGGTAGGAATACTAACCACTATACTAACTGGTCAGGTAACCTACCCGATCTCCCGGTGGCTCAGCACTTCAACTCCCCCGTCCCATTCCCAATCTGACCTTTCTGTCCTGGGCCTCCTCCATTGTCAGAGTGAGGCCCAGTGCAAATTGGAGGAACATATTTTGCTTGGGTAGTTTACACCGCAGCTGTATGAACATTGACTTCTCTAACCAGATAGCCCTTGCTTTCCCTCTCTATCCCCGTCCCCTTCCCAGTTCTACCACTCGTCTTACTTTCTCCACCTACATTCTATCTCCCGCCCTCTCCCCTAACAGCTGTCTGAAGAAGGGTCTCGACCCGAAACATCACCCATTCTTTCTCTCCAGAGATGCTGCCTCACCCGCTGACTTTGTGTCTGCCTGGTCAGGTGTTGGAGGCCCCTTTTTTTGCCTTGGAAAAATTAACCTTTCGAATTATCCACAAATGAAAGACCCATCTGTGAGTTGATTTAAAGCTCTTTTTGTCACTACCAAGACAACCAAATCCTTCATCTGAGGAAAGGTCCTGACCCAAAACATCACCTATCCATTTTCTCCAGAGATGCTGCCTGACCATGCTTAGTTAACCCAGCAATTTTTTGTCCCTCTTTGGTACAAACCAGCATCTGCAGTTTCTTTCAACAAATCCTTCATGTTGCATTTGTGGCATTGACTGCACTATAAGAGATGCAGATCCTTTCCAAGTACCTTGTGTCCTGCACTGTACATTGCCTCTGACCTTCTGGGTACCAGGATTGGAGACGGCCAGGAAAAGCGGTGGTTAAAAGAGGGGAAAGGACCAAGGTGACCCAGGAAGAGATGGGAGAATGGATGTCCACGTGGAGTGGGCTAGGGGATATTACTTGAAATTGGCAAATTCAATGCTCATACTGTTGGGTTGAAAGTTACCCAAGTGGAATACAAGGTGTTATTCCTCTAGTTTGCGTGTGGCCTCAACATGGCAGTGGAGGAGGCCCAGGACAGAAATGTCTGTCGGGGATAGAAAGGGGAGTTGAAATGGCTGGCAACTGCGCTTGCAGCACAAGTGTTCGATGAAATGATCACTGAAGCCACGATTGGTCTCGCCAACGTGCAGGAGGCCACATCGGGAACACCAAATGCAATACATGGGATTAAAGGTACACGTGAGCCTCTGTCTCACCTGGAAGGACTGCTGGAGTCCCTGGATGGAGACGAGAAAGGAGGTAGAGAGACAAGTGTTAGATCTCCTTCGGTTGCAGGGGAAGGTACTAGGGGAGGGGAGGGGGTGGGATAAGCGAACCACCAGGTTTAAAGAGTCCGAGTGCTGTGCCTCAAGCTTGTGTCCCAACAACCATCAGTTGGAACACCAGCCTCAACTATGACCCACAAACCGTCTTTGTTTACATTGAGGACTTTCGATGGGGTTTTTGCACTAGTATTGTGACTACTGAATTTTTATATTATGATTTATATTATGAATCATATATTATCAATGTCATTGCATTTACACCCTATTATCGAGTCCCTATCACAAGATTAGAAATTGTTCAGCCCAAGCTGACGACGCTTCTCGGCATCTGCATACAATTGCATGTTGCGCTACTTGTGCGTGACGGTGGAAAGATTGAGGGAAACAGGGCCGCGATGTGAACGCTCTTTCTTTGACCCCACTGCCCTATTGAACTGCAGCAGTTATGAACCTCTGTCTCATCTGGAAGTACTGCAGGAGTCCCTGGATGGAGACGGGAAAGGAGACTCTTTAAACCTGGTGGTTCGCTTATCCCACCCCCTCCCCTAGTACCTTCCCCTGCAACCGAAGGAGATCTAACACTTGTCTCTCTACCTCCTTTCTCGTCTCCATCCAGGGACTCCTGCAGTCCCTCCAGGCGAGACAGAGGTTCATAACTGCTGCAGTTCAATAGGAGAGCAATGGTTCATAAGTTCTAGGAGCAGGATTAGGCCATTTGGTCCATCAAGTCTACTTCACCCTTCAATCATGGCTGATCTATCTCTCCCTCCCAACCCCATTCTCCTGCCTTCTCCCCATAACCCCTGCCAACGTAATAATCAAGAATGGTCAATCTCTGCCTGAAAAGTCGCCTGTTGACTTGGCCTCCAGTCTGTGGCAATGAACTCCAGATTCACCAATCTCTGACTAACGTAATCCCTCCTCGTCTCCTTGCTAAAGGAACACCCTTTAATTCTGAGGCAATTACCTCTGGTCCTAGACTCTCCACCAGTGAGAAACATCCTCTCCACATCCACTCTATCCAAGGCTTTCACCATCCTGAATGTTTCAATGAGGTGTCTCCCCCCCCCCCGTCATTCTTCCAAACTCCAGTGAGTACAGGCCCACTGTCATCAAATACCCACCACAGGTCCACCCACGATATTGTGGGATCGTTGTTGTGAACCTTCTGTGGGCCCTCTCCTTCCTCAGACATGGGGCCCCGAGCTGCTCGCCTCCCCTGGCAAAGCGGGGGCGGCCGGGCACACGGCGGCGGGAGCGGGGTGGGCAATACTGCCCAAAGCGGCATCTTTAGTCCCAGTCAACCTGACTAGTCAGGAAGCAGCGACACGCGGAGGAAGCCGGCGCACTCTCACTGAGTGTGTGAGTGTGTGTGTGTGGGGGTCTCCTGGGGCTGGGGGCCCGCTCACTGCCCCCAGCCCTCACACCTCCCCCCCTCACCTCTCCCCTCCCTCCTCCTCTCTCCCTCTCCCCGACCTTCCCCCCCCCCCCCTCCCTGCGCGCTCTCTATCTGTTTCCGGTTTCCCCGAGCACTTCCGCCAGCGGTCGCTCCGTCGGCGCGGGTTGGAGATTGGCGGCAAATTCAAGCGGGAGTGAGTGAGTGTGTGTGTGTGTGTGAGTGTGTGTGTGTGTGTGTGAGGGGAGTGTGTGTGTGTGTGTGTAGTGTGTGTGTGTGTAGGGGAGAGTGTGTGTGTGTGTGTGTGTGTGTAGGGGAGTGTGTGTGTGTGTGTGTGTGTGTGTGTGTGTGTGTAGGGGAGTGTGTGTGTGTGTGTGTGTGTGTGTGTGTGTGTGTGTGTGTGTGTGTGTGTGTGTGTGTGTGTGTGTAGTGTGGAGTGTGTGTGTGTGTGTGTGTGTGTGAGGTGTGTGTGTGTGTGTGTGTGTAGGGGAGAGTGTGTGTGTGTGTGTGTGTGAGTGTGTGTGTGTGTGTGTGTGTGTGTGTGTGTGAGTGTGTGAGTGTTGTGTGTGTGTGTGTGTGTGAGGTGGAGAGTGTGAGAGTGTGAGTGTGTGTGTGTGTAGGGGAGTGTGTGTGTGTGTGTGTGTGTGTGTGTGTGTGTGTGTAGGGGAGTGTGTGTGTGTGTGTGTGTGGGGGAGTGTGTGTGTGTGTGTGTGTGTGTAGGGGAGTGTGTGTGTGTGTGTGTAGGGAGAGTGTGTGTGTGTGTAGGGGAGTGTGTGTGTGTGTGTGAGTGTGTGTGTGTGTGTGGAGTGTTGTGTGTGTGTGTGTGAGTGTGTGTGTGTGTAGGGGAGTGTGTGTGTGTGTGAGTGTGTGAGTGTGTGTGTGTGTGTGTGTTTGTGTGTGTGTGTGTGTGTGTGTGTGAGTGTGTGTGAGTGTGTGTGTGTGTGTGTAGGGGAGAGTGTGTGTGTGTGTTGTGTGTGTGTGAGTGTGTGTGTAGGGGAGTGTGTGTGTGTGTAGGGGAGGTAGTATGTGTGATGGGAGAGTGTGTGTGTGTGATGTGTGTGTGTTGGTGTTGTGTGAGTGTGTGTGTGTGTGTGTGTGTGGGAGAGTGTGTGTGTGTGTGTGGAGGGGAGTGTGTGTGTGTAGGGGAGAGTGTGTGTGTGTGTGTGTAGGGAGAGTGTGTGTGTGTGTGTGTGAGTGTGTGTGTGTGAGTGTGTGTGTGTGTGTGTGTGTGTGTAAGTGTGAGTGTGTGTGTGAGTGTGTGTTTGTGTAGGGGAGTGTGTGTGTGAGTGTTGTGTGTGTAGGGAGAGTGTGAGTGTGTGTGTGAGTGTGAGAGTGTGAAGGTGTGTGTGTGTGTGTGATGTGTGTGTGTGTAGGAGAGTGTGAGTGGTGTGTGATGTATGGTGTGTAGGGGGGATTGTAGTGTGTGTGTGTTGAGAGAGTGTGTGTGAGGGGTGTGTGTGTGTGAGTATGTGTGTATGTGTGGGAGAGTGTGTGAGTGAGAGTGTGTGTGGAGTTGTGTGTATAGTGTGTGTGAGTTGTATATAGTGTTTAGAGAGTGAGTGAGTGTAGATATGTAGATTAGTGTGTTAGAGAGTATGGTTAAGGGGAGGGAGTTTATAGAGTGACGGGCGAGAGAAGAGTGGAGTGAGTGTGGTGTGTTATAATATAGGATATAGGTATAGTGAGTATGATAGATATCGAGTGTGAGAGTTATTGTAGAGTACGGTGCTTTGTTATATATATATACTATAGTGTGTGTATATGAGATATATATACTTTGCTCTATTAGATATATACGTTTCTTCTATAGATATATGTGATTAGGGGATATACGGGAGATAGATAGGGGATATAGAATAGTGTATACTGTCTCATATAGATAGATTACTTTGGAAGGGGAGAGAGTCCTATATATAGAGAGTATATAGGGGAGATTGTGGTGGTGTGTCTGTAGATACTGTTCTCTATGATATTTCTCGATATATATATACTTTTCTGCTATATAGATATACAATTTTCTCCTCTATATATATATATAGAGACTTTCGCGATATATATATACTTTTCTCTATATATACGGCTATATTATATATATATACTTTTCTATATATATATAGTACTTTTCGTATATGTACTTTTCTATATATATAGACGATTTCTCTATATATATATATACTTTTCTATAGGTATATATATATATATGATATATATACTTTTCTCTATACTGTTTCTCTATATATATATATATACTTTTCTTTAGATAGATAATATTTGATACTTATATATACTTTTCTATATATATATATATACTTTTCTCTTATATTTATATATTACTTTTTCTTATATATATAGATATACTTTTCTTTATATTATATATTATATATACTTTCTGATTATATATATATATTTGTTCTTTATATATATATATACTTTCTCTATATATATTATATATATATATAGATATATATAGATATATATAATATATATACTCTTCTCTATATTATATATAGTTATATATATATATATACTTTTCTATTATATATATATATACTTGTTCTCTATATATCTACTTTCTATACCTTTTGCTCTATGGATATATATATATATACTTTTCCTCGATATAGTATACTGTTCTTTTATATGATCTACCTTTTCGCTAGACTATATACTGTTCTCTATATACTTATCTATAGATATATATACGTGTTTTCGATATAATGAGTATACTTTAGATCTATAAGCTATATATATTAGTATACGAGATATATTATATATATGATTATTATTTTCTCTTATCTATAGACTGTCTATTATATATAGTAATATACGTTTCGTAGAGCTTTATATTATTTATTATACTTTTTATTAATATATTATTATATACTTTTCTCTTATATATATATATATACTGGTCTGCGTTTCTCTATATATATAATTTATATACATTTTCTCGTATATATATAATACTTTCTATATATATATATATACGTTTCGGTATATTAGATATATACTTTTCCTTTATATGATAATTCTTTATTTATTTATTATTCTTTTCGATATATATATATTCTTTTCTATATAATATGATATGGATATATATTTCTTTTCTTTATATATATTCTTTCTATATCTTTCTCGATATATATATATATAGTCTTTTTTCTATATATCTATATATTACTTATTCCTATATATATATATTACTTTCTCTTATATATATTCTATTATACTTGTTTCTCTATATATTATAAAATGATGCCTATTATAATATAGAGTTTTCCTATATATATATATACTGATCTACTATAGATACTACGTTTCTTTTTATATATATATACTTTTCTTATAGTATATATAATTCTTTTCTATATATAGTATACTTATTCTTTTCTATTTATATATCTACTATATATATACTATAAATATGTATATATATACTTTCTATAGAGATCCTTTTTCTTTTTATATTATATATATAGTACTTTTCTTTTCTTTGCTAGTTAGTAGATATATGGATCACCCATTTCCATACCCAACAGCTCTATCAGGCGACCTTCTCACCGGTCCGTCAGGCCCCACCCGACTACGATAAAAGGAACTACCCCAACACCAGACACCCCCCCCTCCCCCCCTACCCGCCCCCCAACCACCCGCCTCACACGCATCACACTCACACCTCTCTTTTCCTGTAGGCACCATTCCACCGTCCTGGCTCACAAACCACAAGTATTTATACTTGTCCCCACACATATTGTTCATCGTCACCAGCGACTAACTTATACTGTACCATTCTAGACTGTTTATTATTTAAATTGCTATTTTTTTTCCTTTTTCTTTCCTTCCACAACATGTAATATGTTGAATATGTCATTCTGTTCCATTCTGTTTGTAGTTTGTTTATTTGTTTTTTGCACAAAGTCTGCGAGCATTGCCACTTTTCATTTCGCTGCACATCTCGTATGTGTATGTGACGAATAAACTTGACTTGATTTGACTCTCTTGCTTTGTTCCAAATCATCTGCTTATCCTAACCCCCCCCCTTCCCCTCCCCTGTGTCAAGCTATTACCTGCCACGCTTTGCTCTGCCTCTATACTTTTCCAGTTTTCTTCCCCCCCCAATCAGTCTGAAGAAGGGTCTCATACCAAAAGGTGACCTATCCATGTTCCCCAGAGATGCTGCCTGACCCGCTGAGTTAGTCCAGCACTCTGTGAAACATCACCTGTCCATGTTCTCCACAGATGCTGCATGACCCGCTTAGTTAGTCCAGCACTCTGCCCCTTTGTGTATTAACTAGCATCTAGTGTTATGTGTTGGCCTATGCATCTTAACGAAATCGATACCTCCCGTTTTGTAAACGTGAAATAATTTTTTATACACTTGCCGTAGATCAATGGATAATTTCAAGGAAGATATGCAAAGTCAGCTGGATGAAAAGCTAAGTGAAACCAGAGCAAAATTTTTTAGTTTGTGGGAGAGCTGCAATCCAGAAGGATTCAAATCGAGATATGGAGAATCCTTGAAAATCACCAGAGGTACAGTCTGCATTTTGCTGCTATATCTACTGTATGTGCAATGGCAAATTTCCCACTCTACCATTGTCCTCTTTTCCGTTGCCATTAGTAAGTTGGTGTGATCTTACGCAGACCAAATAGAACAGAACTTCCAGTTGTTATATCCAGCACAAACAAAGAGATGAACGAACCAGGCTTTTCCATATTCTGCACACAAGATGTAGCTGGCTGTTTCTCTCCCCGGTCTGGTGAGAACTGTATGCTCTCCCTCCCTGTGTCTGTCGCTTCCTGTCCTCTATGCCCGTATATATATATATACGCCACTCTGTAACTCTAATGAACTCTAGTGTCCAAAATAATAATGTAAGATATATCTAGACAATATAATATAATGTGCCAACCGTAGCTAGCCTAAACACAAATGGCTCCTACAGTTTGCAAAAATTAACCTCAGAATGTGGAGTAGTGTAAGCAGTTCCGGGCCCCATATCTGAGGAAGGATGTGCTGGCATTGGAGAGGCTCCTAAGGAGGTTATTCTCACAGAGAGTTGTGAGTCTGTGGAATTCTCTGCCTCAGAGGGCGGTGGAGGCAGGTTCTCTGGATGCTTTCAAGAGAGAGCTAGACAGGGCTCTTAAAGATAGCTGGGACATAGAATCATAGAAAATAGGTGCAGGAGTAAAAGCCATCAGCCCTTCGAACCTGTGCCGCCATTCAATATGATCATGGCTGATCATCCAACTCAGTATCCTGTACCTGCCTTCTCTCCATACCCCCCTGATCCCTTTAGCCACAAGGGCCACATCTAACACTCCCTCTTAAATATAGCCCAACGAACTGGCCTCAACTACCTTCTGTTGCAGAGAATTCCACAGACTCGCCACTGTCTGTGTGAAAAATGATCTTCTCATCTCGGTCCTAAAAGACTTTGCCCCCCCCCCCGCCCCCCCCCCTTATCCTTAAACTGTGACCCCTTGTACTTACTGAGTTCCCCAACCATCGGGAACAATCTTCCTGCATCCTAGCCTGTCTAACCCATAAGAAATTTTGTAAGTCTCTATAAGATCCCACCCTGAATCTCCTAAAATCCAGCGAGTACAAGCCAAGTCTATCCAGTTTCTTTCTTCATATGGGAAGTCCGGCCATCCCAGGAATCAGTCTGGTGAACCTGCTCTGTACTCCCTCTATGGCAAGAATGTCTTTTCCTTAGAATAGGAGACCAAAACTGTACGCAATACTCCAGGTGTGGCCTCACCAAGACCCTGTACAACTGCAGTAGAACCTCCCTGCTCTTGTACTCAAATCCCTTTGCTATGAATGCCAACATACCATTCGCTTTCTTCACTGCCTGCTGCACCTGCATCCTACTTTTAATGACTGGTGACCATGACATCCAGGTCTCGTTGCATCTTCCCCTTTTTCCTAATCGGCCACCATTCAGATAATAGTCTACCCTCCTGTGTTTTGCCACCAAAGTGGATAACCTCACAATTATCCACATTATACTACGCATCTGCCATACATTTGCCCACTCACCCAACCTATCCAAGTCACCTTGCAGCCCTCCTAGCATCCTCCTCACAGCTAACACTGCACCCCAGCTTCGTGTCATCTGCAAACTTCGAGATGTTGCATTCAATTCCCTCATCCAGGTCATTAATATATATTGTAAATAGCTGGGGTCCCAGCACTGATCCTTGCGGTACCCCACGAGTCACTGGCTGCCATTCTGAAAATGACCCGTTTACTCCTACTCTTTGCTTCCTGTCAGCCAGCCAGTTCTCTATCCACATCAATACTGAACCCCAAATACCATGTGCTTTAAGTTTGTATGCTAATCTCTTATGTGGGACCTTGTCGGAAAAGCCTTCTGAAAGTCCAGATATAAACACATCCACAGGTTCTCCCTTATCCACTCTACTAGTTACACCTCGAAAAATTCTATAAGATTCGTCAGACATGATTTTACCGGTCATAAATCCATGCTGACTTTGTCCAATGATTTCACCACTTTCCAAATGAGCTGCTATCCCATCTTTTAATAAGCTGACTCAAAGCATTTTCCCCACTACCGATGTTAGACTAACTGGTCTGTAATTCACCGTTTTCTCTCTCCCCCTCCCTTTTTTAAAAAGTGGGGTTACATTAGCTACCCTCCAATCCTCGGAACTACTCCAGAATCTAAAGTGTTTTGAAAAATGACACTAATGCATCCACTATTTTCTGGGCTAATTTCCTTAAGTACTCCTGGGATCAGCCTATCTGGCCCTGGGGATTTACTCGGCCTTTAATCCATTCATTTACCTAACACCACTTCCCGGCTAACCTGGATTTCACTCATTTCCTCCATCTCATTTGAACCCGGTACCCTGCTATTTCCGGCAGATATTTATGTCTTCCTTAGTGAAGACAGAACCAAAGTAGTTATTCAATTGGTCTGCCATGTCCTTGTTCCCCATGATCAATTCACCAGTTCTGACTGCAAGGGGACCTACATTGGTTTTAACTAACCTTTTTCTCTTCATATATCTATAAAAACTTTTTTGCAGTCAGTTTTTTATGTTCCCTGCCAGTTTTATTTCATAATAATTATTTTCCCTTTCCTAATTAAGCACTTTTGTCCTCCTCTGCTGGTAAATCTGAATTTTCTCCCAGTCCTCTGGTAGGCTGCTTTTTCTGGCCAATTATCTGTTTCATCTTTAGTTTTGATACCATCCCTGATTTCCCTTGTTATCCACGGATGCACTACCTTCCCTGATTTATTCTTTTGCCATACCGGGATGAACAATTGTTGTAGTTCATCCATGCAGCCTTTAAATGCCTTCCATTGCATATCCACCGTCAACCCTTTAAGAATCAATTACCAGTCTATCTTGGCCAATTCACATCTCATACCCTCAAAGTTACCTTTCTTTAAGTTCAGAACCCTTGGTTCTGAATTAACAATGTCACTCTCCATCCTAATGAAGAACTCAACTATATTATGGTCATTCTTGCCCAAGGGGCCACGCGCAACAAGACTGCTAACTAACCTTTCCTCATTACTCAGTACCCAGTCTAGAATAGCCGGGTCAGGGGATATGGGGAGAAGGCAGGAACGGGGTACTGATTGTGGGTGATCAGCCATGATCACATTGAATGGCGGTGCTGGCTCGAAGGGCCGAATGGCCTGCTCCTGCACCTATTGTCTATTGTCTATTGTTTATGAGAATGATCCCAGGAATGATTGGGTTAGCATATGACGAGCGTTTAGAAGGATGAGGGGGGACCTCATTGAAACTTACCGAATAGTGAAAGGGCTGGATAGAGTGAATGTGGAGAGGATGTTTCCACTAGTGGGGGAGTTTAGGACCAGAGGTCGTTGCCTCAGCATAAAAAAAAAAGCTTTTGGAAGGAGATAAGGAGGAATTTCTTTAGTCAGAGTCTGTCAACTTATAAAACATGAAAAAGTAAAAAATCTTTTAAAGTAGGTATGTAGGACAGGATTGGCACAATGTTTGATGCACATTCAATTCCCTAGTTTAATTTAAAATGGACTTGAGAGTATAAGTTTAATTCTCCCGGGAAGTGCTTTCTTGGAAAGGTGAACATTGACTGTTGCTTAGTTGTTAATACTTCTTTGCAGGGTCAGAAGGTCACAGACTTAAATTCCAAGGATAGGAAGTGGCACTTCATTGCAGCAAAGCACAAAGTGCCGGAGGAACTCAGCGGGTCAGGCAGCATCTGTGGAAGGGATGGACATGTGATATTTCGGGCCATGGCCCTCCTTCAGACTGAGAATCTGTCTGGACAGATCTCAACCCAAAATGTCACCTGTTCAGTCCCTGCACGGATACTGGCTGACTGTGTGTGTAAGAAAGAACTGCAGGTACTGGTCATAATCGAAGGTAGACACAAAATGCTGGAGTAACTCAGCGGGACAGGCAGCATCTCTGAAGGGAAGGAATGGGCGATGTTTTGGGTCGAGACCCTTCTTCAGACCCGAAACGTCACCCATCTCTCCAGAGATGCTGCCTGTCCCTTATTTTAACATTTCAAAATAGACTTTATTCGAGAAATAACTATATATACAATACATGAGCCTTACAAAACTCCATCCGACATTCTCGGAGGCTATACATACATACAACACAGTTTCCCCGAATCACAATTTTATCCCACACCCTTGCCACTCATGTGGCCCACTGGCGTGGAACCCCTTCCCTTATGTTGAGGGGCGTCTCACCCACACCCTGTCCCCCATGTCCAGCAGCGGAAGGAACCTGCTGCCTGTCCCGCAGAGTTACTTTTGTGTCTACCTGCCTGGCTTTGTGTTTTGCTAGACTGACAGAGTATCTGTTGTGTAAATTCTTCCTTTCCCTAACTGTTTTCCTAATAGTTTTTAATTTTTGTTCCTTGAAGCATAATATGATCCAAATCATAGCTTTTCATAATCTGGAGGTTGAACATTTGAAATGCAAACACGAGTTGGCCATTTTTCGCAGCAGTAGAGTTGCTGCCTCACAGCGCCAGAGACCCAGGTTCGATCCCGACTACAGATGCTTGTCTGTACGGAGTTTGTACGTTCTCCCCATGACCTGCATGGGTTTAGACAATAGACAATAGGTGCAGGAGTAGGCCATTCGGCCCTTCGAGCTAGCACCGCCGTTCAATGTGATCGTGGCTGATCATCCCCAATCAGTACCCCGTTCCTGCCTTCTCCCCATATCCCCTGACTCAGCTATTTTTAAAAGCCCTATCTAGCTCTCTCTTGAAAGCATCCAGAGAACCTGCCTCCACCATCGAGAAGAATTACGAGGATGTTGCTAGGTGTCGACCCCAGCTACAGGGAGAAGCCGGGTAAGACAGGACTTTATTCCTTGGAGCGCGGGGGGCAGAGAGGTGATCTGAGAGAGGTGTCTCGAATCTTGAGGGGAATCAAAAACCAGAGGACATGGGTTTAAGGTGCGAGAGTCATGACTCAATAGGAAACCGAGGGACAACTTAGAGAAAACGTTGTCTCTGAGTGAGTGGTGGGTATGTGGAACGAGCTGCCACAGGAGGTAGACGAGGCAGGTACTATAACAACATTGAAAAGACCCTTGGACAGGTATATGGATAGAAAAGGACCACAGAATCTTACCGCATGTTAACCGGGCCCTTCGGCCCAACATGGCCACACTGGCCAACATGTCCCATCTATACTAGTCCCACTTGCCTGCATTTGGCCCATCCCTCTAAACCTATCCTATCCATTTACCTGCCTAGACGTTTCTTAAACGTTACGATAGCCCCTGCCTCAGCTACCCCCTCTGACCGTTCATTCCATATACCCACCACCCTTTACGTGAAAACGTTACCCCTCAGGTTCCTATTAAATCTTTCCCCCCTCACTCTAAACCCATGTCCTCTGGTTCTCCATTCCCCTACTCTGGGCAAGAGACTCTGTGCATCTACCCGATCTATTCCTCTCATGAGTTTGTACACCTCTATAAGATTACCCCTCATTCTCCTGCACTGCAAGGAATAAAGTTCTAGCCGGCTCAACCTCTCTCTCTATAGCTCAGACCTCCAGCCTGGCAACATCCTCGTACAGGTAAATCTTCTCTGCACCCTTCCAACTTGATAACATCTTTCCAACAACATGGTGCCCAAAACTACACAATTCTCTAAATGTGGCCTCACCAACATCTTGCACAACTGCATCATGACCTTCCAACCTCGAGACTCAATGCTCTCAACCATCACCCTCTCCTGCCTTCCATGCAGCCAATTTTTTTAAATCCATTCAGCCATCTTTAGTTTAGTTTAGAGATACAGCACGGAAACAGGCCCTTCGGCCCACCGGGTCCGTGCCGACCAGCGATCCCCGCACATTAACACTATCCTACACCCACTAGGGACATTTTTTACATTTACCAAGCCAATTAACCTACAAACCTGTATGTCTTTGGAGTGTGGGAGGAGACTGAAGATCTCGGAGAAAAACCCACGCAGGTCACGAGGAGAACGTACAAACTCCGTACAGACAGCACCCCTAGTCAGGATCGAACCCTAGGGATCCACTTGAACCTGGGTTACACCTGATCCTGATCTCTACTTGAATCCCATTTGATCTAACCTTCTAGAGCGACCTACCATGCGGAACCTTGTCAAATGTCTTGCTGAATATATGTATATATGTATATAACATTTACAGCTCTGCCCTCATCAACCTTTTTGATCACATCATCAAAAAACAGATTTGTGAGACAAGACCTCCCACATATTGAACCATGTTAATCATCGCTAATCACTCCATGTCCATCTAACTGCATGTCTATCCTATCCCTCTGAACACTCTAGTAACTTTCTGACCACAGATGTTAAGCTCACTGGCCTGTGGTTCCCAGCCTTTTCCCTGCAGCGCTTCATGAATAGAGGCACAATATTTGCCTCCTTCCATTTTTCCGGCACCTCACCTGTATTTAGCGATGACTCATACATCTCAGCGGTGGCTCCTGCAATTTCTTCTCCAGCTTCCCATAGCTTCCTCCGATATACCTGATCAGGCCCTGGAGATTTGTCTACCTTCACATGCGTCAGGACCTTCAGCACATCTGCGACCGTAATACTGTGCTCTCAAGACACTTCCAGTGACTGCCCCAAGATCCCACGTTCTCCTGTCTTTCTCCATGGTAAAAACAGAGGAAAAATACTCATTGAGCACCTTGCCCATCTCCTGTGGCTTCACACAGAGTTGACCACTTTGATTCTTGAGTGGTTCTACTCTCTCTCTGGTTACCCCTTTTTACCTTTATGTGCTTATAACATCTCTAGGGTTTCCCCTTAATGCTATCTGCCTATCACCTGCCCTTATTTTGCCCTGCAGATTTCTATTTTTAGCTCAGTCCTTAGTGCCTGAAAGTTTTCCAGGGATACACTTGATCCCAGCTGCCTCTACCTGTCCCATGCCGCCTCCTTACTCTTGACCAAAGCCACAATTTTCCTCGTCATCCAGCCATCCTTACGTTTGCCTGCCTTGCCCTTCACTCTAACAGGGACGTGCATGTCCTGAACTCTTGTTAGCACACTTATAAAAACATCCCACTTTCCTGACGTCCCTTTTCCATCAATCTACTCCAGTCAACTTGAGCGAGTTCCTGTCTCATACCCCTGAAAAAGTTGTCCCTCAGGTTCCTATTAAACCAATTAACCCAGGCCCCCGCCCCCCCCCCCCGCACCTTCAAACCTATGTCCTCTGTTTTTTTTGATACCCATTGCCTGGGTAAGACTCTGTGCATTGACCCTATCTACAGTATTCCCCTCATGAATTTATATACCTGCTTATAATCACCCTCCTGCGCTCCAAGGAACAAGGTCCTAGCCTGCCCAACCTCCCCCTATAGCTTAAGGCCAGCACAACCCAAAGGGGCCCTAGGTCCCCTGACAACATCCTCGTAAGTCTTCTCTACGCATTTTCCAGCTTAATGGCATCCTCCTTATAGCAGGGCGACTGAATTCAATACTAGTACGTGTGGCCTCACCAACATCTTGTACGACTGTAATGTAACATCCCAACTGGTACACTCAATACCCGGACTGATGAAGCCCTACGTACCAAAAGCCTTCTTGACCACCCTATCCACCTGTCCATGTTCAGCGAACTATGTACCTGGATTCCGAGAGCCCTCTGCTCCACTACACTCCCCAGGGCCCTGCCAAGCCCTGCGATGATTTGTCTTCCCACCTGCACTAAACTCTGCTAATTTATAAAAATTAATGTTTTCCCCTCAAAAGTGTTAATCTGTTTTGCAGACAGGTGCCTCGAAATATATGAAGAGGAGAAACAGATGCGGGATAAAGTCCAATTGACTAAAAAGGGTACGTACGCGTAAAGTGCTGATCCGCAATGCTGTAGCGGGCCTGGAATAACCCACGTCTAACAGAGGCTGCCATTTCCCTGCAGTTGTTGCTGAGCAGAGCACCTTGTTGCAGACGATGCAAGAAGACATACGCGTCGCAAACCAACGCTTTCAAAGTTGTGAACAGCAGAAGCAGGAATTGTTAGAAAAGATCAAGCAACTGAAAGAAGAACTTGCCAAAAAGCAGGAATGTACGTATGTTTCAGGTTCAGGGGAGCAACTGGTTTAATTAATCACAATTTCAAAAATGAGACGGAAAATCGGTTGTTTAAAAAAAAACACACACAAAGTGCTGGAGGAACTCAGCGGGTCGGGCGGCATCTGTGGAGGGAATGGACAGATGACGTTTCGGGTCATGGTCCTTCAGACGGATGAAGGTCTGAAGAGGTCACGACCCGAAACGTCATCTGTCCATTCCCTCCACAGATGCTGCCTGACGTCCTCCAACGCTGTGTTTTGCTCAGGATTCCAGTATCTGCAGTTCCATTCTCCATGGAAAACGTGCCACCAAATGGATTATTTGGACAGCTGAATGGCGCAGGTGGTTCGATCCTGATTACGGGGTCTGTGCGGAGTTTACATGTTCTCCCTGTGGCCACGTGGGTTTCCTCCGGGTGCACTGGTTTCATCCCAAAGCCAGGCGAGTTGGTAGGTAAATTGGCCCTCGGCAAATTGCTTCAAGTGTTTCGGGAGTGGATGAGAGAATGGGATAACACACAATGGTCGGTTCACACGATGATCGGTATGTACTTGGGCTGAAGGGCCTGTTGCCATGCAGGATGAGAAGAGCTCACCTCCCCCATCCCGTCCTCACCACTTTCTACAGGGGCACCATAGAGAGCATTCTGACCAGCTGCATCTCTGTCTGGTTTGGGGACTGCAAAGCCTCCGACTGGAAGTCCGTGCAGAGAGTGGTGAGGGCGGCTGATAAAATCATCGGGACTTCTCTTCCTTCAATCCGGGGCATTGCATGCAGACGTTGCTTGTCCAAGGCCAACTGCATTATAAAAGGCCCCACACATCTCCATCATGGACTGTTCACTCTGCTGCCCTCGGGCAAAAGGTATCGCAGTATAAGGAGCAGATCAGGTTTTGCAACAGCTTCTGCCCCCGAGCCATCAGACTCTTGAATTCCATGTAATGTGCCGCCACTATTATCTATTTTATCTTTTATCTTTTTATCTATTTTATCCATTTGTTGTTTTATGTTGCACGGTGAGCAAGATGCAACGACATTTCGTTCAGATTAGCATTTGTTAGTGTATTTTTGGATAACAATAAAGTCTTTGATTGATTGACTATCACTAAACTGAACTGAACTAAAAAATGAGTGTCCATACCTTCCATTGATTGGAAACTGTTATTTCTGGTTTTGTTCGGCATGAAAGTAATGGCTTCTTTCCCACCCTCCACAAACAGCAATTTCTACACAAAAGCAGGAGAACAAAGCAAAGCTGAAGGAACTGAATACATCGGCAGAGATGTTCAAGAAGAGAATGGGCCTGGAAATCCGCAGAGTGCATGGTAGGGTCATGGAGTATCTCGCTAAAATAAATTGATGCACTGTATGTGGTGAACTGCAACGCTGGTTGTAATCACAGAGGCGCAGCGGGTAGAGTTGCTGCCTCACAGCACCGGAGACCTGAGTTCAATCCGGACTACGGGTGCTGCACATGTGGAGTTTGCACGTTCTCCCTGTGACCGCGTGGGTTTCCTCCGGGTGCTCCGGTTTCCTCCCACATCCCAAGGCATGTGTGGGTATGTAGATTCATTGCTTCTGTAAATTACTCAATAGACAATAAGTGCAGGAGGAGGCCATTCGGCCCTACGAGCCAGCACCCCCATTCACTGTGATCATGGCGGATCATCCACAATCAGTACCCCGTTCCTGCCTTCTCCCCTTATCCCCTGACTCCGCTATCTTTAAGAGCACTATCTAACTCTCTTGAAAGCATCCAGAGAATCGGCCTCCACTGGCTTCTGAGGCAGAGAATTCCACAGATTCACAACACTCTGGGTGAAAACGTTTTTCCTCCATCTCCGTTCTAAATGGCTAACTCCTTATTCTTAAAATGTGACTCCCCCAACGTCAGAACATGTTTCTTGCCTCTTGTGTGTCCAATCTCTTAATAATCTGTTATGTTTCAATAAGATCCCTCTCTCATCCTTCTAAATTCCAGAGTGTACAAGCCCAGCCGCTCCATATTATCAACATATGACAGTCCCGCCATCCCGGGAATTCACCTCGTGAACCTACGCTGCTCCCCCTCAATAGCAAGAATGTCCTTGCATTCCTCGTGTGTAGGATGCAGAAGTGGGGTAAACTTTAGAACCAGTGTAAACCTGCGACAGTAGTTCCTTGTCTTCGTGGAAGTATTGTGAATGGGTGATCGATGGTCGGCCACAGACTCAGTGGGCCTGTTTCACGCTGTATCTCTAAAACTAAACCTCGGGCAAACCGGTTTATTTTGAAATTTTGTTAACTTCATATTTTAATGGGGGAAAAAAATGCTATGTATACATGCAGCATTTAGTTTAGCCATACAGCATGGAACGAGGCCCTTTCGCCAACTTAGACAATAGGCAATAGACAATAGGTGCACGAGTAGGCCATTCGGCCCCTCGAACTAGCATCACCATTCACTGTGATCATGGCTGATCATCCCCAATCAGTACCCCGTTCCTGCCTTCTCCCCATATCCCCTGACTCCGCTATCTTTAAGAGCCCTATCTAGCTCTCTCTTGAAAGCATCCAGAGAACCTGCCTCCACCGCCCTCTGAGGCAGAGAATTCCACAGACTTAGTCCATGCCAGCCATCTGTATATACTCTTTCTACGCTATCCAACTTTCTACATGGAGCATAGAACACTAGAGCAATGGAAGAGGCCCTTCGGCCCACAACGTCCGTGCTGAACTTAATGCCATCGTATCCATGCGCCTATCCAAAAGTCTCTTAAATGTTACACGTGTATCTGCCTCAACCACCAACCCTGGCAGCGGGTTGCAGGCGATCACTGCCCTCTGCGTAAAGAAACTTGCCCCACACATCTCCTTTAGACTGTGCTTTGACTTTTTCATCCTGGGGAAAAAAACGTTCTGACTGTTTGCCCTATCTATGCCCCTCATAATCTTATCTACTTCTATCAGGTCTCCCTGCAACCTCTGGCGTTCCAGAGAAAACAATCCCAGTCTGTCCGACCTCTCCCTGTAGCTAACACTCGCTAATCCATGCAGCATTCTGGTAAACCTCCTCTACGCCCCTCTCTAAAGCCTCCACAACCTTCCTGTAAGGGTGACCAGAGCTGCAAGCAATACTCCAAATGAGGCCTGACCAAAGTCCCAATAATGTACATCGTGACTTCCTAACTATTATACTCAATGCCCCAACCTGTGAAAGCAAGCATACCATATGCTGCCTTTACCATTCTATCTATTTGTGTTACCACTTCTGGGGAGTTATGGATTTGGACCCCAATATCCCTTTTTCCAACGATGCCACTAAGGGCCATGCCATTAATTGGGTTTTTGGTCTTGCTGTACATTTGCCCTCCCAAACTACACTTGCTCAGATTAAATGTTAAATAAGGAACTGCACATGCTGGGAAATTGAGGGTACACAAAAGGCTGGAGAAACTCAGCGGGTGCAGCAGCATCTATGGAGCGAAGGAGATTGGCGACGTTTCGATAGAAGGAGCTGCAGATGCTTCTATTGCTCCGTGGCATTGCTCAGATTAAGCTCCACCCGCCTTTTCTGCAGCACGCTTGGGGCAATATACTTGGTGTCAATGTAGGCCAATGAACCGACACACCCACACGTCTTTGTCTTGTTACACCTTTCTGCAGTTTACACGGTTTACTTTTCTCATTTGATCAACGTTAAAATGTGCTTGTACATCATGAAAGAAAATCACAAAGAGACCTCTGTGCAATGTCCCTGAAAGTGTGCATCAAATTGTTGACCTATTGTCTTGGCATGTGTATTAAATATCTTTTTTTTTTTGGCTGTCAAAAGGTGAACAACTGCAATTCATCTTTAAAAACATCAACAGCAAAGACCCCGGGCAGCTGTTTACATTCTTACTGAAATTTAATGCCGAAGGCAATTATGAAGGTATGGCATTGTTGATAACTATGGTATTTAAAACCAAAGGCAGTCAGACTCGTGAAGTTGTTGTCACATTCCAGCAGTTGTTTGTGTTAAAATGTTTCCTGATCGCTAAAGATAACACAATTCTTACAGCTCCAATGAGCATCGTGAGGCTGTGCAGTTCAAGATTCAAGAGAGTTTATTGTCACGTGTCCCAGTGGCATTTGAATGACTTGGATAGGCACTTGGATATGCAGGGAATGGAGAGAGTGGATTATGTGCAGGCTGATGAGAGTTGGTCTTGGCATCATGTTCGGCAGACACCGTGGGCCAAAAGGCCTGTCCCTGTACTGTTCTGTTTTCCCTAAGTGCCTAAAATTGATCGGAGGTGGAAAAAAAATGTGCATGTGGTAAGTGGTTAACCTTGTATTCTGAATTAAAACCAAGCAGGAGAATTGTATGGAGAGGGAATGGACAGCTGATGTTTCAGGTCCAAAACGTTATCTGTCCTTTCTCCCCAAAGATGCTGCCTGAGCCACTGTATTTAACCTACGTACAGTGCCACTATTCAATACCATTCTCTCTCAATGCTACCAGATCACTTGATTCGAGGTTGCCTCCAGTAATTAAACCTAGAGATTATCGGGAAAACCTCTTTCAGTCTTAGGTACGAGTCTCCTTACCTGGTTGCATGTTAAGTTCATCATCTCTGGCAGCCTGATAGTCATACAGAGGAGAATTGTAGCACCGCCTTTAATCCGACACCTCCTTTAATCCGGACAAATTTATGAGAGCACACTTGAAATCACCCTTGGAAGTCCATCCCCCCCCCCCCCCCCCCCCCCCTCACCCCAGAAAGCATGCCGCCTGATTCCGGTGAGGCAACTGATCTCAACCTCATTGGAGCTTCCATGGCCGATCGCGGGTCACATTTGCCCCCCGCAGTCGGGGCTCCTGAAGCCCGGCCCAGCCGGAACCGGCAGATCTGTTCCCACAGCCGATGTCAGAGGCCGACTTTGTGGGCCGGTATCAAGGCCCAGCAGACCGCTCCGGGGTACTCCTCTCAGAGGCTGTGTTTGCTCCAGCAAAACGGATAATTCAGAAAGGCTCCACCAATGGTGCCAGAAAGTCGGTGGTGGAGCTGTACTTTGATTTAAAACAAGCAGAATTGTGGTTGTTTATACTAGACAAATTAAATATGTCGCGAGGTTTGGTTCACTTGATCTCTGGTCAGTGTTCTTTGAACTAATACTGAAACATGGTTTGGTTTAGTTTAGAGATACACGGGAATGTCTAGTTTACAGCGTGGAAACAGGCCCTTCGGCCCACCGGGTCCAGGCCGACCAGCGATCCCCCAATGTTGACATCCTACACAGGCTTTAACGTACAACCCTGTACGTCTTTGGGGTGTTGGAGAAAGCCCACGTGGTCACGGGGTGAACGTACAAACTCCGTACCGACAGCAAGTGTAGCAGGGGTCGATCCCGGGTCTCTCTGCACCGCCAGCGCTTTGAGGCAGCCACTCTACTGCTGCGCCAACGTGACACCTTTTATTAGCCCAAAGTGCTCCGGCCCCATAGCTGCTGTTTGTACAAAAGGGAAGCCCCTGCCATCACTGGAAGAAGTGGTTTGTTCCAATTGTAACGGTCCATTACTGACGCTGGGTTGCTTTCCCATTTCCAGTCGTGTCCTGTGACCCGCCGCTGGAATGTATGCCTCTACTGCAGGAGAAGCTCAAAGACAACAACAACTTCTCTGCATTTCTTGCAAACGTCAGGAAGGCCTTCACTGCACTGGTGTAACTCCAAGATACATTGGTGTTTTGTGTTCAACTTAAGAAATGTCAGCTTCATCTATTATATTTGCCATCCACAGACCATGTAAATACACTATTGTGCCTGTCTATTTTTGCTGATTATAAGTCAGTGGTAATTTCAACCATTTCTGACAATAATTCACGATGCTTTTGATGTCAAAGTTTGCTGCAGCTGTGATTGTTAAATGTCTTCTTTCCCCATCTACATAAATGCCAGACTTATCTGTGTATAGGATAAGGAACTGCAGATGCTGGTTGAAGATAGACACAAAAAGCTGGAGTAACTCAGCGGGTTGTGGCAGCAACTCTGGAGAAAAGGAACGGGTGACATCTCGGGTGGAGACCCTTTTTCAGAATGTCTCAACCCGAAACGCCTCCTATTCCTTTTCTCCAGAGATGCTGAGTTACCCCACCTTCTTGCGTCTGTCAGACTTAACTAATGTTTGTTTAAGGGCTCAGTATTTTAATTTTGCACCTTCCCCTCTCCTTACCCGACACCTTTTTTGGCTTTTTGTCTCTGGCTTCTGTCCAAGCATTTATCAATCTAAAAAGTCCTTCACCCGTATCCACCCATCACTTGCCACGTCTCTTCCAGCTTCCCCCCCCCCCCCCCCCCATCGATCCAAAGAAAAGTGCCCCGTCCCGAGACGTCACCTGTCCATTTTCTCCACCAATGCTCCAGCTCTGTGTGCCTTTTCATTCTGTTATAGATGTTTTACTAGATCAATGCCAACGTTTTTTTCTTTTATGATTACGCTGAAATGAGAGCTCGTGTGAGATTTGCGTAAGTATGAGCATCAACAAATATTTAACACTTTTATTTGTGATTGAGCTCAGGTTAATTGTGCATTGTGGGTTGTCACTGACGCCCCAGTTTACTTAATCTATCTTTCAGTGTACTTGGGTAAAATATTGCTTCTGTTTTGATGACGAATAGTGACCAACTAAGTATTAAGGTAACAGAACACACAATTGTTTAAGGCAACAGTATATAAATGGGGCGTTACTTTGAAATACTGAATAAACAAACACAGACTTAAACATCTCTTGTGTTGTGACGTGAAAAAGTATTTCAATTATATTTTGAAAGTGGTTGAGGATTGGTACTGATTGAGTGCACTTGTCACTTGATGTTGCCTAGAATTGGCTGAAATATAGAGTGGAGCGCAGTAACACTGGATACAGCGATGCCGGGTGAGCTGTCAGCAAGCCCGAATACTAGTGCGCTGGAGAATGCCCGTCCTCTCCAAGTTGCTTGGAAATGATGTTTTCGTGCCCGAGTGAGCTGAAGAATGCAAAGTTCCCGCACTTCATATTAGAAACAGGTTGGAGGAGTTCTGAATGCCTTTCAATCTCACGGTAAACCTTAATCTGTGCCAATCATTGAAATACCACATACTCAATGTGAATTCCTCCCAACTCATGTTTTAAGAATTGACGGTTTTGTTAACCTTGCCCACCTTTTATGTTTAATATTCACATTGGATTGACAATTCCTGGTTCAAATCCTTCAGCCAGATGTAGATTTTAGTTGCCCCTTCCTCCACCCCCCCCCCTCCACGCCCCCCTCCCCCCCCCGCCACCCCCCCCCCCCCCCCCCCCCCCGAATCACATTTGCCTCATATGTACCATCCTCCACAATGGATACATTTTGCCTTTGTTTTAAGAGAAAACTGATGCAGAGCGACAGTGTAGAAAATCTGTGTCCAAAATACAGAGTCAGTTTTGATTTTAAAATGTTACAAATCCACAGGTCAGTATTTTCTTTAGCCGGTCGGTCCGCAGTATATGGGTGTACGTCACTGTGATTCCCCGAAGGGCAGGAGTGTCACAAACCCTTCATGCTTCTGATGTGCCTTGAGCTTGCAGTAATTCCTCCACGTAGGTGGCTGGGAAAATGCCTTTTCTTCCTCGCAGGCTGCCAACCCACCAGCCAGTCACGTCTTTCTTGTAAATGCTGAGCACATCACCTGCGGAGGGGGAAAATATCAAAAGTCACATCTTGGGCCCAAAACTAAACTACCGTTCTCTAAACAACTGGGCCTGTGTCTGCTCAATGGTGGCCCAACTGGTGGAGACCTGGGTTTGATCCCGACTACAGGTGCTGTCTGTGTAGTCTTTGCACATTCTCCGTGATGCATGGGCTCCCTCTCGCATCCGAAAGATATGTCGGTTTAGTTTAATTTAGTTTAGAGATACAGCGCGGAAACAGGCCCTTACGGCCCACTGGGTCCGCGCCGACCAGCGATTAACACCATCCTACATCCACTCGGGACAATTATTTTACATTTACCAAGCCAATTAACCTACAAACCTGTACGTCTTTGCAGTGTGGGAGGAAACCAGACATCTCGGAGAAAACCCACCGTAGTCGGGATGGAACCCGGGTCTCCGGCGCTGCCTTCGCTGTAAGGCAGCAACTCTACCACTGCGCCACCGTGACTGTTGTAGGTTAATTGCCCTCCAAATTGCCCCTAATGTGCAGGACTAAACTGAAATGTGGCTGTCATAACTGTTGCTATCCATTTATACCATGTCGCCACTAACCATATCTGATCTGTGCTGACTGCAAAGCAAAGCTTTTCACTGTACCTTGGTACAGGTGACAGGAATAAACCTAACGTACAATGCTGGCAGCAGGAACTGCAGAAATCCTGACCAAAACACTAAGTGCTGGAGTAAGTAAAGGCCCTGTCCCACTTGCGTGTCCTTGGCACGCAAATTATGCGACCTCGTCGTCGCGTTGAGGCGCACGGGCATCGTGGGGCGGGTCCCACTGAGAAGCGCGGAGGGGTATGGAGTTGTGCGCGGTATCGCGCGGGGCCCCGAAATATTGTAGCGAACAAAATCTTTGCGCGCCACCGGCCTGTCGCGTAACTGATGGCCAAAGTGGGACAGGCCCAAGAAGAAGAAGTCTCGACACGAAACATCACCCATTCCTTCTCTCCAGAGATGTTGCCGGTCCCGCTGAGTTACTCCGGCATTTTGTGTCTTATCTTCAAATGACGTCACACGCTCCAGACGGCTGTGCAGGCGCATGAAGACGTGCGGGACCGTCGCGCCTCAACGCGACCACGAGGTTGTGTAATTAGCGTGCCAAGGACATGTAAGCGGGACGGGCTTCAGGGAGTCGAGCAACATCTGGAGGGAATGGACAGCCGATGTTTCAGGTCGGGACCCTTCAGAGTCTGAAGAAGGGTCCTGGCCCAAACGTTATCTGGCCTTTCCAAAGATGCTGCCTGAGCCACTGTATTTAACCCACGTATAATGCCATTCTCTCTCAATGCTACCAGATCACTTGATTCGAGGACGTCTCCAGTAATTAAACCCTCTTTCAGTGTTAGGTACGAGAGTCCTTACCTTGTTGCATGTTAAGTTCGTCGTCTCGCACAGCCTGATAGTCATACAGAGCCTTACACGTTCCAATCTCCGGAATAGGGTCATTTACTGCAGATTAAAACAACACTCTTAGTGCATGCTCGGTCTTATTCTCACTGAAAAAACTTCTAGTTTAATCTAACTTATCGTGACTAAACTGGAGTAGAATGGTTGCAGTGTATCTAATGCTGCAAAAGTGATCACTGTATCACTTTTCCACTCTCTGTGATAGAGTGTGGAAACAAGCCCTTCGGCCCAACTTGCCCACACTGGCCAACAATGTCCCAGCCACACTAGTCCCACCTGCCCTGTGTTTGATCCACATCCCTCCAAACCTGTCCAACTGTTTCTTAAACATTGGGATAGTCCCGGCCTCAACCACCTCCTCAGGCAGCTTGTTCCATACACCCACCACCCTTTGTGTGAAAAATGACTCCTCAGATTCCTATTAAATCTTTTCCCCTTGACCTTAAACCTATGTCCTCCATTCACCTGCTCTGGGCGTTACGCTGTGCATCTACCCGATCTATTCCTCTCATCATTTTATACACCTCCATAAGATTACTCCTCATCCTCCTGTGTAGAATCCCAGCGTACTCAAACTCTCCCTGTGGATTAGACCCGCCAGTCCTGGCAACATCCTCGTAAATCTTCACAGTACCCTTTTCCAGCTTTGACAATAGGTGCAGGAGTAGGCCATTCGGCCCTTCGAGCCAGCACCGCCATTCAATGTGGTCATGGCTGATCGTCCCCAATCAGTACCCCGTTCCTGCCTTCTCCCCATATCCCTTGACTCCGCTATCTTTATGAGCATTAGATGACACCATCTTTCCTATGACATGGTGCCCAGAACTGAACACAATACTCTAAATGCAGTCTTACCAACATGACCTCCCAACTTCTATACTCAATGTGCAGAAATTTAGAGGCTCATAAAGATAGTGGAGTTTGCACGTTCCTTCGAGTACTAAATGCACTTCACTGCTTCACTGAGCAAACCTGAACAGAAACGGCTGGTGACCTTGCACCCCACCCAAGGTTTCCATGAGTCGCCAGAGGTTTTGGTCACTCGCCTGGAAAGCCTCGACCTAAGCTGCATCTACTGACCAAAGATCCTACAGGATCATTGCTACCGACTACACACACACACACACACAAAGCGAAGGTGGGGGCTAGGGACAGCAGAGGAGCGCTGTCTGCGCGACGAAGAGGAAGGTAAATGGCTGCCACAGAGCACGGTAAGTCCTTTAGAGAGCGCGGGAGGGAGGGAGAGAAGGGGAAGAAGGACAGAGAAGGGGGGGAGGAAAGAGAAGGGAGGGGGAGGAAGAGGGGGGGGGGGGAGGGGGGGGGGGGAAAGAGAGGGGGGGGAGAGAGAGGAGTGGAGACAGTTTTAAGAAGTTTAATAAAGTTAGCGGGCATTTTACCTCCCGGCGGATCTTCTAGGCCCTGAAAACCAAAGATCCGACAGGATCTTTGCTGAAAACTCCAATGAGCCAATCAAAATGGCCGGTCAGCGAAGGAGATGGCCTTCGACTGCCTGTAAGTAAATAGCGACCCCACTCCACTGGCTTCGACCAAACGGCAACCTAGTTTTAGTCGAGGCCGGTTTTGAATTTGTTGAAATAATCGCAGGAACATAGAAGAAGCCTCGACTACGCGGAAACCGCTTTCCACCATTAGGAAGAGTGACCAAAACCACCGGAAACCGCACGGAAACCTTGGGTGGGGCGCAAGGTCTCCAGAGGTTTCCGTTCAGGTTTCCCAAGTGGGACAGGGGCTTTAGGGTGGTGGGTATATAGAACAAACTGCCGGAAGAGGTAGGTCAGGCAAGCACTATCGCAATGTTTAGGAGACACTTGGACTGTTACATGGATTGGACAGGTTTAGAGTGTCGTGGGCCAAATGTGGGCAGGTGGGACAAAGGAAGTAGTGTGGATGGGGAAATTTGGATGGCGTGGGCAAGTTGGGCTGATAGGCCAGTTTCCCTGCTGTATGACACTAGGCATTTTTTTTAAAAATTTGACATTTTTTTTTATTTTAAATTCCCTTCTTATGTTTGTATTCACTGTAAATGGCTCGATTGTAATCGTGCATTGTATTTCCACTGACTGGTTAGCACGCAACAAAAAACTGTTCACCGCACCTCGGTACACGTGACAAAAAACTAAAACTAAATGTACAAACACTGTCTATACGCAAAGGCAAATGCAAGCTGAAAACAAAAATTAATTTTAATGGGTTTCATCTACTTGGGGTGATATTTCCATCACCCCCTCCCCCCCATAAGGAAGTGTCATTTTTCAAAACCAAACAGTAATACATCCCCTGGGAGTACAAAGACCATTTTCCTCCGGAATTGCCTTTTTCCCTCACTTACCGTAGTCAGCTGCCCCCGCGTTGGTTTTAGATGGGTCCACTGGCATCGGTAAATGATTGCAATGGTTCGCATAGATCGGCTCCTCCGCATGCACGGGACTGGGTTCGTGATAGTCACCCGAGTCCACAAATACTGAGCTTCTCGTGTTGTTCTGATGCCCGCTTTTCATTTTCACAGGACGAGATATCTGCACCAGGCTGTGATAATAATCCTGCCAAATATAAATGAGATGTAATAACGAGGTGAATCTCGGACCGCACGTTTGGCGCAGCGGTAGCATTGCTGCCTCACAGCGCCGGAGACCCAGGTTCGATCCTGACTGCAGGTGCTGTCTGTACGGAGTTTGTACGTTCCCCCCCGTGACATGCGTGGGTTTTCTCTGAGATCTTCGGTTTCCTCCCACACTCCAAAGACCTACAGGTTTGTAGGTTAATTGGCTCGGTCAATGTAAAAATTGTCCCTAGTGGGTATAGGATAGTGTTAATGTGCAGGGATCGCTGGTGGTATGGACTCAATGGGCTGAAGGGCCTGTTTCCACTCTCTTTCTCTAAACTACCAATTTTCTAATGCAATATACCAATATAACTATTTATTCTCCGGCTGATGATCGGTACAAACCCACGAGGTTACTCCAGCATTTTGTGTCTCTTCTTTGTAACACGATTATCAGTTTGCTTTGAGATCAGTGATCTATGTGAAGGAGGCACATGGTGATAAAGTATTATTGAATGCCCCTTAAAAATAGCAGCAGGGAGGATTGTAAACCCTAGTGCCTGTTCCAGCACTCAATAAGGTCATGGTTCTCTCAATGCTACTTTCCTGTACTGACCAGATATCCCTTGCTTCCTTTAACATCTAAAACTCTCCATCTTGAATAGACTTGGACACAGTGGTGGGTGTATGGAATGAGCTGCCAGAGGGGGTAGGCACAAAAAGCTGGAGGAACTCAGCGGGTCACGCAGCATCCGTGAGGAAAGGAATCGGTGACGTTTCGGGTCGAGACCCTTCTTCAGCTTGCAGCGGTAGAGTTACTGCCTCACAGCGAATGCAGTGCCGGGAGACCCGGGTTCCATCCCGACTACGGGTGCTGTCTGTACGGAGTTTGTACGTTCTCCCCGTGACCTGCGTGGGTTGTCTCTGAGATCTTCGTTTTTCTCCCACACTCGAAAGACGTACAGGTTTGTAGGTTAATTGGCTTGGTAAATGTAAAAAGATTGTCCCGAGTGGGTGTAGGATTGTGTTAGTGTGCGGGGATCGCTGGTCGGCGCGGACCCGGTGGGCCGAAGGGCCTGTTTCCGCGCTGTATCTCTAAACTAAGTAGTTTGAGGCAGGCACTATAACTACATTTAAAAGACACCTAGACAGGTACATGGATAGGACAGGTTTAGAGGGATATGGGCCAATGCAGGCAGGTGGGACCAGTGTAGATGAGGCATCCTGGTCAACATGGACAAGTTGGGCTGAAGGACCCGTTTCGTGCTGTATGACTGACTCCAAAGTCAAAATCAAAGTCACTTTTATTCGTCACATACACCCGAAGGTGCAGTGAAATGAATTTGCCAGCAGCGATACACTTAAAAAGAACACACCATACACAATAAGATTTACCACAAACATTCACCACAGCATTCTTCACCGTGGTGGAAGGCACAGAGTTCAGTAGGTCCTCCTTGTGGTACCAATCTTTGGTACAGAATCAGAAAGATTTAGCACCCTGGTTATAGATCCTGCAGACAGGCAAAACATTCACCCTGACAACTACTCATGCAAGAATGTAATAGAACAAAATAGAGAGAGTACAGAGGAGATTTACTAGAATGTTGCCAGGGTTCCAGCAACTATGTTACAGAGAAACGTTGAACAAGTTAGGTCTTTATTCTTTGGAGCGCAGAAGGTTAAGGGGGACTTGATTGAGGTCTTTAAAATGATGAAAGGGATAGACAGAGTTGACGTGGATACGTTTTTCCCATTGAGGGTAGGGAAGATTCAAACAAGAGGGCATGACATGAGAATTAAGGGACAGAAGTTTAGGGGTAACGTGAGGGGGAACTTCTTTACTCAGAGGTAAATGAGCTTCCAGCAGAAGTGGTGGAGGCAGGATCGATTTTAACATTGAAGAGTAAAGTGGATAGGTATATGGACGTGAAGGGAATGGAGGGGTATGGTCTGAGTGCAGGTAGATGGGACTAGGGGAAAACAAATGGTCGGCACGGACTGGAAGGGCCGAGAGGGCCTGTTTCCGTGCTGTAATTGTTATATGGTTAATGTATTTCTCATTGAGATCGCCTTTCTTTGTTCTAAGGCATGGTCATCTTAATCTCCCCTAATAGGACAACCTCCAACTCTGGCAACCAAACTGGTAAACTTTCATTGCATTCTACCGATATAATATTCTCGGAGTTGGACGTTACATGTTTAAAACACCACCGTTGGATATCGTTGTAGGCCGTTTCCATTACTGATAGCTTGCACAACCAGAAGGATTCCTACGCGTCGCGATGATGTACTGAATGTTCTTGATGTGTCACAATTGGGAAGGTCCAGCCACTTCACGGAAGCGCTGACCCTCACGTGTACTACAACGACAGTTAAAAGACACTTGGACCGGTACATGGATATGAAGGTTTAGAGGGATGTGGGCCAAATGCAGCCAGGTGCGGACTTGCACAGATGGTACATCTCGGTCAGCATGGGCAGGTTGGGCTGAAGGGCCTGTTTCCGTGCTGTATGACTCAATGCAAAGCTGTTGTATACACTTAATGTTTCTAAATTAAAGTTGGTGGTTAGATGAATGTTGCGTCTATTATTCTGTTACGTATGCTACCGTTTAGTTTAGTTTAGAGATACAGCACGGAAACAGGCCCTTCGGCCCACCGGGTCAGTGCCAACCAGCGATCTCCGCACATTAACACTGTACCTCATCAGAAGGTTTCTAAATTAAGCAGCAAGTCTTATCAAAATGGTCATACAATAAATGTCTACGCATCATTTCACACAAAGGGTGGTGGGCGTATGGAACAAGCTGCCAGAGGAGGTAGTTGAGGCTGGGACTATCCCAACATTTAAGAAACTTAAGACGGGTACATGGATAGGGCAGGTTTGGAGGGATGTGGACCAAATGCTGGCAGGTGGGACTGGTGTAGCTGGGACATGTTGGCTGGCGTGAGCAAGTTGGGCTGAAGGGCCTGTTTCCACACCACCACTCTGCGACTCATTCTAGGATGGAAACAGATCCCCAAATCCAAACCCAGGCTCTATCAATGCCTAAAAAAAAGTCATTGATGATCGGATGACAAACAGTAAACTTTTCTTTGTTTCAGCAGACTGCTTCCCCTCCTTATCCCTTCTGCAGAAACCACTCTCTGTGAATCACTGGCCTGCTCATCCCTCCCCATCCCTGCTCATCCCTCTGACACCCCCCCCCCCCCCCTCCCCTCCCCCGAAACGTCTGGAGATACAATCTCGTTTAAACTCCACAGACAGCACCCGAGGCCAGGATGGTAGCAGGATCTCTGGCCTGTGGGGCAGCGACTCTACCTGCTGCTCTGCCATGCCGGCCTGTCAAGGCCTGAATTAACTGATTTGTTCGAGAGACTCTTCTGCTGCACGAGAATATCTGTACGGACTATCCCACGCCGAGCCATCACCAAGGAGGTGACTGAACCCCAGGTGGGTGCAGATTCAGAGTGCCCATTCAACACACAGTCCTCCAACAAGCGCTCTGAATTTCTCACAACCGTTAATTTGAGCACGAACTGCACGGGGCCGCACAGCGGTAGAGTTGCTGCCTCACAGCGCCAGTCCTGATTACGCGGGCTGCCTACATTCTCCCTGTGGCCGTGTGGGTTTTCCCCGGGTGCTCCAGTCTCCTCCCACACTCCAAAGGCGTGCGGGGTTAATTGGATTCTGTGTGTTGGGTAGAACTAGCGTACGGGGGGGGGGGGGGATCGCTGGTCAGCACGGACCTGGAGGGGCCGAAGGGCCTGTTTCTGCGCTGCATCTCTAAACGAAACCAACCTCACCTTATCTTTCCAGTTGGTGATGTAGTCACTGAGCGGGTGGGATGGTTTGGGATTGCCTTCCAGTTCTGCCATGGACAATGCAAGTTTGTAGAAATTCACTTCCAAGAGGGTTAGTTTCAGTGCTGCCTGAAAGCAAATGTTTATAATCATTAAAATGAAATTTAAAAAAAAAACATATAACTGATGTAATAAAAAGGCGCAGTGTGCTAGAGTAACACGGCGGATCAGGCAGCATCTCTGGAGATCATGGCGACGTGACGTTTTGGGTCAGGACCCTTCTTCAGATTCTTAAGAGGGGCACATATCCAGAAACGCTGCGTGACCCGCTGAGTTACTCCAGCACTTTGGTCCTGAACTCCCATATACCACGTTAGAGATCCTCAGACCATCTTTAATCAGACTTTAACTCGCACTAAACATTATTCTCTGTCACCTGGATCTTATGGACGGCTGCACTGTAGTCACCTATAGTATTTTCGCTGACTGGCTAGCACACAACAAATAGGTGACTATACCTCGGACTTGTTTTAAACTAAACTAACACTTTTTGTGTAGGACGGAACTGCAGATGCTGGCTTACACCAAAGATAGACACAAAATGCTGGAGTAACTCAGTGGGACAGGCAGCGTCTGTGGAGAGAAGGAGCGCGTGACGTTTCTGAAGAAGGGTCTCGACCCGTAACGTCACCCATTCCTTCTCTCCAGAGATGCTGCCTGTCCCGCTGAAGTTATGGCAGCATTTGGTGTCTAAAACTTTTTGTAAGCCATCATCTGCAGTTCCTCGTTTCCACATAAAGCTAATGCTATGCTGGCACCAAGGTGCACCTTTACAGCACCATCAGATGTGAATTGCTGACGTTCACTGGTGTTAATTTAATTCCAACCTTACAGAGAGGCCCAGCTCACCAAGTGGGTTGGTTCAGTGACATCCCCACAATGACAATAGCGGCGTGGGGAGGTGTCTCCGCATCACCCGTGCAGATAAAGCATAAGTGAGACCCTCGGGGACACTGGACTGCTGCGGAACCAGCTCGCCGTCAACGCAGAGCACTGCGGCACAGGACCAGGCCCTTAGGCCCACAATGGCCATTCCCAACACGATGCCAAGAGAAACGGTAGGCAGGCACTGCAGATGCTGGTTTAAACCAAAGATAGACAACGCCACCTACTCCAAGAGATGCTGTCTGACCCGCTGAGTTACTCCAGCATTTTGTATCTATTTTCGCCAAGAGAAACTAATCTCTGTCTGCACAAGATCTATATCTCTCCATTCCCTGCGTATTCATGTGGTTATCTAAAAGCCTCTTAAATGCCACCATCGTATCTGCCTCCACCACCACCTATAGCAGCGCGTTCCAGGTACCCACCACCCTCTGTGTAAGAAAAACCTGTTCTGCACATCTTTAAACTTTTCCCCTCTTCGCTTAAGGAAATGCCCTCCAGTATTTGACATTTCCGCCCTAGGGAAAAAGGTTCTGAATGTCTACTATTTCTATGCGTCTCATAATTGTTCTATCAGGTCTCCCCTCAACTTCCGACGTGCTGGAGAAAACAACCCAACTTCTCCTGACTCATATATATATACACTGGATTAAGCATTTTCATTTAGCTTTGATTAAGAGTAGGCGCAGATAGTTTCACAAATATTGAGATACCTGAACAAGAAAATGTACGCAATAAATAATGGCAGAGTGAGGCCCAATGCAAATTGGAGGAACAGCACCTCATGTTTCACTTGGGCAACTTGCACCCCAGCAATATGAACATTGACTTCTGTAACTTCAAGTAACCCATGCTTTCCCTCTCTCTCCATCCCTCCCCAGCTCTCTGACCAGTCCGACTGTCCCCGATTACATTTTATCTCCGTTTCCTTTGCCATCTTCTCCCAGCTAACAATGGTCTATTCGACATTTTCCTTGACCTGTAGCTCTTTTGATGTCCCGTTTTCACACCTTACCCTTCCTTATCTTTGTGTCCACTCTCCCCTGACTCTCAAGTCTGACCTGAAACGTCACCCATTCCTTCTCCCCAGAGATGCTGCCTG
This sequence comes from Okamejei kenojei, assembly GCA_035221665.1. NCBI lineage: Eukaryota > Metazoa > Chordata > Chondrichthyes > Rajiformes > Rajidae > Okamejei > Okamejei kenojei. The sequence goes on from CM069137.1 coordinate 93,016,041, forward strand.
TCCCGCTGAGTTACTCCAGCATTTTGTGTCTATCTTCGGTGTAAACCAGCATCGGCAGTTCCTTCCTAAGCAATATATAAAACCAATCTAAACTGGAAAAACAGAACTTCCATATTTACTCTGAGTGCATTAGATTTGCTTACATGCTAGTACCGTTGATCTAATAATTTACGCACTATTAGTTATTGTTCAATAATACGACTTTAATCCCTTTTCCCACAGCCCTTAGACCATCTTCTGTTGAAGATCACTACAATACCTCGTCTCTCATCGTTGCATTTGTCTCTTCAGTTTTCAAATCAGAAAATGTTGGACATGTGAAACTTGTCCTACTCATCCTCTCCAAACCTGTAGAGTGTGCAGATCAAACGACATCTTTATGTTTAGAATTCATTCATTCCGATGTGTCCTATAATTTTAGACACGCTGGAGCATCGTGAGCAGTTTGGGGCCCCCATGTCTAAGGAAGGATGCGCTGGCGCTGGAGAGGGTCCAGATGCAGCTTACGAGAATGATCCCAGGAACGATTGGGTTAACATACAATGAGCGTTTGTCGGCACTGGGCCTGTACTCGCTGGGGTTTAGAGGAATGAGGGGGGGACCTCATTGAAGCATGCAGAATAGCGAAAGACCTGGATCAAGTGGATGCGGAGGTGATGTTTCCACTAGTGGGAGAGTCTAGGACCAGAGGGCACAGCCTCAGAATAAAAGGATGTACCTTTAGAATGGAGATGAGGAGGAATTTCTTTAGTCAGAGGGTGGTGAATCTGTGGAATTCATTGCCACAGAGAGCGGTGGAGGACAAGTCAATGGGTATTTTTAAGGCAGAGATGGATTCTTGATTTGCACGGGTGTCAGGGGTTATGGGGAGAAGGCAGGAGAGTGGGGTTGGGAGGGAAAGATTGTTCCACCATTCAATCATGGCTGATCTGACTCGATGGGCTGAATGGCCTAATCCTGCTCATGTCTAACTAAGTTATGAAGAGTAGGTACAAAGCAACCTTGTTTCTCCTTCTTGACTTTGCTGATGTCATCCTGAAGCCGTTGCATCTTTAGTTCCAGTCCGGTCTTCCTTCTTTCTTTATCCATCGTGTTCCGACTGTCTTCCTCCTACGTGGAGAAGACATGACAACTACATCCACCGCGCCCATTTACCAAAGCTCCCAGTCGCCGATCATACTCAACATTGCAATGCAAGAACAGCAGCAGCACTCAACTTCATTTGGAAAGAGTGCTGGAGTAACTCAGCGGGTCAGGCAGCATCTCTGGAGAACATGGACACAGAGTGCTGGAGTAACTCAGCAGGTCAGGCAGCATCTCTGGAGAACATGGATAGGTGACGTTTCACAGAGTGCTGGAGTAACTCAGCGGGTCAGGCAGCATCTCTGGAGAACATGGACACAGAATGCTGGAGTAACTCAGGCAGCATCTGTGGAGAACATGGATAGGTGACCTTTCGCAGAGTGCTGGAGTAACTCTGCAGGTTAGCCAGCACCTCGGGAGAACGTGGATGTGTGACGTTTTGGGTCAGGACCCTTCTGCAGACTGATTGCAGAGGTGGGAGAGGATAGGGGCAGGACAAAGGTCATAGGCGAACAAAGGTGAGGGTGGGAGGAGGTTTGATAGTTTGGACAAAAGTGTGTGACACAAGGTCGATGTAATTTTGAACGTTCAGTTCTATTTCTTTCAACTTTCAAACTATTAATTAATTTTCAGATTGTAAATATTATAATTGTAAAAAAAATGCAAAAATTCCCACTTACCAATCATTTCTCTTTCTACTATTACTGAATTGTACATTTACAGGATTTGCCCCAATGGATGGCTCCGTTGGGCACTTCTAGAGTTGCTGCTTCACAGCACCAGAGATCAGAGTTCAATCCTGACAACAGGTGCTGTCTGTATGGAGATTGTATGCTCTCCCCGTGACTGCGTGGGTTTTCACCGGGTGCTCTGGTATTAATTGAAAGTGGAGTGTTCAATGCTGGCTTCATAAGATTAGAAATTTTAGGAACAGAATTAGCCTATCGAGTCAACTCCGCCATTCAATCATGGCTGATCTATCTTTCCCCCCCAACCCCATTCTCCTGCCTGCTCTCTTCTTCTTCTTTCGTGTGGCGTGCACAGCCTAAAGTTGCAGGACAACTTGTTCTATTTGATCTTCCGTTTGTGCGCGTCGAGTTGATTGCATTAGTCGAAACAGGGCGGGCCACGTGAAGGTTGCAATCTCCCACCTCCCTGCCTTCTCTCCATAACCCTTGACACACATACTAATCAAGAATCTGTCAATTTCTGCCCAAAAAAAATATTAATTGACAGTTCCACAGTCCTTCGTGGCAATGAATTCCACAGATTCACCACCCTCTGGGCTAAAGAAATTCCTCATCTCTCTAAAAGGTAGGTCCATTTATTCTGAGGCTATGACCTCTGGTCCTGGACTTTCACACTAGTGGAAACATCCTCTCCATAGCCACTCTATCCAAGCCTTTCACTGTTCGGTAAGTTTCAATGAAGTCCTCCACATTCTTCGAAACTCCAGCGAGTACAGGCCCAGCGCCGTCAAACGCTCATCACATGTTAACCCGCTCATCCTCGTAAATGCAAGCTGCCCAAGTGGAATGCGAGTTGCTGTCCGTCCAGTGTGCGCGTGGCCTTACTCTGGCCGTGGAGGAGGCTGTGTTTGTGACATGCCCTCCGTTTAGAACTGGCAGCCACCATATCACCCTGGTTTATTATTTCCTGGTGTTACTGCACCTTACAGTATTCAGATATTTTAATCCCCATGCCACATTAACAATTGAAGTTAAAGAGCAACATACCTGAATAACAGTGCATTCGTTTTTTCCAGTTTTTAAAGAGAGAGTGCGAAAGAAGGCCCTTCAGCCCTCTGAATCCACGCTGACAATTCATCACCTGTTCACACGAGTTCTATGTTATCCCACTCCCACACACTAGGGGGCAATTTACAGAGGGGCGATTAGACTACAAACCCACATGACTTTGGAGTGTGGGGGGGAACCCGGAGCACCTGGAGAAAACCCACGTGGTCACGGGGAGAGCGTAAAAACTCCGTCCAGACAGCACCCGTAGTCAGGATCGAACCCGGGTCTCTGGCGTTGTGAGGCAGCAACTCTACCGCTGCACCGCCATGTTAAAGCGCGTACTTACATAATAATCCGTCAGCAGAAATCCTATTTTGTTTTCATTGGATAAACCGGATGTGTTGTCCAACAGTGCCTGGATATCTTGATCTACACCGATACCTTGCACCACTTCATGAATTTGCATCTGACGCTGCGTAACCAGAAACAACGCAATCTTTACATCACTGACATCCAACAAGATTTAAAACATCACCCAGCTCATTACTGCTCAGCTGCACATGAATCCTTCCCTGGAACTCTGGGAATTAAGTGCCACCATTCAGGGTGCAGGGAGAAGATTTACAAGGATGTTGCCAGGATCCGAGGGCCTGAGCTACTAGAGGGAGGTTGGGCAGGCTAGGACTCTATTCCTTGGAGCGCAGGAGGATGAGGAAAGACATTCTTGCCACTGAGGAAAGACATTCGTGTCATAGAGGGAGTACAGAGAAGGTTCACCAGGCTGATTCCTGGGATGGCACGACTTTTGTATGAGGAAAGACTGGATAGACTCGGCTTGTACTCACTAGAATTTAGAAGATTGAGGGGGGATCTTATAGAAACTTACAAAATTCTTAAGGGGTTGGACAGGCTAAATGCAGGAAGATTGTTCCCGATGTTGGGGAAGTCCAGGACAAGGGGTCACAGTTTAAGGATAAGGGGGAAGTCTTTTAGGACCGAGATGAGAAAAATCCTTTTCACACAGAGAGTGGTGAATCTGTGGAATTCTCTACCACAGAAGGTAGTTGAGGCCAGTTCATTGGCTATATTTAAGAGGGAGTTAGATGGGGCCCTTGTGGCCAAAGGGATCAGGGGGTATGGAGAGAAGGCAGGTACAGGATACTGAGTGGGATGATCAGCCATGATCATATTGAATGGCGGTGCAGGCTCGAAGGGCCGAATGGCCTACTCCTGCACCTATTTTCTATGTTTCTATGAGGGGTGATCTTATAGAGGTGTACAAGATCATGAGGGGAGGGGATTGGGTAAATGTGCAGAGTCTTGCATCCAGAGTAGGGGGGAAAAAATGAAGCAGAGGGCATAGGTTTATGGTGAGAAGGAAAAGATTTGATATAATTTTCTACAGAGGGTGGTGGGTAAATGGAACAACCTGCCAGGGGAGGTGGTTGAGGTAGTTACAATAACAACATTTAAAAGACATTTGGACAGGTACATGGATAGAAAAGTTAAAGAGGGATAGGGGCCAAATGTGGGCAAATGGGCCTAGTTTTGGTGGGGCATCTTGTTCAGTGTGAACAAGTTGGGCCAGAGGGCCTGTTTCCATGCTGTATGATGCTGCCAAGTGTTATAGTAATTATACTACATACCTCTATCAGCATTCTTCCAAAATAATTAATGTGCCGGCTGTATTTATTTAAGATATTGCACAGGAGGTTTATTTTGTCCTTCTCCAGATCGTGAATTACCTGTTAGGATGAAAAAGGTAACAATGATTATAAATTATTGGCATGGCGCGGTGGAAAGCTGAGGCATGCGAGTGGTAGGAACCCGAGAGGTACCTTGTTCCACACCAAGGGTGGTGGGTGCACGGAATAAGCTGCCAGAGGAGGTCGTTGAGGCAGGGACGTGGATAGGGCAGGTTTAGAGGGGATACGGGCCAAGCGCAGGCAGGTGGGACACGTTGGTCGGTGTGGGCAAGTTGGGATGAAGGGCCTGTTTCCACGCTGTATCACTCTATGACTCAACGTCAGGGCACAACCCACCACCATGGAAATTTAAATTCAATCGATTAAATAAATCTGACTAAATGCCCGGGGCAATGAAACATCCGAATTATGATGCAAACCCACCGAGTTCACTCACTTGCAGACACAGGGAACTGCAGGTGCTGGTTTACCAAGTAAAAAGGCGCAAAGTGCTGGAGTAACTCTGCCGGGTTATGGGAAGCTGTCTGTGTGGAGTTTGGACGTTCTCCGTGACCACGTGGGTTTTCCCCGGGGGATCCGGTTTCCTCCCGCACTCCAAAGACGCACAGGTTTGTAGGTCAATTGGCTGCTGTAAATTGCCCCTAGTGTGTAGGTAGAACTAGCGCAGGGGTGATCGTTGGCTAGCACAGACCCGGTGGGCCAAAGGGCCTGTAACTCGACAATAAGTCAAACTAAACCAAAAATAAGGGTCAGGCAGCATCTGCAATTGCATCACGCTTGGCATGCACAGATGATGTGGGCCGAGGGCCAGTTTCTGTGCTGTACTGTTCAATGCTGTATCAGGATTGCACTGTTCTTGCAATTCCTGTTCAGCAGGAGAGACTACAGTATTAAATTACACCACTTGCTGTGAAGTATTTGGACAGGCGAGAAGCCCGTATGCACATGTACGCAAGTCCTGGTTGAGAGTTTGTTGCATCTGCTAGTATTAGTGCCAGTCTGAAGAAGGGTCTCGAGCCAAAACGTCACCCATTCCTTCTCCCCCGAGATGCTGCCTGTCCCGCTGAGTTACTCCATCATATTGTGTCTACCTTTGGTATTACTGCCGAGCACACAATGCATAGTCATCGCTTCACATTCTTACTGCAAGGTCCAAATGTTGAAGACCCCAAGAAAGTGACCCAGGGGCCATCGCATATACAGTTCCTCCACCCGATTTTCCGGCACCCTTGGTTCCAGAGCCTTGCCGGATTATCCGTTTTGCCGGATCAACAGGGGTCACGGGCCTTGTGGGCCAGGGAGGTCGGCTATGGGAAAGGATCTGCCAGCTCTGGTCGGGCCGGAGTTCTAGTGCCCCGTCTGCAGGGGGAAAATTGGACCCACCGATCGGCCGCGGAAGTCCCAGTCAAGTAGAGATTGGCCTCCTTTCCCGGCCTAGGCACCTCATTTTTGGGGGGACATCCAGAATGGGAGGAAGGGGATTTCAAGTGCACTCTGGTAATTTTGTCCAGATTAAAGGAGGCGCTGGACTACCAGCCGCCGGAAAATCGGGGGCGACCTGTATTCTGTCATTCAATACGATCTCAGCTACTTCCTGCTCTGAAGCCACAGTCCTCAACTCCCTTCATATCCAAAAGTCTCCCAATCTCTGCGGTCATTGCCCTTGTAGGATTACTCCACTATCCTCCCCCCCCCCCCACACAGAGCAGAAGGTCATTACACTCTGAGAGAGGAATCTTCTTAGCTTAGTTTCGAGATTCAGCGATCCCCGCGCACCAACACTATCCTACACACACTAGGGACAATTTTTACATTTACCAATCCAATTAACCTACAAACCTGTACTTCTTTGGAGTGTGGGAGGAAACCGAAGATCTCAGAGAAAAACCCACGCATTCACGGGAAGAACGTACAAACTCCGTACAGACAGCACCCGTAGTCGGGATCAAACCCGGGTCTCTGGCGCTGCAAGGCAGCAACTCTACTGCACCACTGCACCACCCGCATTGGCACCCCCTCAGCCCCCTAAAGGGCCTGTCCCACTTTCACGACCTCTGCCGAGTTTGCCCTCGACTCATACTCGCAGCATGGTCGTCGCGAGGTCGTAGGCGGGTCGTGATACACGTCGTAGGAACTCGTGGCATCAAGTAGGTCGGGGCGTTTTTCTAGCCCGATGAAAAATGTCCAGGAGTAAAAAAAGTCATGAATTAGATCGTGAAAGTGGGAACAGGCCCTTAACTTGGGGACACATCATCCTTTTGTCCACTTTGTCAACATATTATTTGTTTCAAGGAGATCACGTATCATTCTAAAACTTCAAGTATCCAAGTCATAGTTGTTCATCATTTTTAACTTTAGAAATTCAAGTTTAAAACAATTTAGCAGCTAAATTCCTTGCTGGCCCAGCAATCGAGGAACACTCGGTCCTTCCAGCAAGTTTTTAGCTGAACAGGAGGGGGATGGGAGCAATTGCGTTCTTTTTTAAAGTCCTCAAAGCAAGAGGTGGGGGAGGCAGTGCTTGGGGGATACGCCCCTGCACAGTTGGGGGCTATGGGTGAGTGGTGTAATATGGGGGAACGGGTGAGTGGTGGAATATTGCGTTGAGGAACGGGTTGCGTTGGGGGACCACGCCTCCCGTGTGACAGGGACCCAACAGGTCCCACTTGGTCTAGTATCCCTCTAAAGCTGTCCCATCCATGTACCTGCCCAAAGTGTCCTTTAAATGTTGTGATGGTACCTGCCTCAACTACCTCCTCATTCCACACACCCACCACCCTCTGTGTGAAAAGGTTGCCCCTCAAGTTCCCATTAAATCGTTCCCCTCTCACACAAGGCCAATAAACAAGGTTGACCCTTTGTGAAAACTTTTATTAATGCAAGAATATATTTCTGGTCATACAGCATGGAATCGGACCATTCTCGCAACTCACCCAAGCCAACCAAGATGCCCCATCTACACCAGTCCCACCTGCCCGCGCCTGGTCCATATCCCTCGGAACCTTTCCGATTCATGTACCTGTCTAAATGTCTTTTAAATGTTCTGATAGTACCTGCGTCAACTACCTCTTCCGGCAGCTCGTTCCATTCACCCACCGCCCTCTCTGAGGAAAAAGTTGCCCTCAACTTGTATTAGTGTTGCAAACGTTTCCACTGGATTTCTGAAGAGAAGGTTTGACTCGCCTGGTACGACTGTTCAAAGATGGACTCCCACTTCAGCCGCACGTCCTCCCCGGCTCGGTTCATCTCGTAGTACTGCTGGTCCACTTTCAGCAACATCTCCGTTGATTTCTTCAGCTTTTTTCAGCAGCTGTGGAATCGAAACATTCCCAGCAAAGAGTTAGTCCACACCATTAGAATCAGCGCTAGATAGAACAGAAATATATATATATTTTAAATTTGCACGGAAACAGCACATTCGGCCCACCGAGTCCGCTCCGACCAGCGATCCCCGCACGCTAACACTACCCCACGTGCACGAGGGATAATTTTACGTTTATACATTTACACCAGCAACTCTACAGCTGCGCCACCGTGCCGCCATTATCAGACCATCATTCGCAAGTATAATTACATGGCTTTAAAGTCCGATGAATATTCATAAAACATAAAGTAATAAATTCTACTCAAATGATGATGAGATTCCCTTTATCCTGCATCGGTGTGCTGTGGATTGCTTGATGGGAATCGTGTGCAGTCTTTTCACTGACTGGTTAGCACGCTACGAAAGCTTTTTTACTGTACCTCAGTACACGTGGCAATAAACTAAACTGAAACTACACAAAAACAACATTCATCAGACATTCACCTGCGGACATGTGGGGTTCCCTGCTCCATCCCACCCAGATTCCTTTTTTTCCCCTCCATCTCCCCACATAGCCTTCCACTCATTTCCCTCCCACTGGCTCAGCATTTTACGACTCCTCATCTCTCCAAATCCGACACCCTTTTTTCGCCTTTTCACCTCCAGCCATCGGCTGATACAGCACGGAAATAGGCCCTTCGGCCCAACTTGCCCACGCCAACCAACATGTCCCACCTGCCCACGTTCGGCCCTCTAAACCTGTCCTATCCATGTACCTGTCTAAATGCCTTTGTCACTTACTCCACCTATCCTCCAGTCACCTGTATCAATAGACACTAGACAATAGGTGCAGGAGTAGGCCATTTGGCCCTTCGAGCCAGCACCATCATTCAATGTGATCATGGCTGATCATCCCCAATCAGTACCCCGTCCCTGCCTTCTCCCCATATCCCCTGACTCCGCTATTTTTAAGAGCCCTATCTAGCTCTCTCTTGAAAGCATCCAGAGAACCGGCCTCCACCGCCCTCCGAGGCAGAGAATTCCACAGACTCGCCACTCTGAGTGAGAAAAAGTGTTTCCTCGTCCCCGTTCTAAATGGCTTACTTCTTATTCTTAAACTGTGGCCCCTGGTTCTGGACTCCCCCAACATCGGGAACACGTTTCCTGCCTCTAGTGTGTCCAAGCCCTTATCAACCTTAGGGCTAAGATAGGCTATCCACCTAAAACGTGCCAGGCTTTGCCTCCTCCCACATCTCTTTTCCAGCTTTCTTCCCTCCCCCCCCCCCCCCCCCCACATTTAATCTAACAGTCTGAAGAATGGTCCCGACCCAAAACCTCATCTGTCCATTCCCTCCACTGATGCTGTCCGACCCGCTGAGTTCCTCCAGCACTTTATATCATTTGCGATGGAGGTCAAACAGAACAGACTGGATCGTGCTGGATTGAATTACTTTAATACAAGCACCAGAACCTTTCTTTTCTCTTTTTCAGACACGATTTGCTTATTGCTCTCCACAGCACGATGCACTGCTTCATGGCTCTTGGTCAGTCCCAACATCTTCTTCTTGCACTGAAACATTCCAACAAATCAGAGTCGGCATCAGAAAGCGGACAATACACTTTGTGAAAACATCTAAACAAAGCCGGAATATATTTATGCAATCTTTTGCAGCACAGAAACAAGGCTTTCTCCCCATCGACCAAGATGCCCCTTCTAAGCTAGTCCCTCCTGCATGTCTTTAGCCCACATCCCTCTCAATTTTTCCTATCCATGTCCCTCCTCAGGCCCCTATCAAATGTCTCCGCTCTACTGCAACCTGCGGCCTCTAGTTTTAGAATCCTCTACCCTTGGGGGGAAAAAGACTATCCTTGCCCCTCATGATCTTGTACACCTCAGTTCAAATGTCTTTTGAATGTAGTTCTCGTCCCTGCCTCAAATACCTCCTCTGGCAGCTCGTTCTATACACCCACCACCCTGTGTGTGGAGAAAGTTGCCCCTATCTCACCTTGGACCCATGTCCCGTGGCTCTTGATTCCACTAGGCTGGGTAAAAGACTGCATTCACCCTATCTATTCCCCCTTTTCATTTTGTACACCCCTATAAGATCACCCCTCAGCCTCCCGCACCGACAACCAAGTTATCTTGCGTCACAGAGCTGTACAGGCCATTCAGCCCACCTTGCCCATGCCAACCAAGGGCTAGTCCCATTTGCCTGCATTTGGCCCATATCTCTCCAAACCCTTCCTATCCATATATCTGTCCAAATGTCTTTTGAAAGTCATAATCGTATCCACTTCTACAGCAGCTCGTTCCACATACGGACGACCCTCTGAGTGAAAAGGTTCTCCTGAGGTCTCTTAAATCTCTCCGCTCTCCTTAAGCCTGAGCCCTCTAGTGTTGGAATCCTCTACCCTGGGAACAAGACTATGAGTGTTCATTGTATCCATGCCCCTCATGATCTTGCACACCTCAATAAGGCCACCCTTCGGCCTCCTACACTCCAAAGAAAAAAGTCCCAGCTGATCCAACCCCCGTCCCTTCCGCCAACCTCACATTTTGTGCCTCTTCTCTCCTTATCTCACACCCTTTTGTCTTAAACACCCGCGAATGGTATGTTGGCATTCATAGCAAAAGGATTGCGAATGGTATGTTGGCATTCATAGCAAAAGGATTTGAGTACAAGAGCAGGGAGGTTCTACTGCAGTTGTACAGGGTCTTGGTGAGGCCACACCTGGAGTATTGCGTACAGTTTTGGTCTCCAAATCTGAGGAAAGACATTCTTGCCATAGAGGGAGTACAGAGAAGGTTCACCAGACTGATTCCTGGGATGGCACGACTTCCATATGAAGAAAGACTGGATAGACTCGGCTTGTACTCGCTGGAATTTAGAAGATTGAGGGGTGATCTCATAGAGACTTACAAAATTCTTAAGGGGTTGGACAGGCTAGATGCAGGAAGATTGTTCCCGATGTTGGGGAAGTCCAGGACAAGGGGTCACAGTTTAAGGATAAGGGGGAAGTCTTTTAGGACCGAGATGAGAAAATCGTTTTTCACACAGAGAGTGGTGAATCTGTGGAATTCTCTGCCACAGAAGGTAGTTGAGGCCAGTTCGTTGGCCATATTTAAGAGGGAGTTGGATGTGGCCCTTGTGGCTGAAGGGATCAGAGGGTATGGAGAGAAGGCAGGTACAGGATACTGAGTTGGATGATCAGCCATGATCATATTGAATGGCGGTGCAGGCTCGAAGGGCCGAATGGCCTACTCCTGCACCTAATTTCTATGTTTCTATGTTTCTAAACTCATCTCTGCCCTCGTTGGCCCAACCCCCCTGGACCTGTATCCACCTATCACTCACCAGGCTTTGTCCCACCCCCCTCCTCTCAACCAACTCCCCCCCCCCCCCCCCCCCCCCCCCACCCAACTACAATCAGTCTGAAGAAGTGTCCCGACCCGAAACGTGGCCGGTCCGTGTTCTCCAGAGATGCTGCCTGACCTGCCGAGTCACTCCAGCCCTCTGTCTCTCCTTCTGCAAGCTAGCATCTGCAGTTGCATGTGCGGGAACTGTTAAAGAGTGTTACGTCCTACCCGGATCTGTTGACTCCAGTTGTCCACAACAAGCTTGGAAGATTTTTCCACAGCACCGTCCATCTGGTTGGGGGGGGGGGTGGAAATTCAGGATTGGAAAGAACATGAAAGATTAATGCAAACAGCAAATTAGAAATAAGTCGTCTCAAAACAAGGTGGCACAGATTGAATTTGTAGGAAAAGGCAATACATACTGACTTTCTCCTTTTTGTATGTTCTTCCAGCATCTTACAGATTGGTTTCACAGCTTCCTGGTGAATAGCGCCCCCTAACTCCCTGTTCAAAACAACAAGAACTTGTCAGCAAAAATAATCGGGAGAAAAAACTGAAAAGGCAACCTTTTCCGCTGAGAGGGCGGTGGTGGGTGAGTGGAATGAGCTGCCGGAGTTGAGGTAGTTGAGGCAGGTGCGAGCGCAACGTTTAAAAGGCATACAAGGAGGAACTGCAGACGTTGGAGTCTAGTGTTGGATTAACTCAGCAGGTCAGGCGGTGTCACTGCAGGACATGGACAGGTGGCTAAAGGGCTGGGACACTTCTTCAGATTGAATAAGGGTCCCCAGCTGAAAAGTCGCCTGTCCACGTACTCCAGAGATGCTGCCTGACCTGCCGAGTTTACTCCAGCACTTTGTGTTCTACATTTTAAAGACACTTGGACAGGTACAACGATAGGACTGGTTTAGACCAAATGCGGGCAGCTGGAACTAGCACTAGATGGGGCATCTTGGTCAGCGTGGGTGAGTTGGGCTGAAGGGCCCATTTCAGCGTTGTATGACTTTATGACTAGAAGCGAAAAGGCGACAAAAGGGTGTCAGATAAGGAGAGAAGAGGCGGAGTGAAATGATAAGCCAGAGGGGGGGTGTTGTCGGAAATATAGGAAATGATAAGCAAGATCAGTAGGTTATAGTCTGTTCAACCTTAAGGGCCTGTCCACCAGATGTGACTGCATGCGGTGAGCACGACCTAACGTGGTCGCTTGAGCCGTACCGCCTCGCGGGGCCAGTCCCACTCCGATCGCCGGAGGCGTAAGGAGTTGTGCGGAGCTGGTCCCGACATCGCGCGGGGCTCCGAAAAACGGACACTGCTCAAAAATCCCGCGCGGCAACGGCCTGTCGGCCCGCAGGCGCATCGAGGACGTACGCAACGTCTCGACGTCGTACGCAGCGTCTTGACGCCGTATGCCTAGCGCGTGACGTTGCACATTGACGTCACCGCCCGGCGTGCCGTTGCGTGATGACTTCACCACCCGACGTCCAAATTCAGTCAGCCCGCCTCCTACCCAGCTGATTGGTGAGTATGATGTCGGGACCAGCTCCTTACGGCTCCGCGAGGCCGTACGCCTCAAGCCACCACGTTTGGTCGCGCTCGCCACATGCAGCTGATGGGACAGGCCCTTTACAGCTTACATACTGGGGAATAGGATGGGAAAATAGCCAGGGTCGGGTGTTCAGAGGTAATTAGATGTGTCAATGTCTTTAGCTCTCGGCACAGCTAGCGTAGATAGAATAACATGAAGGGCCGAATGGCCTCCTCCTGCACCTATTGTCTATTGTAAGCCAGGCTGAGAGTAATATAATACCCAGGAAATGGATCTTTTGTCCATTTGTTAGATTTGGGAGAGGGGTTTCCAAAATAACAAAAAACATCATAAAAAGGTTAAAGAAAACTCCGGAGAAAAACAAAGATGAAAGGTTCCAGAGACATTGATTAACGATGACTTATTTCAGATCCACAAGTAACCATTGTGTCATGAGAATATAAAAATGCTGTAGGCACTTTGTATCTATGAAACACTTTGGGTTCTCTTAGAGTGTTTCCTGGTGTGCACTGTTAAGACCTTCAATAGATAGACTCACTACTGATCTATGCCAGGCCGAACATTTGAAACATAGATGATGGACACGAAAGAAGAAGAACCACTGATCTATGAGCTGTTTTATTTCGTGTCTCTGCCTATCTAAGTAAAGGGAAACACAGGGTATGGATGCAGCACAACATTCCCTCACACAGAGGGATATGGAAAAAGGGGGTGAACATGGAATATGGGTGGAAGGAGCAGGGTGTGTCTGCAGGTAGATTCGTGATTGAAAGTTGGTCATCTGAGGCATCTTGGTTGGCTTGGACAAGTTGGGCCTGTTTCCAAGCTATATGACTATGGGAATGGAAAGTTGAACCTTACATGGCAAGAATTTAATGTACTCTCAAAAATACTGTCACATTTGACATTGCTGGCTTCGTATCATTCAGACAAACTCTGTCACATCTCCAAAACTCCCCATTCCCAGACTTGAATCTATATTTGGTCGCAAGACTGCCATGGACACACACACACACACACACACACACTCTCTGCAGGGAAGGATGGCAGGCAAAACAAGAGGATCATTGAGAGAATCGCTCGTGCAGCAGGCAATGAAGGGATGGATGCTGCATGGATTATGATCAGAGTCATACAGTGTGGAGACAGGCCCATAGGCCCAACTTGCCCACAGCGGCCTGGATGTCCTATCTACACACCTCCCTTCATTTGGTCCATAACCCTCTAAACCCATCCTATCCATGTACCTGTCTGAATGTTTCATAAATGATGCATAGTACCTGCATCGACTACCTCCTCTGGCAGCACGTTCCGTACACACACACCACACTTTGCGTGAGAAAGTTACCCCTCAGACCCCTGTTAAATCTCTCCCCCCCCCCCCCCCCCTGTCATCCCCACCTTAAACCTATGTTCTCCGGTTCTCAATTTTTTTACTTTCAGAAAAAGACTCTGCGTCTACCCAATCTATTCCTCTCATCATTGTAGACACCTCCAGAAGATCACTCCCCATCCTCCTGCGTTCCGGCCTACTCAACCTCTCCCTATAGCTCAGGCCCTCGTGGCCTGGCAACATCCTCGTGAATCTTCCCTGCACCCTTTCCAGCTCGACAGCATCGTTCCTATAACATGGTGCCCAGAACACGCTACGATGTGTGGGGTTTGTAGGTTGATTAGCTTCCGTGAACTGTTCCTAGTGCGTGGGATAGAACTAGTGAACGGGTGATGGCTGGTCAGTACAGACTCTGTGGGCCAAAGGGCCTGTTTCAGCGCTGTGTCTCTAAAGTCTAAAGTAAAATAATCTACTCCAGCCACTGCAGAATTAAAGCACAGAAGATGGTTTCTACACACTGCTCTGGACATCACACTCAGATCGATAGAATAGGTGATACATCAAAACATAGAAAAAAATATCCAATGCTAAATGCTGGAGCGACTCAGCGGGTCAGGCAGCATCTCCGGAGAGAAGGAATAGGTGATGTTTCGGGTCGAGACCCTTCTTCAGGGGAAAGGGAAACGAGAGATATACACATGGTGATATGGATAGATATAGGACAAATGAATGAAAGATATGAAACAGTATAAATGTCAGCGCAAAGTTTCAAAATTACTCCAAAACTACAAGAAATACAAGAAATACAAGCATCAGGAAGGGAAGTTATAGCTGTGGTTTCGGTCACAAGTGGGGTTTTGTGTGTAGTTCTGGTCACCACATTACATGGAGGCTGTGGAGAGGGTGCAGAAGAGATTCACCAGCATGCTGCCTGCCGCAGAGGTGATTAACTGCACGGAGAGGTTAGACAAACTTGGATTGTTTTCTCTGCAACAGAGGTTGAAGGGGCACCTGATAGCAATGTACAAAATCATGAGAGGCATAGAGTGTTCAACCCAGGATTAGCGGGAATACCTTTAATAATGCAAGTTAAGTTAAGGTGTGAGGGCCTGTCCCACTTGGACGACCTTCGAAGACCCTAGACGAGTTGAAAAAAATGTCAAGGTCGTGTTGACTCGCTGAAGTAAAAGACCTCCTACGACCTCCTACGACTATGTCTACGACCTCCTACGACCATGTCTACGACCTCAGTCTTACACACCCAATACCTACTAAGACTAGCTACAAGTGGGAAATGATCACATGATGAAATGATGTCATGTTTGCATTTTTTTTCCTCGGGCCAGTTACCGACCTACCTACGAGTAAAAGGTATCCGTTTTTTCCATGCCGACTTTTTTTTAAACTCGTGGACATTTTTTTATCAGGCTGGAAAAAACGCCGCGACCTACTTGAGGCCTCGAGTACGCGGAGACCAAAGAGTTACGAAGACCTCCTCCGATTTTGGCTGCGAGCATGAGCCAAGGGCAAACTCGGCAGAGGTCGCGAATTAGCTCGTGAAAGTGGGACAGGGGCTTTAGATAAACTTGGATTTGTTTTCTCTGCAACAGAGGTTGAAGGGACACCTGATAGCAATGTACAAAATGATGAGCGGAATAGACAGCGTAGAGTGTTTAACCCAGGATTAGCGGGGTTACCTTTAATAACGCAAGTTAAAGTTGAAAAGAGATGACACACACACACAGTCAGAGGAAGTGGCTCGAAGGGCTGAATGGCCTACTCCTGCACCTGCTTTCTATGTTTCTGTGACCCTCACTCCGACTGCCCTCCAGACCACCGACGGCCAGCTTTAAACTCACGTGTGTAAGTCCGCAGTGAAGGTCATCTCTTGGGCAATACATTTCCAGCCTTCAAATATGGAGCTGCAAAGGGAAAAGAAAAAAGCACCCAGAGAATAATTAAGGAGAGGGAACAAAGTGTTGGAGTAACCCAGCGGGTCAGGCAGCATCCCTGCAGTTCCTCCCTGCCACCTATTCCTTCTCGCCACCTCCAGCGGTTTACGTCTATCTTCGGTTTAAGCCAGCACCTGCAGTTCCTCCCTACACATGACCATGGAGTCGCAAGGAACTGAAGATGCTTGAAACTCGAGCAAAACACAAAGCGCTGGAAGAACTCAGCGGGCCAGGCAGCATCTGTGGAGGGAGTGGGCAGACGACAGATTCAGGATGATTTGGGTTGGGACACTTCTTGATAGGTCAGACTGCCATCTGGATTTCACCAGTCTGAAGAAGGGTCCCGACCCGAAACACCATCTGTCCATTTTCTCCACAGATGCTGCCTGACCCACTGAGTTCCTCCAGTGTTTTGCCCATAACAATCGCAATCTCAAGGGGTGATCTTATAAAGGTGTATAAAATCATAAGGATTAGATGGGGTAAACTGCACAATATTTCACCCAGCACAGGGGAATCAAGAACCAGAGGACATGGGTTCAAGGAGAGGGGGGAAAGATTTAATAGGAACCCGAGGGTAAGTTTTCCACACAGAGGAACGAGCTGCCAGAGGAGGTAGTTGAGGCAGGGACTATAACATGTCAAACACATTTCAACTGGTACATGGATAGGAAAGGTTTAGAGGGATATGGGCCAAATGCAGGCTAATGGGACGAGTGTAGATGGGGCATGTTGGTCAGCATGGGCAAGTTGGGCCGAATGGCCCGTTTTCATTCTGTACGCCTCTATGACTAACATTTCACTAAAGCGCTGGCACAGAATATTTCCACAGAAATTGCAAGAGCTATGTATTAGATTATTTTGACGGAAAGGAATTTGTTTCCATGGAGACATGTAATGCTGCCAGGTTTTCTCTGCAGGTTTTTGGCCCCTCCCTCGGGCCTTCAGATTACATGAATTCCCGGCTGAGATAGGATAGCTGGGATGCCAGCTGATATCAGGCCTGTGTTTGTGCAGGAAGGTTAACTCCGAGCACTGGTGGAGGAGAGACTTGTTGCCAACTGCAGCTCACGCAACACTGCACATCCCCTCCCTGCTCCCAGGGATCTTGTCTACTTATCTCCTGGCCTCCTCCGCAAGTGAACTTCCAGCAGATCGTAAACAAATGACAAAGCCCAGATATTGATCAGAATCTAATGCCAGGTTTGAACCCTTTATTGAAGAATTGTTGTTTTTTTTTGGTTTAGTTTAGAGATACAGCGCAGAAACAGGCCCTTCGGCCCACCTAGTCCGCACTGACCAGCGATCCCCGTACATTAACACTACCCTGCACACACTGGGGACAATTTGCACTTATACCAAAGCCAATTAACCTACAAACCTGCACGTCTTTGGACGGTGAAGGCATTCATACAGATGCCAATGGAAGAAATCAGGGCATGCGGTGTGGGAACAAAGAGGCACAAGGAACTGCAGCCTCATGCAAAACACAAAGTGCTGGAGGAACTCAGCGGGTCATGCTCCATCTGTGGAGACAACCTTTCGGGTTGAGACCCCGACAGATTAAAAAAAAACTCAGACACGTGAAAGAACTGGATATTATTCAGATCGGAGGAAGGTTAAAAATGAAGCTCCTCAGATGAAATATTCCTGGCGTACAATCTTGGGTCACAATCAGAAGCGGGGGCGGGGGGGGGGGGCGACAGACAAATCCAGGGCAGCACAGTGGGTGAGAGTGGGTGCTCGCTGTACAAAGTTTGTACTATCTCCCAGGCACCTGCGTGGGTTTTTCTCCAGGGTGCTCTGGTTTCCTCCCACACTCCAAAGCTAATTGGCTTCTGTAACTTGGTCATTGTAAAACTGTCCCGAGTGCACGATAGTGCTGATATACGGTAGTGATCGCAGGTCGGAGCGGTCTCAGTGGGCTGAAGGGTCCGTTTCCGCACTCTATCTCTACCCTAAACTAAACTCAGCGGGCCGTGCAGCATCTGTGGAGGGAATAGGCAGACGCTGTTGAGGATCACGACCCTTCTTTCACCCAGATCAGTCCTGCTGCTGCTTCCTAACTTCATAAGACTAGAAAGCAAGGAATATATTTAAAAGACAGAGCTTACTTTTTGATCATGTCCTTGGATGCTTTGGTGACCTTGTTGGCCAGTCGGTGCAGTCCTTTCGCATACATCTTCTCCAGGTCAACCCTAGAAACACCACAACCCAGAAGGAGATTTAGTGCTTCTCGAATCAATGATTAATATACTTGTGCTGATCAACCAGCCTTCTTCCTTCGAAGACCGGCACGCATGCATTGATGCAGAGGAAAGGACTGCAGATGCTGGTCTACACTGACGGTAGACACAAAATGCTGGAGTCACTCAGCGGGACAGGCAGCATCTCTGGAGAGAAGGAATGGGTGACGTTTTTGATCCGGAACGTCACCCATTCCTTCTCCCCAGAGATGCTGCCTGTCCCGCTGAGTTACTCCAGCTTCGATGCACATTGTCCCAGTTTTCAATGCTACATGTTTGTCTGTTGTTGGCGTGAAGCGACTACGCGTGCGAAGAGAGGTTTGGTGCCGCTGTTGGTTGTCGCCTCTACGTCTATTGGGACCTTCCATTCAAATCCCAATCCACCACACTTCCAAACAGAGAGAGAAATGTCCCTGCTCCTTTCATTAAACACAGTGGACATACCAGCGCGGGAAGTGGCAAAATCATCTCGGCAGAGGGAGGAGGACCTGGAAAGAGATCACGGACACAGAGTGCTGGAGTAACTCAGAGGGTCAGGCAGCATCTGTGGAGAACATGGATAGGTGACGTTTCACAGAGTGCTGGAGTAACTCAGCGGGTCAGGCAGCATCTGTGGGGAACATGGATAGGTGACGTTTCACAGAGTGCTGGAGTAACTCAGCGGGTCAGGCAGCATCTGTGGAGAACATGGATAGGTGAAGTTTCACAGAGTGCTGGAGTAACTCAGTGGGTCAGGCAGCATCTGTGGGGAACATGGATAGGTGACGTTTCACAGAGTGCTGGAGTAACTCAGCGGGTCAGCAGCATCTGTGGGGAACATGGATAGGTGACGTTTCACAGAGTGCTGGAGTAACTCAGCGGGTCAGGCAGCATCTGTGGGGAACATGGATAGGTGACGTTGGGTCTGGACTCCTCTTCAGAACCGGAGAGGAGGTGGAGGCACTTGGCGATGGCAGCAGAGCTGGAACAAAGGGTCGGTAAGAAGAGCCAGTGGTGGGGGGGTCATCTTACCTTCCGTGCCCTCGAGGCCATCTGTGGGAGACAGAAAGGCTGAGGTGGTCGGGCAAGGAGAGGGAGGACGGCTCGCAGGACGATCCGCACAAAGGTGAGGCTGCAATGGGCCTTTATGGCCACCAAAACCTGGAGACTCTTGTCTATGGGCTCAGCGAGCTGTTTCCGTGCATTCTGTGCTTAATCTAGGATCGTATTTATGTATGGTATTAACCTTCCTGAAGGCTATGCACAAAAAGAATGTCACTGAGCCCATGATAGTAAAGACCCATTCAGCTGCTGCCTGACCCGTTGAGTTAAGGGCCCGTCCCACTTGGCCGTCATTTGTGCGCCATTTACGCCACCTCCAGAAATGTGGCCGTCGCGTTGTGGCGCACGGGCAGCGTGTGGGTAGCGCGGGACGGGCGCATGGAGAGGCGTGGAGGAGTGTGGAGCTGCGTGCGGTATCGCGCGGTGCAGCGTGGTCACGCATGGTTACGTCACCGCGCGTAACCACGCAACGCCGTGTGCCGCAGGGTATTCCAATGGCGTCACGCGCACCGGATGGCGTGATGATGCGTGATCTGCGCACGACGTTGCGCGAAACGACGCGTCGACCTATTTTACACACGACGCGTAAATGAGGCACAAATGACGGCCAAGAGTGGGACAGGGCCTTTACTCCAGCACTTTGTGTACATTCCTTTCCCCACCCCCGACTGCCAACCGCACCATCCTACACGCTCGGGACAATTTACACTTCAGAAGCCAATTAACCTACAAACCCACACGTCTTTGGAATGTGGGAGGAAACCGGAGCACCCGGAGAAAACCCACACGGACTCGGGGAGAACGTGCAAACTCCACACAGACAAGCACCCGTAGTCAGGATGGAACCACGGTCTCTGGCGCTGTGAGGCAGCGACTCTATCGCTGCGCCACCGTGTGCCATGAGATGTGGTCTGCCCACTGCCTCCACAGATGCTGCGTGACCTGCTGAGTTCCTCCAGCACTTTGCTCGCTGTTCCAGACGCTGGCATCTGCAGTCTCTTGTGTCTCCAATGGAAACAGTGTGCTGTCTCCTCTCAGTGAGTTGTGTGGCCAATGCACTTGGCACACTTTCCAAAGCCTTATTCATGGGGTGAATTTCTATCAGCATCCATTCATCCGGCACCCTCTCAGAGAGGGGTCTTTCTTGTTGGTGTGGAACTGCTAATAACAGATGTAACAATAGGTGTAGGAGAGAATTCCACAGACACAACTCTCTGTGTGAAAAAGTGTTTCCTCATCTCCGTTCTAAATGCCTTACCCCTTATTCTTAAACTGTGGCTCCTGGTTCTGGACTCCCGCAATATCGGGAACATGTTTCCTGCCTCTAGCGTGTCCAAACCTTTAATCTTCTTCTCTTTCGTGTGGCGTGCACAGCCTAAAGTTGTTGGACAACTTGTTCTATTTGATGGTACACAAAAGGCTGGAGAAACTCAGCGGGTGCAGCAGCATCTAAGGAGCGAAGGAGATAGGCGACGTTTCGGGTCGAGACCCTTCTTCAGACTGGTCAGGGATCAGGGGAACGAGATATAGACAGTGATGTGGAGAGATAAAGAACAATGAATGAAAGATATGCAAAAAAGTATCGATGATAAAGGGAACAAGCCATTGTATACCCTCGATTCTCCAGCATCTGCAGTTCCTTCTTTAACACTTGTTCTATTTGATCTTCCGTTTGTGCGCGTCGAGTTGATTGCATTAGTCGAAACAGGGCGGACCACGTGAAGGTTGCAATCCTCCACCCCCAAACCTTTAATAATCTTATATGTTTCAATAAGTTCCCCTCTCATCCTTCTAAATTCCAGAGTGTACAAGCCCAGCTGCTCCATTCTCTCAGCGTATGACAGT
Organism: Okamejei kenojei; assembly: GCA_035221665.1. Lineage (NCBI taxonomy): Eukaryota > Metazoa > Chordata > Chondrichthyes > Rajiformes > Rajidae > Okamejei > Okamejei kenojei. The sequence continues at coordinate 93,037,188 of CM069137.1, forward strand.
CCCGCCATCCCGGGAATTAACCTGGTGAACCTACGCTGCACTCCCTCAATAGCAAGAATGTCCTTCCTCCAATTTGGAGACCAAAACTGCACACAATACTCCAGGTGTGGTCTCACTAGGACCCTGTACAACTGCAGAAGGACCTCTTTGCCCACACTGGAACTGCAGAGACAACCCCTTACCTGCCCGTCAGAGTGCGTTTAGGTTCAGGATTACATCAGGTTCACACGTCCTGAGGTACAGTTAAAAGCTTTGTTTTGCATGCTATCCAAACATATATAAATACAGTCAAGCCAAACAGAAGTACGATAGGTAGAGCAAACTGGACGATATAAAGTGCAGAATATAGTTCTCAGCATTGCAGCGCATCAGTTCCAGAGACAAAGTCCAATGTCCGCAAAGGGTAGAGGTGAATCAGACAGTACCCTAGCCATTCAGAAGCCTGTTAACAGAGAATCTGTTCCTAAAGGGCCTGTCCCACTTTCACGACCTAATTCACGACCTTTTTTTTACTCGTGGACATTTTTCATCAGGCTAGAAAAAACGCCGCGACCTACTTGATGCCACGCGTACCTACGACTGGCGTCACGGCCTGCTACGACCTACCTACGACCTCCTACAACCTTGTGACGACCATGCTGCGAGTAAGCGTCAAGGGCAAACTCGGCAGAGGTCGTGAAAGCGCACTTTCACGCTTCTGTACCTTCTGTCGGAGGAGCGTGGGGAGAAGAAGGAATGAATGAGAAGGGGTGGGACAAGTCTTTATGTGAAGTAAGGCAGTCACGGTGGCGCAGCGGTAGAGTCGCTGCCTTACAGCGAGTGCAGCGCCGGAGACCCGGGTTCGATCCCGACTACAGGCGCTGTCTGTACGGAGTTTGCGCGTTCTCCCTGTGTTTTCTCAGAGATCTTTGGTTTCCTCCCACACTCCAAAGACGTTCGGGTTTGTAGGTTAATTGGATTGGTAAATGCAAAAAAAAACGTCCCTAGTGTGTATAGGATAGCGTTAATGTGCGGGGATCGCTGGTCAGCGCGGACCCGGTGGGCTGAAGGGCCCGTTACCACGCTGTATCTCTAAACTAAAACAAGGGTCTTGACCCAAAATGTCACCTATTCCTTTTCTCGAGAGAAGCTGTCTGACCCACGGAGTTACTCCAGGTTTTTGTGTCTTAAGTCTTTGGTTATGTTGGGTGCTGGGTGGAAATCCGCTGTTTGGAAGCATTGGTTTGTACATCCAAACCGATGCGTCAAGTATTGTCATCTCAACCTCAGTTCAAAGTCAACATCATCCTTACATTCACCTTGTTATCCCTGGTTCCTGTTCTTTGGGCCATACTAGTGAACAGTGGGAGGAGAGAGTCATAGAGTGGTACAGCATGGAAACAGGCCCTTCGGCCCAACTTGCCCACATCGGCCAACATGTCCCAGCTACACTTAGTTCCACCTGTCCACCTTTGGTCCATATCTCTCCGATCCATGTACCCGTCTAACTGTTTCTTAAACGTTGGGAGAGTCCCAGCCCCGACTACCTCCTCTGGCAGCTCGTTCCATACGCCCACCACCCTTTGTGTGAAAAGGTTACCCCTCGGAATCCTATTAAATCTTTTCCCCTTCACCTTGAACATGTGTCCTCTGGTCCTCGATTCCCCTACTCTGGGCAAGAGACCCTGTGCATCTACCAGATCTATTCCTCTCATGATATTACACACACAGAGAGGCTTTAGGCTGATGGAGAGCATCAAATGAATGCAGATGACTGCAAGTCCGATGCCTTTTGCTCATGGGAACTCGGCAAAAAACAAAATAACTGCAAGACAGAGATGACACACAACAGGGACATGGGCAATCTTCAAAAAGATTCCGGAGTGTAGACTTGGTGATTACACTATCTCTCACAGTGAGTGGTAGGTCTCTGGGGTGTGTTGTGGAACAGAGGGATCTAGGAGTGCAGGTACATAGTTCCTTGAAAGTGGCGTCACAGGTAGGTATGGTGGTCAAAGGGGGATGCATCATCACTTGGTTTGGGAACAGCTCCATCCAAGACCGCAAGAAATTGATGCAAATTGTGGACGCAGCCCAGACCATCACACAAACCAACCTCCCTTCCATTGACTCCACTTATACCTCACGCTGCCTCGGCAAGGCCAGCAGCACAATCGAGGACGAGTCGCACCCCGGCCACTCCCTCTTCTCCCCTCTCCCCTCGGGCAAAAGGAATAGAAATGTGAAAATGCACACCTCCAGATTCAAGGACAGTTTCTTCCCAGCTGTTATCAGGCAACTGAATCATCCTACCACAACCAGAGAGCGGTGGTGAACTACTGTCTACCTCATTGGTGACCCTCAGACTATCCTTGACCAGACTTTGCTGGCTTTACCTTGCACTAAACATGATACCTTTATCATGCAACTATACACTGTAAATGGATCGATTGTAATCATGTGTTTATCTTTCCGCTGACTGGTTAGCACGCAATAAAATCTTTTCACTGTACCTCAGTACACGTGACAATAAACTAAACTGAAATATACTGATATCTCTGGATTGCTACCAGTGCCTCGTGCTAGTGAAGGCAGGAACATGGAGATAGGGCATCTGAATGTGTGGCTGGTGCAGGAAGCAAGGACTTAGCTTTATAGACCACTGGGATCTCTTCTGGGGTAGGGGTGACCTGTACAATAGGGACAGGTTACATGTTAACTGAAGGGGGACCAACGTTCTGGCAGGCAGGTTTGCTAGGGTTACACATGTGGGCTTAAACTAAATAGTGGGGGGGGGGGGGGATTGACAAATTGAGAGCATAAAGATGGAGTTAATGGCAAAGCGAGTACAGGAAAAATTACAAAAGGCTCCCAAATTAATGGGAAGGAAAGTTCAAGAAGGGATAAGAGAGTAAGGTCAGGGCCAATTGCGAGCGGTGCGAGAGGGGAGGAGAATAGCGAGATCAAAGTGTTGTATGTGAATGCGCGAAGTATAAGAAATAAAGTGGGCGAACTTGAGGCTCAGTTAGAAATTGGCAAGTATGATGTTGTGGGAATTACACAGACATGGCTGCAAGAGGGCCAGGGCTGGGAACTGAATATTCAAGGGTATTCCTCCTATCGAAAAGACAGACAGGAGGGCAGAGGGGGTGGGGTTGCCCCGTTGGTGAGGAATGAAATTCAGTCCCTTGCAAGGGGTGACAATGAAACAGGAGATGTGGAGTCAGTATGGATAGAAACTAAGGAATTGTAGAGTTAAAATTGGCATGTCTTAAAGGTAATGCTATGGTTGTTATGGGAGATTTCAACATGCAAGTAGACTGGGAAAATCAGGTTGGTACTGGACCCCAAGAAAGGGACTTTGTAGAGTGCCTCCGTGATGGATTCTTGGAGCAGCTTGTATTGGAGCCAACCAGGGAGAAGGCAATTCTGGATTTAGTGTTGTGTAATGAACCGGATTTGATAGGGGAACTCGAGGTTAAGGAGCCATTAGGAAGTGGAGACCATAATATGATAGGTTTTATTCTTCAATTGGAGAGGGAGAAGGGTAAATCAGAGTAGTCAGTGTTACAGTTGAACAAAGGGGACTGCGGAGCCATGAGGGAGGACCTGGCCAAAGTTGATTGGAAAGGTACCCGAGCAGCGATGACAGTGGAACAGCAATGGCAGGTATTTATGGGAATAATACAGAAGGTGCAGGATCAGTTCATTCCAAAGAGGAAGAAAGATTCCAAGGGGAGTAAGGGGTGACCGTGGCTGACAAGGGATGTCAGGGACAGTATAAAAATAAGAGAGAAGTACAACATAGCAAAGATGAGCGGGAAGCAAGAGGATTGGGTAATGTTTAAAGAGCAATAGAAGAAACTAAAAAGACAATACGGGGAGAAAAGATGAGGTACGAAGGTAAGCTAGACAAGAATATAAAGCAGGACAGTAAAAGCTTCTTTAGGTATGTGAAGAGGAAAAAATTAGTTAAGACCAAAGTTAGACCCTTGAAGACCGAAAAGGGTGAATTTATTATGGGAAACAAGGAAATGGCAGATGAGTTGAACAGGTACTTTGGATCCGTCTTCACTAAGGAGGACACAAACAATCTTCCTGATGTACTAGTGGCCAGAGGATCTGGGTGATGGAGGAACTGAAGGAAATCCACATTACGCAGGAAATGATGTTGGGTAGACTGATGGGACTGAAGGCTGATAAATCCCCAGGGCCTGATGGTCTGCATCACAGGGTACTTAAGGAAGTGGCTCTAGAAATCATGGACGCATTGGTGATCATTTTCCAATGTTCTATAGATTCAGGATCAGTTCCTGTTGATTGGAGGGTAGCTAATGTTATCCCACTTTTTAAGAAAGGCGGGAGAGAGAAACCAGGGAATTATTGACCTGACATTGGTGGTGGGGAAGATGCTGGAGTCAATTATAAAAGATTATTAAATAGCAGCTCATTTGGAGAGCAGTAACAGGTCCGAGTCAGCATGGATTTACAAAGGGGAAATCATGCTTGACTGCTCTTCTAGAATTTTTTGAGGATGTAACTAGGAAAATGGACAAAGGAGAGCCAGTGGATGTAATGTACCTGGACTTTCAGAAAGCATTTGATAAGGTCCCACATAGGAGATTAGTGGGCAAAATTAGAGCACGTGGTATTGGGGGTAGGGTACTGACATGGATAGAAAATTGGTTGGTGGACAGGAAGCAAAGAGTAGGGATTAACGGGTCCCTTTCAGAATGGCAGGCAGTGACCAGTGGGGTACCGCAAGGCTCGGTGCTGGGACCGCAACTATTTACAATATACATAAATAAATATAATAAATTTGCAGATGATACAAAGCTGGGTGGCAGTGTGAACTGCGAGGAGGTTGCTATGAGGATGCAGGGTGACTTGGACAGGTTGGGTGAGTGGGCAGATGCATGGCAGATGCAGTTTAATGTGGATAAATGTGAGGTTATCCACTTTGGTGGCAAAAAAAGGAAGGCAGATTATTATCGGAATGGTGTCAAGTTGGGAAAAGGGGAAGTACAACGGTATCTGGGGGTCCTTGTTCATCAGTCACTGAAAGTAAGCATGCAGGTACTGCAGGCAGTGAAGAAAGCTAATGGCATATTTGCCTTCATAACAAGATGAGTTGAGTATAGGAGCAAAGAGATCCTTCTGCAGTTGTACAGAGCCCAAGTGAGACCACACCTGGAGTATTGTATGCAGTTTTGGTCTCCAAATTTGAGGAAGAACATTTTTGCTATTGAGGGAGTGCAGCCTAGGTTTACAAGGATAATTCACGGGATGGCGGTATTGTCATATGCTGAGAGAATGGAGTAGCTGGCCTTGTATACTGTGGAATTTAGAAGGATGAGAGGGGATCTTATTGAAACATAAAAGATTATTAAGGGTTTGGACACGCTAGAGGCAGGAAACATGTTCCCGATGTTGGGGGAGTCCAGAACCAGGGGCCACAGTTTAAGAATTAGGGGTAAGCCATTTAGAACGGAGATGAGGAAAAACCTTTACACAGAGGGTTGTGAATCTGTGGAATTCACTGCCTCAGAAGGCAGTGGGGGCCAATTCTCTGGATGCTTTCAAGAGTGAGTTGGATAGAGCTCTTAAAGATAGCAGAGTCAGGGGATATGGGGAGATGGCAGGAACGGGGTACTGATTGGGGATGATCAGCCATGATCACATTGAATGGCGGTGCTGGCTCGCAGGGCTGAATGGCCTACACCTGCACCTATTGTTACACCCGAACTGAAACTGGTGTTCAGTGGGTTAACCACAGGACAATCCTCATAATCTGCGGCACTTGGTGCGTTGGAAGTTTATCACTTCCCGAGACACAGCAAAGACTAATTTCGCATTCCAAGCCATTACAATTGCATCATGAGATCTTGGTTCCTGGCATTAAAAATAATTAAACGTTTGGCCCACAGCATGGAATGCAATGTCAAAGCTCACTTAAAACACACTACATTCTGGGACCAGTGCTGACAATGCTTTCACCAAAGGAAGGCCGCAGAGAATCATTATTTGATATTAATATCGCAGCAATGAACCACATACAACACTGATGGCCAAACAATAGACAACAGGTGCAGGAGTAGGCCATTCGGCCCTTCGAGCCAGCACCGCCATTCACTGTGATCATGGCTGATCATCCCCAATCAGTACCCCGTTCAAACATTCGTCATTCAAATGGAAACTAAGCCAAAGGGAAACATTTCAGCTGTTAAAAAACACAAAGGGGAAGGACATTTTTGTGTCGGAGAAACATGTCTGCCAGATGCCAGGGCAACTAGACTTTAGAGGTACCAACAGCCATCGTGAGCCATGGAAGGGGCAACAGCTATGCAAGTCTTCCTGTCATCCATGCTTTGGCAGCACCCTTGATGTGGCCACTATTTGCATACCTTGGGTATACAAGCAAAGAATTTCACTGCGACTGGTCACATGTGACGATAAGGTACTCAATTCAATTCTAACAATAGGGGTTGATATCCAGCTACAGGGGGGCATGCTACAAACATGCGCTAACAAGAACACACTTTGCTGCTCAGACTAAATGAATCACAGCGGTAACAATGACCAGATGGAGGATCATTCCCTTTACACAGGGATTTTTAGTTTAGTTTAGTTTAGATAAACATAGAAACATAGAAATTAGGTGCAGGAGTAGGCCATTCGGCCCTTCAAGCCTGCACCGCCATTCAATATGATCATGGCTGATCATCCAACTCAGTATCCCGTACCTGCCTTCTCTCCATACCCTCTGATCCCCTTAGCCACAAGGGCCACATCTAACTCTCATAAGCGGGGAAAGACGGGTGACCTTATCAAAGTGTACAAGATCATGAGGGTCATGGATAAAGTGAACGTCCACAGTCTTTTTCCCCAGCGTAGAGAATTCTAATACTAGGGGGCACAAGCCCCTGTCGCACTTTCCCAAGTTACTCACGAACTCTCCCGAGTTTTCCCCTTGATTAGAACTCGGGGAATGTCGGTAGTGAGCTCGTAGGAGCCCGTAGATGTTTCCTAGTGGCTCGTAATACCAGCCGTAGGAACTCGGGGCATCAGGTAAGTCGGGACGTTTTTTCAACATGTTGAAAAATGTCCACGTGTAAAAAAAAAATAGCCCCGAGTACCTATGATCGTAATTCTCCGAGTTCGAATCAAGGGGAAAACTCCAGAGAGTTTGTGAGTAACTCGGGGAAAGTGGGACAGGGCCTTTAAGGTGAGAAGGGAGAGGTTTAAGAGGGACCTCAGGGGCAACTGTTTCACTCGGACGTCAGTCTGTATCTGGAACGAGCTGCCAGAGGAAGTCATGGAAGCCGATTCAATTATGACATTTAAAAGGCATTTAGACAGACACATGGATAGGAGAGGTTTGGAGGGAGATGGGCCAAATGCAGACAAATGGGACTAACTCAACACGTCAACTGGTTTAGTTTAGTTTATTGTCACTCATTGTCACCGGGTTAGTGAAAAGTTTTCATTATGTGCCATCCAGTCGGCGGGAAGACTATATACGATCGCAATTAAGCCGTTCACAGTGTGCAGTTGCAGGATAAAGGGAATAACGGTGGTCCAGAGGGCAAGGGGCCCCGCCGCTCCACCTAGGGTCCGTATGGGGAGGAGCGGCTCTGCTGTCAACGCCCGAATGAAGGACTGGTGACGGGATCCAGGGAGTGGGCAGGGCTGAAGATGTCCTGGTTGGGTTGCTCCTAGGCCTGACCAAGCTGGCCATCCGCGAGTCACGACGCCTGCCCCTTTACCGGGGGTTACATCCGCGCCCGGGTGGTGTTAGAGAGGGACATAGTTGTACAGTAGTTATTAGTATATTTGTAACTTAGTTGTTTAGTATTCAGTGTCTGAATAGTTTGGTGATTTTGTAATATGGTGGTGCTTTTTTTGGAGTTTTATATCGTGTTCGTAATCATATAAATTATTTTTTGATAGTGCAAGATAAAGTCCAGTAATAGATGGGACATGGACAAAGTGGGCCTGCTGCAGAGCTCTGGGACTCTGCAACATCACAGGAGTATTTCTCATCTTGCTGTAAACAGGCCAGCACGGTCCGGGATACAAGGTGCTTGCAATAATGAATCGAGTACGTGACGCGAGGTCATCCTTCCACAATGAAATGACCGATGTTACACGGGAGAACGTCGCCACCGACCACACGTACTCTACCTCTGCTGTAGGACGGAGATGAGCTCCTTGCAGTAGTTGTCGCCGGTTTTGGCAAACTTCTTGATGTGCCGATAGATGCGGTCGTACTGAAAACAATCAGAGACCAGTGAATTAGGTCATGTTTGGAAGTGATAGGAGCAGAGTTAGGCCATTCGGCCCATCGAGTCTACTCTACGCCATTCAATCATGGCTGATCTATCTCTCCCTCCTAACCCCATCCTCCTGCCTTCTCCCCATAACCCCCCCCGCCCCCGACACTCAGAATGGGCACCCGGTCTCATCACAAACTAAAATTATTGCTACTCATTTTATACATTCATTTTTCAAAGTTTTCAAAAAACAGGCACTGATTGTACATCGCAAAACACAAGACCCTCAACAGGCCCACCATGTCTACGCCAAATTAGCATCATTTATTTTTCCCACACAGGAACCCTTCACAGCACAGTCATTGGAATGCACGCACAGGACCTTTAACTAGAGTCACAGAGCCGTACAGCACAGAATCAGGCCCTTCGGCCCACTGTGCCCGTGGTGTGTCAAGTTGGCATACTGGTCTAGTCCCATTTGCCCGCATTTGGCCCAACGCCATCTGAACCCTTCCTATCCATATATCTGTCCAAATCACGTCTTTTAAAAGTCGCCATTGCAGCCGCTTCTACAGCTTGCTCTGGCAGCTCGTTCCGCATACGGACTACCCTCGGGGTGAAAAGGTTCAATTAAAGATAGTCAATCAGACTCTGCCATTTTCATGCTTTAATTCTTAACATGAAATCTGCTGCAGGCCAATCTGCAAAGTAGCCGCTCCATAGTTTGCTGCATGCAGATGCAGATGATGTCACAAATTTGATGAAGATATTTCTGAATAAGTTAGCAAGTGGGTTGAGGAGGGCAGCATAGTCGATGGAGTCTCTGTACACCATTATAAGGCTTTTGATGAGGTTCTGCATGGCAGGCTGCTCTGGAAGGTTAGGTTGCACAGGATCCAGGGAGAGCTAGCTGACTGGATAGAGAATTAGCTTCATGGAAGGAAACACAGGGTGACTTAGTTCAGTTTAGTTTAGAGATACAGTGCGGAAACAGGCCCTTCGGCCCACCACGTCTGCGCCGACCAGCGATCCCCGCACACCAACACTATCCTACACACACTTGGGACAATTTACAATTATACCAAGCCAATTAACCTACACACCTGTACCTCTTTGGCGTGTGGGAGGAAGCCAAAGATCTTGGAGAAAGCCCATGAGGTCACGGGGAGAACGTACAGACTCCGTACAGACTGCACCCGTAGTCGGGAGCGAACTCGCGACTCCAGTGCTGCAAGTGCTGTAAAGGGCAGCAACTCTATCGCCGTGCCACCGTGACCACCCACAACGCCTTACGAGGCACCCACGAGGAATATGGACCAAGCGTGATAGTGGAAGGTTGTTTTTTCAGACTGGAGGAGGCCTGTGACTAATGGTGTGCCTCAGGGTTCAGTGCTGGGCCCATTGCCATTTGTCATCTACATCAATGATTTGATGAGAACGCACAAGGCATGATTAGTAAGTTTGCAGACACGACTAAAGTAGGTGATATCATAGACAGTGTAGATGGTTATGAAATATTGCAGTTAGGTTTTTGATCAGCTGGGCAAGTGGGTTAGGGAATGGCTAATGAAGGTTAATGCAGATAAGTGTAAAGGTGTTAAGGACCTGTCCCACTACACGAGTTAATTCAAGAGCTGTCCCGAGTTAAAAAAAAAAAAATCAAACTCGTGGTAAGCACGAGCGGGAACGTCGGAGCTCGGGGACGTCTCTTAGCGGCTTGTAACGCTAACAGCAGGTTCTCGGGAAACGCAGTAAGCTCGTGAAGACTCGTGAAGATTTTTCAACATGTTGAAAAATGTCCACGAGAGCCCCGTGTACCTACGAGCGGCCATTGCCGTAAATCTCCGAGTTCGAAAAACAGGGGAAATTCGGGAGTACTCTTGAATGAGCTCGTACAGTGGGACAGCCCCTTTAGATTTTTGGAAGTCAAACCAGGGCAACACCTACACAGTGACGGGCTCTGGGGAGTGTTATGGAGCAGAGGATTCTAGGAGTACATGTACCTGGTTCCCTGATAGTGGCATTACAGGTAGATAGGTTGGTGAAGTAAGCTTTGGCCTTCCACATTCAGGGTATTGAGAAGAGAAGTTGGGATGGTATGTTACAGCTGTGGTGCCACCTGGTGGTTAGGCCACTTACTGTGCGAACTCTCGGCATTCGGGGGCAGGGTCACTTGACTGGGTCGCGGGGTTTAGAGGTTAGTACATATCGTGAACCCCGGGGTGACCTTCCCCCATTCACGTGTGTGCTATTCTCTTTACTTTGCCAATAAAGATCCCTTTGTTTCACCACACGAGGCTTGCTTATTCATAGAAACATAGAAAATAGGTGCAGGAGGAGGCCATTCGGCCCTTCGAGCCGGCACCGCCATTCATTGTGATCATGGCTGATCGTCCCCAATCAATAACCCGTGCCTGCCTTCTCCCCATATCCCTTGATTCCACTAGCTCCTAGAGTTCTTTTTTTTTGTAAAATATTTTTATAGTAAATACGTATTAAGAAGGAATAACATTAAAGTATTTTTATGTACTATAACATTTTTATAGCAAATACATATTAAGAAGGAATAACATTAAAATAAAAAGAGACATATTATTCGTCACATACATTCTTAATATTTTTAAAGTTTACAGTCATTCTTATTTATACTTCTATACTTTTTATTATTTTATAACAGAAAGAAGATAGTAAAGAGAAATAATAAAGAGAAATGAAATAAAAGTAGAAAACCAATAATATGAGTGGAGTGTTAAGCAGGCTATTCGTCATTGGAGATATATGTGTGGTCTATTGTATATAGTTCTTCATCCATTCCTTCATTCAGGCTTCAGTCAGGCCCTTGAACCGGACCACCTTGACCCTTTAAATATTCAATAAATGGAGACCATATTCCTCTGAATTGATCTAGCTTGTCCAAAAGGACAAGTCTTAATCTTTCCAGATGAAGTGTCTCCGACATTTCTGTAATCCACATTTTGATTGTGGGGGATGTAGGACCTTTCCAAAATCTTAATATTAATTTTTTACCAATTATTAAACTATAATCGATAAAAATTATTTGCCTTGTTGTTAGTAGTTGATCCGTTTCTAATATTCCTAATATGATTAATTTTGAGTCTGGAGTCAGATTTGCATTAACTACATTCGAGATTATCTTAAAAATTTCTATCCAAAAATTAGTAATTTTTATACATTTTGTGAATGAGTGGGTTAGATTAGCTTCTAAATGCTGACATTTATCACATATAGCAGAAACATTTGAAAAAATTCTGTTTCATTTGGATTTTGAAAAGTGTAATCTATGTAAAACTTTAAATTGTATCAAAGAGTGTCTGGCATTTAATGAGCAGTGGTGTATATGTTGTAAACTTTCATTCCATACTTCTAGACTAATTGTTTGACCTAATTCGTTTTCCCATACTTGCCTATATATTTCCGACATTGGTACATCATTTTCCAATAAAATATTATAAATATATGATATTAATTTTTCTGTGTTCGGATATTTATTTAGACATTCATCTAAAATTTCTGTCTTTCTATTTCTAAAATCCTGTGTGTTTGATTTAACATAGTCTCTAATTTGTAAATATCTAAAGTACTCTTTTGAGTGTAATCCGTAATTTTGTTGTAATTCCTGAAATGAAAGAAAGAGACTTTCCCTATAGAGATCACCCATCTTATTAATTCCATAGTTCTTCCATTGTAAAAAACCTTTATCCATCATTGAGGATTTAAAAGTAATGTTGTTTACAATGGGAAGAGCCAGTGGTATACTTTCCAATTTTAATGTTTTCTTTAATTGTTTCCAGATATGTATCCCACTTTCTATTATTGGATTTCCTCTATAGATTTTCTTACGTATTTTAGTATTGGCAAATAAAATCGAGCTAATTTCGAAAGGTGAACAATCTTCCTTTTCCATTTTTAACCAGTTTGGCTGTTTATCTAATTCTTCCAACCAAAAATTCATATTTTTAATATTAACTGCCCAGTAGTAAAACATAAAATTAGGCAGTGCAAAACCTCCATTTATTTATGATTTACATAGATGTTTTTTATTTATCCTATGACTCTTATAATCCCAAATAAAATTGGTAACTTTCTTAAAAAAATCCACTTTCTTAAAAAAAATTTAGGAAAATATATCGGGATCAGTTGAAACAGGTATAATAATTGCGGAAGAAAAATCATTTTTATCGTATTAATTCTACCTAGCATTGAAATAGGTAATGTTTTCCAATTTAGGATATTCTTAAGTAGTTTATTCAGTAGGGGTGGGAAATTAGATTTAAATAAAGAATCATATCTTTTGGTAACATAAATTCCAAGATATTTGATTTTTTCATTTGCTATCTTAAAAGGAAATTGTTGTAGTATATGTGGGTTATTTCCCATTATTGGCATAAATTCACTTTTATTCCAATTAATTCTATATCCTGAAAACAAGCCAAATTGAGTTATTAAATCTAATAAGTTAGGGATACTAGTTTCAGGCTTTGTAATATAAAGTAATACATCATCTACGTATAGATTTTATTTTCAGTTTCTTTGGTTTCATACCCGTATATTTCAGGATGTAATCTCACGGATTGTGCTAATGGTTCAATTGCCAGTGCGAACAGTAGTGGGGATAGAGGACAACCTTGTCTACAGCCTCTGGATAAATTAAATTTAGTTGATAACATTTGATTTGTTAATATTCTAGCTGTTGGATTGGTATATAGTTGTTTAACCCATGTTATAAACTTCTCTCCCAACTGAAATGTTTCCATAACCAAAAATAAATAAGACCATTCAACCTGATCAAAAGCTTTCTCTGCGTCTAATGAAATAATTGCTAGATCTTTATTAATATTTCTTTTCGAGTATATAATATTGAATAATCGTCTCAGGTTATATGAGGAGTATCGTTTTGGTATAAATCCTGTTTGATCTGAATGAATTACTTTATTAATCACTGTATTTAGTCTTTGTGCTAGTACTTTGGTTAATATTTTTTGATCAGTATTTAAAAGAGCTATGGCTCTATACGACCCTGGATCATCCAGATCTTTATCCAATTTAGGTATAAGCATTATAACAGATTCATTTAATGTTTCTGGTAATTTCTGTTGTGCATAAATATAATCATAAAGTGTCTTCAAAAGTGGTGCTATCAGATCATAGAATGTTTAATAAAATACCATCCGGTCCTGGAGTTTTACCATTTTTTAATGACCTAATAGATTCTTCGATTTCTTTAGTAGTTATTTCAGCATTTAGTGGTTCTCTATTTTCTAAATCCAGTCCTTTTAGATTACAATTTTTTAAAAATGTTTCTATTCCTGTCTGATTTTCTGTCGTTTTGGCTGAATATAAATTTTTATAATATTGCAAAAATCTCTCATTTATATCTTTAGTTTGTACTAGTAATTCACCTTTGTCTGATTTAATCATATGGATTAATTTTTCTCCCTCCAATTTTTGTAATTAACGAGTCAATAATTTTTGTGGTTTATCTCCGAATCCAAATTGTATTTGTTTAGTATATTGGTAGAGTTTTACAACTTGGTCTGACTGTATTTTATTTAATTTATATTTCAATGCAGAGATTTTATTATGTTTTATCATGGTTGGGTTAGCAGCGTTTTCTGTGAAAAATTGTTTGATCTCCTTTTCCAATGCCTGTTGTTCCCTCCGATTCTCTTTATTATAAAATGCTTGAGAGGATATCATAATTCCCCGAACATACACTTTAAAAGTTTCCCATAATAGGGACAAAGGTATTTCTGGCTTATCATTTATTTCAAAGAAAATCTTAATCTGTTTTGTGATGTATTCTTGAGTTATTTTGTCTTTTAAAATTTGTGGGTTAAATCTCCATTGTCCCTGTTTTTCCATTTTACCAGTTATTTTCATCATAAAAGTTAAAGATGCGTGATCTGAAATTATAATATTATGATATTTTGAATTATAAGTGAATGGGATAAGTTTTAAATCTACCAAAAAATAATCTATTCTTGAATAAGTTTTATGCACAGGTGAGTAAAATGAATATTCCCGTCCAGCTGTGTTTTGCATTCTCCAAACATCTTTAATATTACTGGTATCTGTATATGCATTTATTAGATCACTGGAATGCGATTTAATTTTCTGTTGTCTTGATGATCTGTCTAAATAAGGATCTAGTGTACAATTTAAATCTTCTCCAATTATTAGGTTGTGTTGTTATAATTCTGGGATAGTATTAAACATTTTCTTAAAAAAGTGGGCTGTCAAAATTTGGGCCATATACATTGACAAAAATCATTCTTTGTGTGTATGATTCTCCTATTACAATAATATCTACCATCACTATCAGTTATAGTTGAAGTGTGTTTAAATGAAATGCCTTTACGAATTAATATTGCTACACCTCTAGATTTGTGTGTAAAAGAAGAATGATACGCTTTGTCAATCCATTTAGCCTTTAATCTATGCTCTGCATCTTTTTTAGATGTGTCTCTTGGATAAATGCCACGTCTACTTTAAATGCTTTTAAATGTGCTAATACTTTACCTCTCTTAATTGGTTCGTTAATACCTTTAACATTCCAGCTACAAAATGTTATTCCTCCATTCCCCGTATCGTTTTTAAGTCTTGCATCTTTTATCTAAGGAGGTATGTAATAGAGCAAATGGTTCAGCTCGACATACCCGACTTTACACCCGAACTCCGAATAGATGAATTTCAAGACCCTTGGGTATCTCTCACGTATATATCTCCTTTGTATTAATTTATAACTCCATTCAAATATAAAATAATAATAACAAAGAATAACATAAAAAAAGGATAGATTAAGAGATTAATAGGGTGCACAAAGAGAGAGAAAACTACATCTAATACTAGTGTAGTTAGTGTGAGCCATACTATTATGACTGGCAATCTACCGACTTCCGTAGTCGATGTTACAAACTTATCCATCTCCATGGTTCCTTAAAATTGTTATTCCATAAAAATATTTAATCGGGAATATTAAACTCTGATGTGTACAGGATCCATCGGTCAAGTATATGACAATATCTATACTTAATACATATTAAAAGATATATATATATTTTTTTTAATTAAAAAAAGGAGGAAAATAAAAAATAAAAAAATAATAAAAAGTGCCAGGGGGGATAAATGAAGTCAAACTTTATATTCTGTGTGATTATATTTACTGTTTACCTAATTCTAAGTAAATCAGCTATAATTAGTTGTTAATCATTATTGATAGTTATCAGCTTTAATTACTAATAATACCGCTGTATGAATTTTAGTATTTGTTAGTTATTAATATTAGTAGTGTTATTATTCTAATTGTTAATATCCATAGGAGAGTCTCCAATCCGTATCTCCAATCCGAGTCTCCAATCCGCATCCTTCTCCATCTTCTTTAGGTGCCACAAGTCCATAGTCCACTCCAATCCTGAAAATACAATTTATTTGTTGGTATAGTTCATCTTTGAAGATTTCATTCAGTCTTCCTCTCGTTCCTTAATCCCCTGGGCAAAGTTCATTGCATCCGCTGGGTTTTTGAAATAATGTTCTTCCTGGTTGTAGGTGACTCTCAGGGTGGCTGGGTACCTCAGACTGTACTTCAAATTCTTCACTTCCTTCAAATTTCTTTTGGTCTCCTTGAACGCATTTCGTTTCTTGGAGACCTCTGCTGGGTAGTCTCGATAAATGCTGATCGAATCTTCTTCGTATGTAAGATTTCTACTTTTTACAATTTTGTTCATCATCTCCTCCAGGACATGATCATACTGGACTTTTACTATCATTTGTCTTGGAGGGGCGTCTTGCTTTGTATAACGTCTCATTACTCTGTGTGCTCGGGCTAGTAAAGGCTTTTGTTTTAGAGATAAAACCTTTTGCAATAAGTTTGCAGTAAACTCTCGGGTATCTTGATTCTTTTCTCTCCCTTCTCGAATACCCACGATCCTTAGGTTCTGCCTTCTCTGGCGTCCTTCCAACTCGGTACACTTATCAGTTATTTTGCCCAGTAAGTCAGATAGACGTTGACTTTCTTTGAGGAGTGTTTTCATAGTCTGAGCACTTGTTTCGGCTAAATCTTCAAGGTTCTTTATGGCTGTCGACTGCTCCTTGAGTTCTTCCTCCACAGGTTCCATCTTATTTTGGATTTTATCATTTATCTCTACTACTATATTTGCAGCTTGATCCGTTAATATTTCTGCAATTTCCTTTCGCAATGTGTCAGATAATTCCATGGCTGAGATATTGATTTCAGACTTTAACTCTTTCATCTCCTCCTTGATTTTTTCTATTTCTTCCTTAAAATTCATTTTTGCCAGTTCACTCTTTAATTCCAACTTTATTTCTTTCTTTAACTCTGCCATTTCTTGTACAAAAAAAACTTTTAAGTTCTTCAATTTCCGATTTTTTCGACACATCTTCTTGGGATAGTGTCCTACCTGAGCCCGAGGCTTCAGTCGGGCCTTGTTCTTGTTCTGCCGTTTTTGGTCTTGTTTACCGAAGTTTTGATTTATCCACGGGTGGGCTGTGCTGTGTTGCCATTACGAGTCGCGCGCCTGATGACGTCACTCACGGCAGCCGGTGCAGAAACAGCAGGCAGGTCTTTTCTCCCCGGTTTTTTCCTCGTTTTTTACACGGAGCAGGCTGGCGTTACTCTCTAGCCCTCCATGGCGCCACTGGAAGTCAGCCCGTAGAGTTCTATCTAACTCTCCCTTAAATCCATCCAGTGACTTGGCCTCCACTGCCCTCTGTGGCAGGGAATTCCACAAATTCACAACTCACAGGGTGAAAAAGTTTTTTCTCACCTCAGTGTTAAATGGCCTCCCCTTTATTCTAAGACTGTGGCCCCTGGTTCTGGACTCGCCCAACATTGGAAACATTTTTCCTGCATCTAGCTTGTTCAGTCCTTTTATAATTTTATATGTTTCTATAAGATCCCCCCCTCTCATCCTTCTAAACTCCAGTGAATACAAGCCTAGTCTTTTCAATCTTTCCTCATATGACGGTCCCACCACCCCAGGGATCAATCTCGGGAACCTATGCTGCACTGCCTCAATCACAAGGATGTCCTTCCTCAAATTAGGAGACCAAAACTGTACACAATAGTTTGCCCGCCGAATATTCGCCCGCCATACAGTTGTACAAGATGGTGGTGAAGCCATACTTGGAGTATTGCGAGCAGCTCTGGTCACTGCGTAATATGAAGGCAGTCACATAGTGAAAGAGTGCAGAAAAGATTTACAAGATGCTGCTTTACATGACGCGACTCGGAGGCCTGAGCTATAGGGCAGGGTCGGACTCTATTCCTTGGAGTGCAGGAGGATGAGAGGCGATCTTCATGGAGGTGTATAAAGTCACGAGGGGAATAAATCGGGTAAAATGCACCGTCTTTTACCGAGGGTAAGATAATCAAGAACTAGGGGACACAGGTTTAAGGTGAGGGGGAAAGATCTAATAGGAACCCGGGGGTCAGGTTGTTCCACACAGAGGGTGGTGGGCGTATGGGACGAGCAGCCAGAGGAAGTAGTTGAGGCAGGGACTGTAACATTTAAAATATATTTAGACAAGGATTGGAAAAGGTTTAGAGGGATATGGTCCAAGCGTGGGCAAGTGGGACTAGTGTGGCATTGGGCCGAAGGGCCTGTTTCCATGCTAGCATTTTATGTGCTCATCAACACTGCCGATTGGAGTCCATTCAATTAGAAGATCATAAGTGATAGGAGCAGAATTAGGCCATTCGGCCCATTAAGTCTACGTCATTGAATCATGGCTGATCTATCTGTCCCTCCTAATCCCATTCTCCTGCCTTCTCCCCATAACCTCTGATACCTGCACTAATCAATAATCCATCCATCTCAGCCTTAAATATATTCAATTGAAACGTTACTTCCTCACCTTTGTGCGCCAAATCTCTGGGGATAACAGCGCGTGTTCCTTTAACCCGCAAATACTTTTTATTAGTTATTATCTAGTGGAACTGGATATTGCTACTTCCTCCAGTTGCTACTCATCCCCAAACGGGAAGGTCACTAATTTGTCCTTTATTTCTGAATATAGATTGATTTTAATTACCCTTCCAATACACATCAGTATTGATGTGGATAGAGAACTGGCTGGCAAACAGGAAGCAAAGAGTAGGAGTAAACGGGTCCTTTTCACAATGGCAGGCAGTAACTAGTGGGGTACCGCAGGGCTCAGTGCTGGGACCCCAGCTATTTACAATATTATTAATGATCTGGATGAGGGAATTGAAGGCAAATATCTCCAAGTTTGCGGATGACACTAAGCTGGGGGCAGTGTTCGCTGTGAGGAGGATGCTAGGAGACTGCAAGGTGACTTGGATAGGCTGGGTGAGTGGGCAAATGTTTGGCAGATGCAGTATAATGTGGATAAATGTGAGGTTATCCACTTTGGTGGCAAAAACAGGAAAGCAGACTATTATTTAAATGGTGGCCGATTAGGAAAAGGGGAGATGCAGCGAGACCTGGGTGTCATGGTACACCAGTCATTGAAAGTAGGCATGCAGGTGCAGCAGGCAGTGAAAAAAGCGAATGGTATGTTAGCTTTCATAGCAAAAGGATTTGAGTACAGGAGCAGGGAGGTTCTACTTCAGTTGTACTGGGTCTTGGTGAGACCACACCTGGAGTATTGCGTACAGTTTTGGTCTCCAAATCTGAGGAAGGACATTATTGCCATAGAGGGAGTGCAGAGAAGGTTCACCAGACTGATTCCTGGGATGTCAGGACTGTCTTATGAAGAAAGACTGGATAGACTCGGTTTATACTCTCTGGAATTTAGGAGATTGAGAGGGGTCTTATAGAAACTTACAAAATTCTTAAGGGGTTGGACAGGCTAGATGCAGGAAGATTGTTCCCGATGTTGGGGAAGTCCAGGACAAGGGGTCACAGCTTAAGGATAAGGGGGAAATCCTTTAAGACCGAGATGAGAAAGACTTTTTTCACACAGAGAGTGGTGAGTCTCTGGAACTCTCTGCCACAGAGGATAGTTGAGGCCAGTTCATTGGCTATATTTAAGAGTGAGTTGGATGTGGCCCTTGTGGCTAAGGGGATCAGAGGGTATGGAGAGAAGGCAGGTACGGGATACTTCACTGCCTGCTGTACCTGCATGCTTACTGTCATAGACTGATGTACAAGGACCCCCAGATCCCGTTGTACTTCCCCTTTTCCCAACTTGACGCCATTTAGATGTCTGCATTCTTTAGGAAACAGGGGTTCCCCTCTCCATCATCGATGAGGCCCTCACATGTCTCCTCGGTACCCCGCAGCTCTGCTCTTGCTCCCCCTTGTTGCAACAGGGACAGAGTCCCCCTAGTCCTTACCTTCCACCCCATCAGCCATCGAATACAACACATTCCTCCGACATTTCCGCCACCTCCAACGGGATCCCACCACTAGCCACATCTTCCCATCTCCACCCCTTTCCACCTTCCGCAGAGACCGTTCCCTCCACAACGCCCTGGTTAACTCATCCCTTTCCCACCCAAACCACCCCCTCCCCAGGTACCTTCCCCTGCAACCGCAGGAGATGCAACGCCTGTCCCTATACCTCCTCCCTCACCTCTGTCCAGCGATCCCGACAGTCCCGACAGGTTAGGCAGAGGTTCACTTGCTCCTCCTCCAACCTCATCTACTGTATCCATAGTTCAAGGTGTGGACTCTTATACATCAGCGAGACCAAACGCAGACTGGGCGATCGTTTTGCTGAACACCTTCGCTCAGTCCGCCTGAACCTACCTGATCTCCCGGTTGCTGGACACTTTAATTCTCCTTCCCAGTCCCACACTGACCTTTCTGTCCTCGGTCTCCTCCATTGTCAGAGTGAGGCTAAACGCAAATTGGAGGAACAGCATCTCATATTTCGCTTGGGCAGCTTACAGCCCAGTGGCATGAATATTGGTTTCTCTCACTTCAGGTAGCCCCGGCATTCCCTCTCTCTCTATCCCTCCCCCACTCAAGTCACACCAGCTTCTTGTTTTCACCCAACAAACAGCTTACAATGGCCTGTTTCCTTTATCATGATTACTTTTTGGCATATCATCCATTCATTGTTCTTTATCCATCTGGAACATCATCATCTATGTCTCTCTTTTCCCTTTCCCCTGACTAGACTGAAGAAGGGTCACCCATTCCTCCTCTCCAGAGATGCTGCCTGTCCCGCTGAGTTACGTTTATCTTTGAATCTATCTTCCGTTTAAACCAGCATCTTCAGATCCTTCACACACGTTCACATATCTGTATTACTGCTGCTAGTAAATATTCCATTTTTCCACTTCAGGACAAGTGACAATAAAAAGTTCTTCATCGGTCAGAATTTTACCGCCTCGTTGAATCTACCGTTGAATCTACGTTGAAGCACCCTGTTGGATTGCAACCTTGTCGTGGTCGGGCAGCTTGTGTGCCTCAGTGACCCCTAGAGCTAGGCCAGCGGGAGATTCGTCTCCTGTCCGGGTCTCCCGTGCTGGACAGGTCGAAGGGTAGAGGCGAGATGAAGATCGATCCATTGGTCCTCCAGGTTGGAGGTTGAGCGCAGGGCTAACAACCCTGTCTCGTAAAACAAATACGTTACGGAAACAGCAGCTGAAAGAACCAACAATGGGTGGAGGACCTTAGTTGCTGTCCTACATCGCAGGAGGCAGAATAGTCCGCACCAACCAGCGATCACCCATTACACTAGCACCGTCCTACACACTAGGGACAACTTACAATTTTACCAAAGCCAATTCACCTACAAACCTGCACGTCTTTGGAGCGTGGGAGGAAACCGGAGCACCCGGAGGAAACCCACGCGGTCACGGGGAGAACCTACAGGTAGCGAACGAACAGGCAGGAACCGTAGTCAGGATCGGACCCGGGTCTCAACTATCAGATCATTTGCTACAGTTGCCACCAGTACAGTAAGTCTGCTAGTTAGAGAGTTTAGTTTATTATTGCCAAGTGTACAGCTAAAGGTTTTTAGTTGCGTGCTATCCAGTCAATGAGGAGGCCATACACGATTACAATCCAGCCATCCAGTGCACTTTTACAGGGTAAAGGGGATAACTTTTAGTGCAAGGAACATCCGAATAAAGATTGTACAATGTTCTCCAATGAGCTAGATGGTAGGCAAGGACAGTAATAATCATCTGCCCCCCCCCCCCCCCTAAATAAATAATCTGGGGTTGTCTGCAGGCACTATCCAAGGCCACCCCCTCAACATGTTAAAAATCTGCTGAAAAACATTGGGCCAGATTAATTAATCATGCCCCGTGATTTGGGCCAAGTCCAGGCAAATATGCCAACTTGGTCAGCACAGACAAGGTGGGCCGAAGGGCCTGTCAGCCTGCTGTACCACTCCAAGACTCAAACGCACACTCGTGGTCCAGCACGGATAAAGTGGGCCGAAGGGCCAGTTTCCCTGCTCCTTAACCCGTTGCTCAAATGCAGTCTTTTGGCGAGTTCAGGCAAGGTCATAAGGGATAGGAGCAGAATTAGGCCATTCAGCCCATCAAGTCTACTCCATCATTCAATCATGGCTGATCTATCTCTCCCTCCTAACCCCATTCTCCTGCCTTCTCCCCATAGCCCCCCGACATCCATACTAATCAATAATCTATCTATCTATCTCTGCCTTATCTCTCTACAGCCTTCTGTGCCAAAGAATTCCACAGATTCACCACCCTCTGACTAAAGATATTTCTCCTCATCTCCTTCCTAAAAGACTATCCTTTAATTCTGAGGCTGTGACCTCTGGTCCTAGACTCTCCCACTAGTGGAAACATCCTCTCCACATCCACTCTCTCCAAGCCTTTCACTATTCTGTAAGTTTCAATGAGGTTCCCCCCTCAATCTTCTAAACTCCAGCGAGTACAGGCCCGGTGCCGACAAACGCTCATCATAGGTTAACCCACTCATTCCTGGGATCATTCTTGTAAACCTCCTCTGGATCCTCTCCAGAGCCAGCACATCCTTCCTCAGATTGGAGTGCCCAGAATTCCTCATGATATTCCAAATGTGGTCTTACCTGCACCTTATAGAGCCTCAGCATTACATCCCTGTTTTTGCACACAAGCCCTCTTGAAATAAATGCTAGCATTGCGTTTGCCTTCATTACTACAGATTCAACTCGCAGATTAACTTTTTTGGAATCCTGCACCAGCACTCCCAAGTCCCTTTGCACCTCCAATTTCTCGATTCTCTCCCCATTTAGAAAATAGTCCATGCCTTTATTCCTACTAACAAAATGCAAGACTCCACACTTTGCTACACTTTATTCCATCTGCCACTTCTCTGCCCACTCTCCTAACCTATCCAAGTCCTTCTGCAGAGTCCCTGTTTTCTTTGCAGAATATGGGATAGGCCATTTAGGACTTTAGGAGATTGGGGGAAAACCTTTCTCACCCAGAGAGCTGTGAATCTGTGGAACTCTCTGTCACAGAAGGCAGTGGAGGCCAATTCACTGGATGTTTTCTGGAGAAAGTTAGATCCAGCTCTTCGGGTAAACAGAATCAGGGGATATGGGGAGAAGGCAGGAACGGGGTACTGATGTTGGATGACCAGCCATGATCACATTGAACGGCGGTGCTGGCTCGAAGAGCCGAATGGCCTCCTCCTGCACCTATTTTCTATGTCTCTACACTACCGGCCCTTCTCGTATCATCCGCAATCTTAGCCACAAAGCCTTCAATCCCCTCATCCAAATCACTAATGTACAACGTGCATTGCAGAGTAGCGGCCCCGGCACCCACAGCCGCCACCGGTGGGCCGAAGGGCCTGTTTCCCTGCTGTACCGGCCCCCCAGCCAGCTCTGTGCTCAAATGCAGGACTGACCTGGAGATCCTACCTCCCAAAGAAGGGTCTCGACCCGAAGCTTCACCCGTTCCCTGCCCTCCAGAGGTGCTGCCTGTCCCCGCTGGGTTACTCCAGCTTTTTTTGTGTCTATCTTCGGGTTTAAAACCAGCATCTGCAGTTCCTTCCAGCAATGTCCCGACGAGTGTACTCATGGAGCAAGCAGCAGGCAGCTCGCCTCCTGCGGGACACAACGCCTGTCCAGGACCAAGTGGAAACTCACTCCATGGGCGAATCCGTTTATACTTGCATGGAAAATTAGATCATTGAGCAGATAATCTTTGGTTTGGGTAAAGCACGCAATGCAGCAACCTATCTTTCGGGCAGCTACCAATTCGGGCAAAAAACAAAAAAAAAAACCCAAAAAACATCTGCAACACAGAGCTTAAAAAGTTTCCCAAACTTTACATGAAGTTTACTATTCCCCACCCCACTGGTTTAGCAAGAAGCATGGACAAAAAAAAAACAACACATTGATAGGACTTACAGTGCATCCACTGACGGGGTCTTTCATCTCGCCCCCTCTACTTTCCCCCGGCGGACACACACACACACAGGTTTAAGGGGAAAAGGTGCAGGCGGCGAGTTTCCACTTGAACTTTGAGCAGTCGCCTCTGATACAGACACGGGCAGCAGGAGCGCGGCCGCCGGGTCCTAGTGCCCGCCCACTAGCCCAGCCCAGCCCAGCCCTCTCTAGCCCCGGGCACAGAGAGGCCACGACTAGACAGACACCCCTGCAACGAGGAGGGGACTCGGTCAAAAATATAACCCCCCCCCCCCCTCACCTCCCAATTTTAGATCAATTCCCACGAGAGAGAAAAAACCCCAAGAGTTGTGGCTTTTCCCATTCTAGCTATTACTCATCCCACCCACACTTCGGAAATGTATACACATTTGGTCAATATCCAGCTAGACACCGGGGTTACAAACTAAACGCACTGTGTGGCGTGGGTCTGAGGGGCCAGATGGTTCACAGGGGGGTGGTCTTGGTGGATTCTAATGTAAAATAAACCATCAAACTATCACCTGGCGTTGTGGCTTTTACTGATTCCAATTACTCATCCGATTGGGATTGTTTGCGGATGGGTGTAACCCACAATGACGGAATGGACATGGATTGGTATGAATGCACGTAGACACTGCGCCGAGCTGCTGCACATGCAAGTCCAGAGCTGTCATGCTGCCTACAACCAGATCAAGATTGCCCCTCAGAATCAAACTCAATATGTCAAAATTACTTGTGTGTTGCAAAACATACTTGGCTAATAAAGCGAGTACGAGTATGCATGCAGAAACAGGAACATAGACAATAGGTGCAGGAGTAGGCCATTCGGCCCTTCGAGCCAGCACCGCCATTCAATATGATCATGGCTGATCATCCAAAATCAGTGACCCGTTTCTGCCTTCTCTCCATATCCCTTGATTCCTTTAGCCCTCAGAGCAAAATCTTGAAAACGTCCTTGAATCAGCCTCCACTGCCTTCAGTGGCAGAGAATTCCACAGATTTACAGCTCTCTGCCTGAAAAAGTTTTTTTTTTCCTCATCTCAGTCCTAAATTGGCCGACCCCTTATTCTTAAACTGTGACCCCTTGTTTCGAGACTCCCCCAACACACGGGAACATTTTTCCTGCATCTAGCCAGTCCAATCCCTTAAGAATTTTATATGTTTCCAATACACAGCAGTTACTGCAGAGACGTAGAGATACAGTACGGAAACAGGCCCTTCGGCCCATCCAATCCTTGCCGACCCATTTACACTATTCCTACACTAATCTACAGTGAGTCAGAGGAAGGGTCCCGATCCGTAATGTCACCTATCCAGAGATGTTGTCCAGAGAGGCTGCCTGAGCCACTGTGTCCTTTAGTTTTGTTTATTGTAACGTGTATCGAGGTGCAGTGAAAAGCTTTTGTGTAAGCCAGCACCTGCAGTTCCTTGTTTCTACTGTCCTGAACCAACTTCATTTTGGGCCTCCTCCACGGCCAGAGTGAGCAACACCGCAAGCTGGAGGAACAGCACCTCATATTCCGCTTGGGGAGTCTGCATCCTCTGGGCTTGAATTTTCTCAATTCTGTTAACCCTTGCGGTCTCCTCCCCTTCCCACCTCTCCCTCAGCCCTCGGGCCCTGGCATTCCCTCTCTCTCTATCTCCCTCCCCCACCCCAGTCGCACCAGCTTCTCATTTTCACACCACAAACAGCTTACAATGGCTTGTTCCCTTTATCATCGATACTTTTTTGCATATCTTTCATTCATTGTTCTTTATCTCTCCACATCACCGTCTATATCTCTCGTTTCCCTGATCCCTGACCAGTCTGAAGAAGGGTCTCGACCCGAAACGTCGCCTATCTCCTTCGCTCCTTAGATGCTGCTGCACCCGCTGAGTTTCTCCAGCCTTTTGTGTAACCTCGATTCTCCAGCATCTGCAGTTCCTTCTTTAACAATCATTTTGGGTCAGGCCCCCTTTTTGTAAGATGTTCTCCTCCTCCCTCCGCAGACGCTGCCTGACCCGCCGAGCTCCCCTGGTACCTTGTGGGTTTTGTTCCAGACTCCAGCGCCTGCCGTTCCACGAGTTTCAGTCATGCGGGGATCCTGACCTGAACTTTGTGACTGGGCACCATTTCACCTGGTAATCATGGCTAGTCCAAATGCCTCCAGATGAAGAGATGGTAGATGCAGTAACACTCTGCAATGTGCAGGGCCCTATGTCCAACTTGCAGGCAACGTTGACTGTAACTGATGTCCCAAACGGAGATGACACGGTGCAGCCCTTTATCAGTGCAGCGTAGGTTCACGAGATTGACGTATGGCGGGCGAATATTGGGCGGGCAAGCTATTGTGTACAGTTTTGGTCTCCTAATTGGAGGAAGGACATCCTTGTGATTGAGGCAGTGCAGCGTAGGTTCACGAGATTGATCCCTGGGATGGCGGGACTGTCATATGAGGAAATATTAAAAAGACTAGGCTTGTGTTCACTGTAGTTTAGAAGGATGAGGGGGATCTTATAGAAACATATAAAATTATAAAAGGACTGGACAAGCTAGATGCAGGAAAAACTGTTCCCAATGTTGGGCGAGTCCAGAGCCAGGGGCCGCAGTCTTAGAATAAAGGGGAGGCCATTTAAGACTGAGGTGAGAAAAAAACGTTTTCACCCAGAGAGTTGTGAATTTGTGGAATTCCCTGCCACAGAGGGCAGTGGAGGCCAAGTCACTGGATGGATTTAAGAGAGAGTTAGATAGAGCTCTCGGGGCTGGTGGAATCGCAGGCACGGGTTATTGACAATCAGCCTTGATCACAATGAATGGCGGTGCTGGCTTGAAGGGCCGAATGGCCTCCACCTGCACCTATTTTCTATGTTCCTATGTTTCTAGTCATGGCCCCAGGACAGCAGTATAAAGACCACCCATCCTGTCCCCACCAGTGTTATTGAAGGGATTGCCAATTCCTTTTTAAATGAGTTCCTCCTTAATTCCTTCTGCTTGCTGCTGTAATAGAACCTAGAACCAAGCGTCACGGTGGCGCAGCAGTAGCATTGCTGCCTTCAGGTGCCAGAGAAGCAGGTTCAATCCTGACTGCAGGTGCTGTCTGTATGGCTTCCTCCCCACACTCCAAAGACGTGCAGGTTCATAGGTTAATTGGCAAAGTGTAAATGCTCCCAGGTGCGTAGGATAGGCGCTAGTGTACAGGGTGATCGCTGGTCAGCACGGACTCGGTGGGCCGAAGGGCTATGCTGCGTCTGAGGTAAACAAGCACAGCACAGGAACAGGCCATTCGGCCCACAATGCCGCTGCTAAACTTGATGCCAATCTCATCTGCCTGTACATATCCATACCCACCCAGTCCCCACATATCCATGTGCCTTTCTAAAAGTCCCTTAAACACCCCCATTGAACCTGCCTCCACCACCACCCTCTGTGTAGGAGACTTGCCCACACATCTCTTTTAAACCTTACCCCTCTCACCTTTAAGCTATGCACTCCAGTCTTTGACATTTCTACCCTGGTGGAAGTAGGTTCTGATTGTCTACCGCATCTATGCCTGTCATCATTGTACATACTTCTAACAGGTCTCCCTTCAGCCTTCAACATCCCAGAGGAAACAATCCAAGTCTGACCAGCCTCTCCCAGTAGCTGACCCCCTAACGCATGCACCATTTCGGTAGAGCCTGAAGAAGGGTATCGCCTATCCACAGTCTCCAGAAATTAGGTTTGCCAACTGTCCCGCATTAGCCGGGACATCCCGTATATTGGGCTAAATTGGTTTGTACCGTATGGGACCTCCCTTGTCCCATATTTGACTGCTACTACTCGCGTCGAGGGGACTGTCGCGTCCGGCCCGGCCTCACCCGTCCCGACGTAGTGCAGCCCATGGAGTGCAGCAGCAGCAGCGCCTCGCCCGTGGCCCCGTCGGTCGGAAGCCCGGCCAGCTGTCTGACCTTCGGACCTTCGCTTACCGGCGATCATCGGTTCATGAGTCGGACAGGGTGCCGGACTTGGCGCACAACATCGCCCGGCCCGGGACAAAACTCCTCAGCTGGCCCGCCGGCTGGGCTTTGTGTGCAGTCCAGCACCCGGGCCAACTCATCATTCACCCAGCCACGGCCCAGTCGGTCAACGAATTGCCGTCGGAATTTGTCCCGCATTTTGACCTTTTGTCCCTTATTTGGGAGTGAGAAAGTTGGCAGCCCTGCCAGAAATGCTGCCTGAACCTGCTGAGTTACACCCGCATCGTGAGTCCTAGTAACATTCTGGTAAAACCCACCTCTGCACACTCTCCTAAAGTTTGGGAAATTGTTGAAGCTGATAAAAGCTGAATGTGGGTGTGGGGTGAGGAATTTGTATTAATATGAAGGGTGTGTCCAGACCAGTCGCTCCCAGCCACAGAGTGAGAGTGTGTGTTAGCTCTGCAGCACAACGCGCTGTGAGACATGCAGCCGCAGTTAGCTTTACTTTTTAATTTAGAGATTACAGCGTAGAAACAGGCCTTCCGACCAGCGATCCTCCTGTGTACTAGCACTATCCTGCACCCTAGGGGCAAGTTACAGAAGCCAATTCACCTGCAATTATTTTTGGGATGTGGGTGGAAACCGGAGCACCCGGACGAAACCCACACGGTCACGAGCACAACGTGCGAACTCCACGCAGACAGCACCCGTCGTCAGGATCGAACCCGTGTCTGTGGCGCTGTGTGTCAGCAACTCTACCGCTGCGCCACTAAATCTCTGGAGAACTTGCAACGGTAAACCAGCATCTGCAATTCCTTGGGGAAAAGGGATATTTTCTATTCCTTCTCTCCAGAGATGCTGCCTGACCGACCTGCTGAGTTGCTCCAGCATTTTGTGTCTATCATCTGTGTAAACCAGCACCTGCAGTTCCTTATTTCTTCTGAAACAGGGACTTCAGCTCAACTTTCCCATGCAGAACAAGATGCCCCATCTACACTGGTCCCACCTGCATGTGTCCCTCTACCGCTGACTGGCTGCTGGGGGAGGCAGGGCTGGGGGGCTAGAGGGCCAGGATTGCCCAGGGCCACATCCGCAGCAGGAGTTGTGTGTGTGTAACCGCTCCACTGGAAGCTGAGAGGAGAGCAGGATGTACAGTGAGATCTCTGTGCTTTAGGCCGGACGTGTCAGAGATACTTCCTGCTGCTCCCACAAGAGTGTTCTCCTCCGTCAGCGTGACCAACAGTGAACCCGAGCGCAGCCTCTCCCTTTCTGCATGGGTCTCGCTCGGCTCTTGGCAACATCGCAGCACGCTGGCTGACACACACCGAGGATTACTATAAGCGCCACATCTCATTTGCCCGTCGCAGTGAAGCGGCGGGGCGCAGCGGGTAGAGCCGCCGCCTCACGGAGCCACAGGCGCCCGGTGCGATCCCCACCTCGGTTGCTGACCGTGTGGAGTTTGCACATTCTCCCCGTGAAACCTTGTGCGTTTCCTCCTGGTTCCTCCGCCTCCCGAAGACGCGCGGATTTGTAGGTGAATTTGGCCCTCTGTAAATTGTCCCTGGCATGTACGGGAGTGGGTGAGAAATTGTGTAGGTTAGAACTAGCGTGAATGGGTGGGTGATCGATGGTCGGCATGGACCTGGTGGGCCGAAGGGCCTGTATCCATGCTGTATCTGTGGTCCTAGCTTCACAGAGACAGCGGTTGATAGAACGTATAGGAGCAGGCCCTTCGGACCACAATGTCTATGCTATGTCATATCTGCCGCCTTTCCTGAATATCCACTGAAGAACTCGGCAGGCAAATCTCTTCAGGAACAGGAACACATTCTGTTATGCGGACTACCACCTCCACCTCCTCTGTGTCCTGTAACCTAAAGCCAAAGAGAAAGTGTTTCATTGTCACTTGCCCAGTTAATCAAGATGTCTGCAACTATCTCCGATATCACCCACTTTAGTGCCATCTGCAAAATGAGTAAGGGTTTGGTATTGATAATGAATTTTTCCACGTTGGAAGACCTCACCGCTTCGTAAAGTCACACTCATACAGCGAGGAAACAGGCCCAGCGGTTCAACTTGCCCACACCGACCAAGATGCCCCATCTACACCAGTCCCACCTGCCTGTGTTTGGCCCGTATCCTTCAAAGCCTATCCTATCCATGTACCTGTCCAAGTCCAGGTGGGCACAAAACGCTGGACTAACTCAGCGGGTCAGGCAGCATCTCTGGAGAGAAAGAAGAGGTGGCACTTCGGGTCAGGGCCGTTCCTGAGTCTGATGAAGGATCTCGACCTGAAACGTCACCCAATTCCTTCTCCCCAGAGATGCTGCCTTGTCCAGCTGAGCATTCTGTGTCTATCTTCAGTTTAAACCAGAATCTGCAATATCTTCCTGCGCACTATCTGTCCAAGAGTCTTTGTAATGCAATGAAGCAAGGTTATGTTTACATAGTGAATTTGTGGAAGTAATTCCTGTGGAATTTGTGGAAGTACAGCCTTCTTGCTTTACGACTGGTCACACGGAGGCTGAACATTTCCACAGAATTCAATGGAAACATGTAGTTAACAGCCCAGGGCTCGTTGCCTGAATTCCCCCGACTTTAAATGATTATGACTGGAATGACTTGCATTTCCTGTTATGAGCTTGGATCCCAGTCTCCACGGCATTCGCCAAGGACTTTGTTTAGATTCAGAAAATACTTTGATTTCCTTTGAATTGACCTTTTTAAGTGTATTCTCAGTGAAGTAAAGTTTCATTTCTATATTCAAATCCAAATCCTTGTGCCCAACCTCAATAGTGAAAATAAACGATTTAGCTTAGTTTGGAGATATGGCGCGGAACCCAGGCTTTTCGACCCACTGGGTCCGCACCGACCAGCGATCCCCGCACATGAACGCTATCCTACACACGCTAGGGACAATTTACATGTGTAACAAGGCAATGGACCTACAAACCTGTACGTCTTGGGAGTGTGGGCGGGAACCGAAATCTTGGAGAAAGCCCACCTGGTCACGGGGAGAACGTGCAAACTCCGTACAGACAGCGCCCGTAGTCGGGGTCTACGGCTGCGCCACCGTGCCCCCCAACTGAGACGACATTACTTGTAGAGAACTAAGGGCCACGAGGTTGTGAAACGTTCCGCAGAGTTACTTGGGAGTATTCCTCAACCCAAACTTGGATTTGTTTTCTCGGGAACGTCAGAGGTTGAGGGGAGACCTGATAGAAGTGTATAGAATTATGAGCGGCTCAGAAAGGGTGGGCAGTCAGAACCTTTCTCCCAGGGTGGACATGTCAAATGCTCGGGGGCATAGCTTTATGGTGAGAGGGGGAAGGTTCAGTTTAACTTGGCACCATGTTCAACGCACACATTGTAGGCTGAAGGGTCTGTTCTTGTGCTGTACTGTTCAATGTTCTATGTTTACACATAATAACAATGACATGTACTCACCTAATTTGAGGAAGGGCATTCTTGCTATAGAGGGAGTGCAGCGTAGGTTTACAAGGTTAATTCCCGGGATGGCGGAACTGTCAGGTGCTGAGAGAATGGAGCGGCTGGGTTTGTCCACTCTGGAGTTTAGAAGGATGAGAGGGAATCTCATTGAAACATATAAAATTGTTAAGGGCTTGGACACGCTAGAGGCAGGAAACATGTTCCCGATGTTGGGGGAGTCCAGAACCAGGGGCCACAGTTTAAGAATAAGGGGTAAGCCATTTAGAATGGAGACGAGGAAACACTTTTTCTCACAGAGAGTGGCGAGTCTGTGGAATTCTCTGCCTCAGAGGGCGGTGGAGGCAGGTTCTCTGGATGCTTTCAAGAGAGAGCTAGAGAGGGCTCTTAAAAATAGTGGAGTCAGGGGATATGGGGAGAAGGCAGGAACGGGGTACTGATTGGGGATGATCAGCCCTGATCACATTGAATGGCGGTGCTGGCTCAAAGGGCCGAATGGCCTACTCCTGCACCTATTGTCTATTGTCTACTGCCTATTGAATAGTCTGCACATTTTTCCAATCATACGCAGAGAGGCGTACAGCACAACGGGACAGTCAGCCGATCTATTCCCCGCATGACTTGGTACGCCTCTATAAGATCACCCCTCATCCTCCTGCGTTCCACGGAATAAATTCCCAGCCGACCCAACCTCTCCCTACAGCTCAGCCCCTCACATGCCGAAGTGAAAGGAAAATGAGAGGGAATAGATGTGGGGAAGGCCACCCGGAGTAGAGGAATCAAGAACCAGAGGACATTGGTTTAAGGTGAGAGGGGAAAGCATTAATAGGATCCTGAGGGGCAACATATTCACACAGAGGGTGGTGGGTGTATGGAACGAGCTGCCAGAGCAGGTAGTTGAGGCAGGCATTAGAGCAGCATTTGAAAGACTTTTGGACAGGTACATGGATACTGGGACCGGCTTGGAGGGATGCGGGCCAAACGTGGGCCGGTGGGACAAGTGTGTTGGTCGGCATGGGCAAGTTGGGCTGAAGGGCCTGTCTCCGTGCTGTGTGACTCTGTGCCCTTTGCCGACACAGAGTGCTGGGAGCAGGGGATCGCCAACACCTGCCACAGCACTGGCACGGAGCTGTATTTTGAAGAAAGTGGAGAGTGCACTCCAGCTTGTACCCAACGCTGTATTGAAAGGCCGCTAGCAGAGAAGACGACAGGATGCAGGGCAGATATGTGATCCATATCCTCTGGTTGAGAACAATAGTTTACAAGGTGCAGATGCTGGGGGACGTGCTGGTGGTCAGAAGGTCAGAAGTGATAGGAGCAGAATTAGGCCATTCGGCCCATCAAATCTACTCCATCATTCAATCATGGCTGATCCATCTCTCCCTCCTAACCCCTTTCTCCTGCCTTCTCCCCATATCCCCAGACTCCCGTGCTGATCAAGAATCTCTGCCCTAAAAATATCCGCTGACTTGGCCTCCACAGCCTTTTATGGCAAAGAATTCCACAGATTCACCAGCCTCTGACTAAATGAATTCCTTCTCATCTCCTTCCTGAAAGAACGTAATGGTAATAAACACATTTTCAATACTTAAACAAGCCCAGATAAACCACATAGCCACAGAGGGCAGTGGAGGCCAAATCACTGGATGGATTTAAGAGAGAGTTAGATAGATCTCTTGGGGCTGGAGGAGTCACGGGATATGGGGAGAAGGCAGGCACGGGTTATTGATTGGGGACGATCAGCCATGATCACAATGAATGGCGGTGCTGGCTCGAAGGGCCGAATGGCCTCCTCCTGCACCTATTTTCTATGTTTCTAATAGTCTTTAAAATATTGCAAAACATCCTAAGTTTTGGTTATATCCGTGTAGGATAGCTTTTAGTGTGGACTTAATACTTACGACAAGGATTGAAAGCATGCAACAAAACAGTGGATGCTATCTTATATCTCTAAACTAAGATGTGGTGGTGGAGTGTATTCTGCAGATTGCAGCGGTGGGATCGAGAGGGCCAAGCTAACAGAGGGGCGGAGGGGAACTGATAAACAAACAATTCTGACCCAGGCGACCCAGATCAGCTGGGAAAGCTCTGTGCTGGTGAGAAAGCCAGTAAAAACTTCAGTAAATCAGTGACGCAGATATATATATTTTTTACATCGTTAGGTACCTCCTTTTATTCTGAGGTGGACACAAAATGCTGGAGTAACTCAGTGGGGCAGGCAGCATCTCTGGATGGAAGGAATGGGTGACGTTTCAGGTCGAGACCCTTCTTCAGAGAGAAGGAATGGGTGACGTTTTGGGTCGAGATCCTTCTGCTTTTAATCTAAGGCTCTTCTTAGTACTGGAGGGTCGAAGATGGCTCTTGTGCACTGACCCACACACTTGTGCTCGGTAGGGGTACGAGGGTTTATCGAAGGCAGGTGGAATGTCGAGTTGCGATCGCAATCACATCAACCACAAACCTCTTAAATTGTACTCCGTGATGATGAACCCATGTGGTATTAATGTCAGGAAACGTATCCTGGCCAATGGCACTAAATGTGCTACCTTACAAACTCACTACCTTGAAGAGATTAAAGTGATTAGCAATCATTTTGTGTTCTTTGGGTTTGGAAAGGTGAGACTTCTGTTTTCAATTGTATTCACATATTTGCATTGGAGGGGAACAGTGTTGCTCTTTCAGTTGGAGGAATTTAGTTAACAAATAACTTCAGAAGTTCATAAGCTATAGGAGCAGAATTGGGCCAATTCGGTATCATCGAGTCTACCCCGCCTTTCAATCTTTCCCTCGCAACCCCATTCCCCTGCCTTCTCCCCATTACCCCTGATACCCGTACCAATGCCTGCGTTCAAAATACCCATTGTCATGGCTTGAAGAGTAAACAAAGCTCCTTAAATCGACATGGAAAATCAGCAGAAGGAGGGAACTGCAGATGCTGGTGGACAAAAAAAAGGAGCAAAAAGCTGGAGTAACTCAGCGGGTCAGGCAGCATCCTGGGAGAACACGGATAGGTGACATTTCAGATCTGAACAATTCTTCAGTGCGGTTGATCGTCTGAAGAAGGGAGAACGACCTGAAACGTCACCTATCCATGTTCTCCAGAGATGCAGCCTGACCCGCTGAGTTACTCCAGCACTCTGTGAAACGTCACCTGTCCATGTTCTCCACAGATGCTGCCTGACCCGCTGAGTTACTCCAGCACTCTGTGAAACGTCACCTATCCATGTTCTCCACAGATGCTGCCTGACCGCTGAGTTACTCCAGCACTCTGTGAAACGTCACCTATCCATGTTCTCCACAGATGCTGCCTGACCCGCTGAGTTACTCCGGCACTCTGTGTGTGGAACTGAATCTTAATGCAGGGTCTGAACACCAGGGTAGGCTGGGTATCCCATGAGCCCATCATTCACACCTACTTTATCCTCTAACTTTTCCAATCTTGACAGATCCTTCTTGCTTTCTTGTTGTGCTTTGTAATGAAGAATGTTTAGTTTAATTTTATTTTATTTTAGGGACAGAGAGTGGAAACAGGCCCTTCGGCCCTCCAAGTCTGTGCTGACCAGCGATCACCAATTCACGGCAGTTCCATGTACGCTAGAGACAATTTGCAGAGGCCAATTAACCTACAAACCTGCATGTCTTCGAGTGTGGGGGGAAACTTACCAAATAGTGAGAGGTCTGGGTAGAGTGGATGTGGAGAGGATGTTTGCACTAGTGGGAGAGTCTCTCACAGCCTCAGAATAAAGGACGGACCTTTATATTCTTTAGTCAGAGGGTGGTGCATCCAGTGAATTGGCATCCACCGGGACTCTTGCACATTTAGTTCTTGGGTCTAATGAAATCAAGGCATATGGGGAAAAAACCCAGAAAGAGGTACTGATTCTAGATGAATAGCCATGATCATATTGTTAGGTACCTCCTTTTATTCTGAGGTGGACACAAAATGCTGGAGTAACTCAGTGGGGCAGGCAGCATCTCTGGATGGAAGGAATGGGTGACGTTTCAGGTCGAGACCCTTCTTCAGAGAGAAGGAATGGGTGACGTTTTGGGTCGAGATCCTTCTGCTTTTAATCTAAGGCTCTTCTTAGTACTGGAGGGGTCGAAGATGGCTCTTGTGCACTGACCCACACACTTGTGCTCGGTAGGGGTACGAGGGTTTATCGAAGGCAGGTGGAATGTCGAGTTGCGATCGCAATCACATCAACCGCAAACCTCTTAAATTGTACTCCGTGATGATGAACCCATGTGGTATTAATGTCAGGAAACGTATCCTGGCCAATGGCACTAAATGTGCTACCTTACAAACTCACTACCTTGAAGAGATTAAAGTGATTAGCAATCATTTTGTGGGTACACAAAAAGCTGGAGAAACTCAGCGGGTGCAGCAGCATCTAAGGAGCGAAGGAGATAGGCGACGTTTCGGGTCGAGACCCTTCTTCTGAAGAAGGGTCTCGACCCGAAACGTCGCCTATCTCCTTCGCTCCTTAGATGCTGCTGCACCCTCTGAGTTTCTCCAGCTTTTTGTGTACCCTCGATTCTCCAGCATCTGCAGTTCCTTCTTTAAAAGCAATCATTTTGTGTTCTTTGGGTTTGGA
The DNA here is from genome assembly GCA_035221665.1 of Okamejei kenojei. NCBI lineage: Eukaryota > Metazoa > Chordata > Chondrichthyes > Rajiformes > Rajidae > Okamejei > Okamejei kenojei. The sequence goes on from CM069137.1 coordinate 93,072,766, forward strand.
AAGGTGAGACTTCTGTTTTCAATTGTATTCACATATTTGCATTGGAGGGGAACAGTGTTGCTCTTTCAGTTGGAGGAATTTAGTTAACAAATAACTTCAGAAGTTCATAGGCTATAGGAGCAAAATTGGGCCAATTCGGTATCATCGAGTCTACCCCGCCTTTCAATCTTTCCCTCTCAACCCCATTCCCCTGCCTTCTCCCCATTACCCCTGACACCCGTACCAATGTCTGCGTTCAAAATACCCATTGTCATGGCTTGAAGAGTAAACAAAGCTCCTTAAATCGACATGGAAAATCAGCAGAAGCAGGGAACTGCAGATGCTGGTGGACAAAAAAAAAAAGTAAAAAAGCTGGAGTAACTCAGCGGGTCAGGCAGCATCCTGGGAGAACACGGATAGGTGACATTTCAGATCTGAACAATTCTTCAGTGCGGTTGATCGTCTGAAGAAGGGAGAACGACCTGAAACGTCACCTATCCATGTTCTCCAGAGATGCAGCCTGACCCGCTGAGTTACTCCAGCACTCTGTGAAACGTCACCTGTCCATGTTCTCCACAGATGCTGCCTGACCCGCTGAGTTACTCCAGCACTCTGTGAAACGTCACCTATCCATGTTCTCCACAGATGCTGCCTGACCCGCTGAGTTACTCCAGCACTCTGTGAAACGTCACCTATCCATGTTCTCCACAGATGCTGCCTGACCCACTGGGTTACTCCGGCACTCTGTGTGTGGAACTGAATCTTAATGCAGGATTTGAACACCAGGGTAGGCTGGCTATCCCATGAGCCCATCATTCGCACCTACTTTATCCTCTAACTTTTCCAATCTTGACAGATCCTTCTTGCTTTCTTGTTGTGCTTTGTAATGAAGAATGTTTAGTTTAATTTTATTTTATTTTAGGGACAGAGAGTGGAAACAGGCCCTTCGGCCCTCCAAGTCTGTGCTGACCAGCGATCACCAATTCACGGCAGTTCCATCGTACGCTAGAGACAATTTGCAGAGGCCAATTAACCTACAAACCTGCATGTCTTCGGAGTGTGGGGGGAAACTTACCAAATAGTGAGAGGTCTGGGTAGAGTGAATGTGGAGAGGATGTTTGCACTAGTGGGAGAGTCTCGGAGCAGAGGGCACAGCCTCAGAATAAAAGGACGGACCTTTATATTGGAGATGAGGGGGAATTTCTTTAGTCAGAGGGTGGTGCATCCAGTGAATTGGCATCCACCGGGACTCTTGCACATTTAGTTCTTGGGTCTAATGAAATCAAGGCATATGGGGAAAAAACCCAGAAAGAGGTACTGATTCTAGATGAATAGCCATGATCATATTGAATAGCAGTGCTGGCTCGAAGGGCCGAATGGCCTATTCCTGCACCTATTTTCTATGTTTCTATGCTTGTGTATATGGCAATAAAACTCGATCACTTGATTTTGAAGCATTCATGCATGGTGGAGGTATAATGTGGTCATAGAGTGATACAGTGTGAACACAGGCCCTTCAGCGCAGCTTGCCCACACCCGCCAACATGTCCCAGCTACGCTACCTGCTTTTGGTCCATACCTCCAAACCTGTCCTATCCATGTATCAGTCTAACTGTTTCTTAAATGTTGGGATGGTCCCTGCCTCAAATACCTCCTCTGGCAGCTTGTTCCATACACCCACCACCCTTTGTGTGGAAAAAGTTACCCCTTAAAAAGTTACCTCTTAAAAATAATTCATACAAAAAACATTGAAATCATACTTCTACAATGCACTAAAACATGATTTTAATACATCAAATTTCAAAAAGTCCCTACCCTGGGAGGGGGGACACCCTTCTTCCACACCCTCTCCCCACTCGGTTGCTCCACTCCCTCACCGGGTACCCCAAAGGCCAGTGATCAGTGATCGCTCAGCCTCCCCACTTTCAAAAATGCTCCACGGCCCCTGGTTCAGATGGAGAACACTGCCAGATGTGAGCGGGGAACTGAGGCCAGTTGTCCGTGATGTCTGGATCCCAATGCTCAGCTCTTCATGTTTCGGAGTTGGCTAATGTTATTGATTTGTTATTAGCCTGATTTGTAATTAGTTGACAAAACCTTAATTTATTCATCTGGAATATCCAGGGGGATGGGATAAGTGTAATATTAAAATTACATGCAAGGTGTCAGGCTGTCTGTCACAACATACAGCCCCCATAGCCCATTATTACTTTCAGTTAAATATTGGGAAGGTAGCACTATTGTCATTTGCCACTCAACTATTATGCTTGTTTACCTCACTGACTATTTCTAAACTCCCCCGCCCCCAATTCCTTTGACAGGTCGAATAGAAATATCCCCAATCTTGTGGTTTTATTCATTTAACACATAGATTAACATTCTCAAGGAGTGTAATCAGATGGAAACCGATTCAGATGCGATATTTAAGAGCTTGTTCAAAGAAGGGAATATTTTAAAGGAGTGACAGAGATACTTGAAGGGGAATGTGTGAGGAGATTATTATTTGTCGTTAGTTTTAGCTTGAACCAGGAGATCTGAAGATTCAAAGTTTAATATAGTAATTGTACTGATACTGACCACAACCAACCACGTGATGAATATCATCCATTCCAGAGGTTTGACTTTTATGATGCTATTTAAACTTCACTTGGATTTCAATCATTTCAATTGAAAAGTAATTGGGAATGGGGAGCATTGGAACAAAAATTTGCCCTCGGTACATATTAACTGTAATATAATAATGTATGCATGTCGGTAGGTGCAATCAAAACAAAGATATTTTTATCATAGTAGTGTTATGAATACCACAGAAGATATTATGTACTCTCAAGATCACATTTAATAGAATAACATTGCTTAAATATATAGTTATTGGACTTTGCATTTCGGAAAAGTCCCAGCTGAGAGGAAGACAGCAAAATACTGAAAATATTGGGGGTGAAAATGACTTCAGGGCAGTTTGTTAGGAAAATGAAAGAAATGGTAACAGATTACTTATACAGCTGAGTGAATATAATTTTATGGATGAGAAATTGTGTTCCACCAATTGATGACTTATTTGACAAAGTAACTAGCATCTTAGATAACAAGGGAGCCAATGAATGTAGCAAATTTTGTTATAGATAATTTGGTCTGTGAAGTGCCCCATAAAAGATTACTGCATTAGATGAGCACCTGAATGTAATAGGTTAAGTCCAGGGGGTCAGATATGGGGCTTTATGTGAGGGCCAGATATATTGACAGTGCAGAGGGGCTAGGAGCAAGGCCAAGTGTGCATCCAGAGTCAAGGTCTGGAATAATACTAGGTGTGCTGTCAAAGCCGGGACCAGCACTGGGAACCTAAGCAGGTAAGCATCTATGATCAGGGTAGAATAGGGGGGGGGGGGGGGGGGGGGGGGGGGCAGGTGTAGGGCTGGACTCAGGGCCAGGAATGAGAGAAGGTGTGCAACTGGAGTCAGGGCCAGGAGTAGTACCAGGTGTGCAGTGAGACCCAGGTTGGCCAACATGGGCCAAGTGTTTGATTATAATCTGATTTCCATACATGAACACACTAAGATCATTCATGTGCTGCACATATGGATCCGAGCCTGGGCTCTACTGTGGAATGTAATTAGGAATGTAATTTACTCTAACCTTATTCATAGCTAATTCCAATTTAAAGCATATATATTGCATTCAAGTGTAAGTTAAAAGACTCGCTACAGTATGCACCATATTACACAATTTCAAGCTGAAAAATGCAAAAGCCCCGTACCAATGGGAAGGGGGACACCCTCCTCCCACCCCCCCCCCCCCCTCCCCCCACACCCGGTCGCTATGCTCCCTCGGGCTTGGTCTCTCTAATTTCTCACTCCCAACTCTCACCCAATGTTGGCAGCCCTGAATTAGGAGACCAAAACTGCACACAATACTCCAGGTGTGGTCTCACCAGGGCCCTGTACAACTGCAGAAGCACCTCTTTGCTCCTATACTCAACTCCTCTTGTATGAAGGCCAACATGCCATTTGCTTTCTTCACTGCCTGCTGTACCTGCATGCTTACTTTCAGTAACTGATGAACAAGGACCCCCCAGATCTCTTTGTACTTCCCCTTTACCCAACTTGACCCCATTCAGATAGTAATCTGCCTTCCTGTTTTCTCCACCAAAGTGGGTAACCTCACACTTATCCACATTAAACTGCATCTGCCATGCATCTGCCCACTCACCCAACCTGTCCAAGTCACCCTGCATTCTCATAGCATCCTCCTCAGAGTTCACACTGTCACCCAGCTTTGTGTCATCTGCAAATTTGCTAATGTTACTTTGAATCCTTTCATCTAAATCATTGATGTATATTGTAAATAGCTGCGGTCCCAGCACCGAGCCTTGCAGTACCCCACTAGTCACTGCCTGCCATTCTGAAAGGGACCCGTTAATCCCTACTCTTTGTTTCCTGTCTGCCAACCAATTTTCTATCCATGTCAGTACCCTACCCCCAATACCATGTGCTCTAATTTTGCCCACTAATCTCCTATGCGGGGCCTTATCAAATGCTTTCTTAAAGTCCAGGTACATTATATCTACTGGCTCTCCCTTGTCCATTTTCTTAGTTACATCCTCAAAAATTCCCAGAAGATTAGACAAGCATGATTTCCCTTTCGTAAATCCATGCTGACTCGGACCGATCCTGTTACTGCTATCCAAATGTGCGGCCATCTCATCTTTTATAATTGACTCCAGCATCTTCCCCACCCCCGATGTCAGGCTAACTGGTGTATAATTCCGTTTTCTCTCTCCCGCCTTTCTTAAAAAATGGGTAGACCTCCAACCCTCCAATCCACAGGAACTGATCCTGAATCTGTAGAAGATTGGAAAATGAACACCAATGCCTCCACTATTTCTAGAGCCACTTCCATAAGTACCCTGGGATGCAGACCATCAGGCCCTGGGGATTTATCAGCCTTCAGTCCCATCAGTCTACCCAACACCATTTCCTGCCGAATGTGAATTTCCTTCAGTTCCTCCAAACGATACTTTTTGTGTTTCTATGTTCTTTATGAATGGATGTCCGTGACCACCAGGTTCTAGAACAGCTTCTTCACAGCAACCATCAGGCTCTTGAACACTGCACAACCCTAAACTCACCAACTGTGATCTTCTATAGTCCATGTCTTTGTTTACACTGCCGACTTTGGTTTTGCACAGTTATGGTCAGGTTACCTCATGTTACCACCAGGGGCGCCGCACGATTGGCAGCCCCGCCAACAGTCTGTCTGTTTTTTCGTCTTTTTTTTAAATTTTGAGTGTGTGTTGAAAGTCTGTGTAAATGTTCTCCTGTTTTTTTTATGTGGGGGTGGGGAAGGGGGGTCGGGGGAAACTTTTTTTCAGTTTCTCACCTTGCCGGATGCGATTGTTTTCCGGATCGCATCTCCGGTCGCTCTGCGGCCTACCATCGATGGAGCTGGAGGCCTCCTCGGACTGACCTTGTGCCCCACCGCGGGGAAGGGACTTAACATCGGAGCCGATCCCTTGCCTGGGACTTTACTATCGAGCTTGCAGTCTCGGGAGAGGCTGGTCAGGAAGCTCCAATGAAGCACGGGCTCGACCAGCCACGCCCCGGGGGTCCGATCGTCCGTCACGGTGGAGCTGACATCCCCCCGATGCAGGAGCTGATCGCCCCGATGCGGAGGGCCCGGCCACCGACTGTGGGAGTCAAGATCGTCCCGTCAACGGAGCGCTCGACGCCCCCGACCGCGGAAGAGCAAAGGGAAGAGATTGAACTCTTTTTCGCCTTCCATCACAGAGAGGAATTTGGAGGAGTCACTGTGGTGGATGTTTATGTTAAAATGTGTTTTGTGTGTTCTGGTGCTTTTTATTTGTATGACTAACTTGGCAAATGAAATTCCTCGTATGTTGTAAAACATACTGGGCTAATAAAGTATTATTAGGATTGTGATTGATTGTTACTAGTTATGGAGTCATTTTATTGCGGTTATTGTATATTAGTGATGCGGGATTAATCAACCTGTTAAGCAGCAGCAGGTAAGAATGTTAGTGCCCAACTGCTAGTACATATTAAAATGTATTTAATATGTACTAGCAGTTAATGTACTTGGTTTATGGTTCGATGTTAATGTACTTGGTTTATGGTTCCTCATTTACAATTAAATTGAAAGATACAGCGTGGAAACAGAGCCCTTCAGCCATACATCGATCACCCATTCACACTGGTTCCATGTTCTCCCACTTTCTCATCCACTCCCTATCCTTTACGGCCAATTTACAAGAGGGCCAATTAGCCTACAAACCCGCATGTCTTCAGGACGTTGGAGGAAATCAGGGCACCTGGAAGACCCATGTGGCCGCAGGGAGAACATGCAAACTCCACACAGATAGCACCTGTAGTCAGGATCGAACTCGGGTCTCTGGCGCTGTGAGGCAGCAGATGTACCACTGCTGTTGCCATTTTCTGTGGACCTCCATTCTTAAAATCCTGCCTTTACATTTAGCGATTTGCTGGAAGAGTTCCAGGGTGTGGAGATGGATAAAGAGTTCTCCCCCCTCCCCCCCCCCCCCCCCTCATAATAATGCAGTTTCCCTTTGGGACAATAGGAATTGGAGGTAGGTGCCCACTGTCACCTACAGATGCAACATAGAAAGCATATTTCCTGGGCGTGCGTATTTCCGAAGATCTTTCCTGGACCCAGCGCACTGGTGCAATTATAAGCAAAGCACATCAGCGCCTCTACTTCCTGAGAAGATTACGGAGAGTCGGTCTGTCAAAGAGGATTCTTGCACACAAGCAAGAATGTAATTGTCCTAACTGGGACACATGACAATAAACTCTCATAACTTGACTTGACTCTCTTGAACCTCTGCAGGTGCACAGTAGAGAGCGTGCTGACCGGTTGCATCGTGGCCTGGTTCGGCAACTTGGGCGCCCAGGAGCGGAAAAGACCGCAAAAAGTTGTGACCACTGCCCCCAGTCCATCACCGGCTTTGGCCTCCCCTCCATCGAAGGGATCTATCGCAGTCACTGCCTCAAAAAGACAGTCAACATGATCAAAGACCCTCACCATCCTGGCCACACACTCGTTTCACCACTGCCATCGGGTAGAAGGTACAGGAGCCTGAGAACTGTAACGTCCAGGTTCAGGAACAGCTTCTTCCCCACAGCCATCAGGCTATTAAACACAACAACCTCATAAAGGCTCTGAACTACACTAGACTATTATTATTATTATTATTATTGTTGCTGCACTGTTTTGTTTGTGTTTTGAGTATGTGTGTGTGTGTGTATGTATATATGTGTGTGTATGGGTATGTTGTGAGCATGTGTATATATACCCACTGAGCCTTTATTTGCTCTCTCTCGTTTGTCAAATGATACTATGTTTGTGTATTCCGTTGTGTTGCAGCTAGTAAGAATGTCACTGTTCTATCTGGGACACAAGACAATAAAACACTCTTGACTACCGTCAGGTCCCATCACAGCTTGGTGTGTGAACAGCTCTGCCCACGACCGCAAGACATCGCAGAGTTGTGGATGTTGCCCAGTGCGTCACACAACCCAGCCTCCCCACCATCGACTCCATCTACACTTCACGCTGCCTCGGGACAGCATCCGGCGTAATCCAAGACCTGTCCCACTTGTCCCGGTCGTTCCCCTTCTTCTTCCCCCTCCCGTCAGGCAGGAGGTACAGAAGGTTGGAAACCCCCGCCACCACCACCACACTCTGGAACAGCTGCTTCCCCTCTGTATTCAGGCTTCTGATGGGTCCTTCCATGAGCTAGGGCTCTGTCTGATGTGCCAATATCCCATTGCGGACATTGGACACTGTCTCTGGAACCGGTGCGCTACAATGCTGAGAACTATATCCTGCACTCTGTATCTTCCCCTTTGCTCCAGCTATGAGTTTAACCTCACAGCATCCATGTATGGTATAGACAATAGACAATAGGTGCAGGAGTAAGCCATTTGGCCCATCGAGCCAGCACCACCATTCACTGTGATAGGAGCAGAATTAGGCCATTCGGCCCAACAAGTCTACTTCGCCATTCAATCACGGCTGGTCTATCTCTCCCTCCTAACCTTCTATCTCTCCCTCCTGCCTTCTCCCCATAACCCCTAACACCCATACTAATCAAGAATCTATCTATCTCTGCCTTACAAATATCCACTGTATTGTTAAAGAAGGAACTGCAGATGCTGGGAAATCGAGGGCACACAAAATGCTGGAGAAACTCAGCGGGTGCAGCAGCATCTATGGAGCGAAGGAGATAGGCAACGTTTCGGGCCGAAAACCTTCTTCAGACTGATGGGGGAAGGGTTTTGGCCCGAAACCTTGCCTATCTCCTTCGCTCCATAGATGCTGCTGCACCCGCTGAGTTTCTCCAGCCTTTGGTGCTCCCTCGATTCTCCACTGAACCTCGGGATGTACGTGACAATAATGAACCCAGGCCGCAAGTGATGCAAAAATAAAAATGACATTTTCAGTTGGTGCGGCACAGGACGACAGCTTTTATTGAGCAGGAATCAAGTGTCGGAAGTTCAGAAGTGGCGTGAGGTTCACCAGAGATATACTGAAAGCAATCTTGCCCGGAAGGTTTAGCTCGTCATCTCAAGCGATTTTGATTTTGACTTTCACTGGGGACAAAAAGACCTTTTGTGCAAAACATCAGACCAAAGGAACGATTGAAATAAAAGGCACAAAACAAAAGCACAAAACATATCACTATGAGTGCTGCCTAAACCACAGCAGTCGCCCAGGTCTGCAGCAGTTGGAGCAGCCCATAACATGAGTAGTCTAAAACGGCTCTACTCTTCCCAAAGAGCAAAAACACTGAACGCTTCCCCTTTGCCCACAAATCTCAAACATATAAAAATAAATAATGTAATATACAAAGACACTACATATGAAAATACTGTTCCCATTGCGCTGGACGACATCACATACAGGGCATGCTCACATCCACAAGTTTATTGCCATTCATTCTCATACAGGTGAGGGCAGTGCACTATCAGGGTGAGTTTGATATTCCTAAACCTCCGTGTGACATGGAGAGACATGAATAGAATGCATCGAAACACATTTGGTGAGATACTCTCAGGGTAGACCTGCCAGCCTGTCCGTGCAATGCTTAGAATGACCAGGTCCACAACACCGTACAACATTCCCCGGCCAAGGGGCTAGTGCTCCTCTAAGTAGACGCCGCCGCTAAGGTACCCGTTGGTGCCGTTCGTGGCACCCATGTACCTGCGGCCTGCGGCCGGCCCGGAGGAATCTTCTTCGTCAGAGCTGGATTCTATGTCACTTTGGTCGTCCTTCAATGCCTGAGGAAGGAAGTTCACTTTAGTTTCGTTTCGTTTTCAGGTGCAGCGTGGAAACATGCCCGTCGCCTCACCGTGTCCGCGCCGAACATCAGTCGCCCGTTCACGTGGCTAGTTCTTTAGACTTTAGAGGTACAGCGCCAAAAACAGGCCCTTCGGCCCACCCAGTGCACACTAGCACTATCCTACACACGAGGGGCAGCACAGTGGCGCAGCGGTAGAGTTCCTGCGTCACATCGCCAGGGACCCGTGTTGGATCCTGACTATGGGTGCTGTCTGCAGAGAGTTTGTCCATTCCCCGTGACTGCATTGGTTTTCTCCAGGAGCTCTGGTTTCCTCCCACATTCCAAAGAAGTACAGGTTTTCTCGGCTAATCGGCTTGATGTAAATTATCCCTGGTGTGTAGGATAGTGTTAGTATGCGGAGACTGCTGGTCGGAACGTAATCAGTGGGCTGAAGGGCCTGTTTCCGTACTGTATCTCCACACTAAACTAAACCAAATTTACAATCTTTTTTACCAAAGCCAATTAACCTAACTGAAAGAAATTTGCATTAGGCAAGAACTAGTATTAGGTACACCGATGAGACTGAAGGCTTTAAATCCCCAGGGCCTGATGGTCTGCATCCCAGGGTACTTAAGGAAGTGGCTCTAGAAATCGTGGAGGCATTGGTGGTCATTTCCCAATGTTCTATAGATTCATGATCAGCTCCTGTGGATTGGAGGGTAGCTAATGTCATCCCACTTTTCCAGAAAGGAGAGAGAGAGAAAAACAGGGAACTATAGACCAGTTAGCCTGACATCGATGGTGGGGAAGATGCTGGAGTCAATTATAAAAGATGAAATAGCCGCACATCTGGATAGCAGTAACAGGATCGGTCCGAGTCAGCATGGATTTACAAAGGGGAGATCCTGCTTGACTCATCTGGTGGAATGTTTTGAGGATGTGACAAGTAAAATGGATGAAGGAGAGCCAGTGGATGTACTGTATCTGGACTTTCAGAAAGCCTTTGATAAGGTCCCACACAGGAGACTAATGGGCAAAATTAGAGCACATGGTATTGGGGGTAGAGTATTAACATGAATAGAAAATTAGTTGGCAGACATTAAACAAAGAGTAGGGCATAAACGGGCCCCTGTCAGAATGGCAGGCAGTGGCGAGTGGAGTGCTGCCAGGCTTGGTGCTGGGGCCGCAACTATTTACAATATATATTAATGATTTGGAAGAGGGAATTAGGAGCAACACTAGCAAATTTGCAGATGACACAAAGCTGGGTGGCAGTGTGAACTGTGACGAGGATGCTAGGTGGTTGCAGGGTGACCTGGACAGGTTGAGTGGGCGGGCAGATGCATGGCAGACACAGTATAATGTAGATAGATGTGAGGTTATCCACCTTGGTGGCAAGAACAAGGAGGCAATTGTCTGAATAGTGTCAGATTAGGAAAAAGGAAAGTGCAACGAGACCTGGGTGTCCTTGTACACCAGTCACTGAAAGTAAACATGCAGGTACAGCAGGCAGTGAAGAAAGCTAATGGCATGTTGGCCTTCATAATGAGAGGAGTTGATTATAGGAGTAAAGAGGTCCTTCTGCAGTTGTACAAGGCACTGGTGAGACCACATCTGGAATATTGTATGCAGTTGTGGTCTCCTAATTTGAGGAAGGATATCCTTGCTATTGGAGCAGTGCAGCGTAGGTTCACAAGATTGATCCCTGGGATGGCGGGACTGTCATATGAGGAAAGATTGAAAAGACTAGGCTTGTATTCACTGGCGTTTAGAAGGATGAGGTGGGATTTTATAGAAACATATAAAATTATAAAAGGACTAGACAACCTAGATGCAGGAAAAATGTTCCCAATGTTGGGCGAGTCCAGAACCAAGGGCCACAGTGTATGAATAAAGGTGAGGCCATTTAAAACTGAGATGAGAAAAATATTTTCACCCAGAGTGTTGTGAATTTGTGGAATTCTCTGCCACAGATGCCAACTCATTGGATGAATTTAAAAGAGAATTAGATAGAGCTCTAGGGGCTAGCAGAACGGAGGGATATGGGGAGAAGGCAGGCACGGGTTACTGTTTGTGGATGATCAGCCATGATCACAATGGCGGTGCTGGCTCGAGGGGCCAGATGGCCTTCTCCTGCACCTATTTTCTATGTTTCTAAACCTGTAAGTGTTTGGGATGTGGGAGCAAAGCAAAGCAAAGCACCTCTACCTCTGCACCACTGTGCTACCCCTAGATTTATGTTAGCCCACCTTTTCATGCACTCCCCACACACTAGGGCCAATTTACAGAGGGCCAATTAACCTACAAAGTTCATACGTTTATAAGTCATCGCCATTTGGCCCATAGCGTCTACTCCGCCATTCAATCATGGCTGATCTATCTTTCCCTCGCAACTCCATTCTCCAGCCTTCCTCCCGTAACCCCTGACACCCGCACCAATCAAGAATCTATCTGTCTCTACCGTAAAAATACCCGATGCCCTGGCCTCCACCACTGGTCTGTGGCAATGAATTCCACAGATTCTCCACCCTCTGACTAAAGAAATCCCTCCTCAGGGAAGCAGCCAACGTAATCAAGAAGCTTTTGAGATGTCCATCATCCAATGGTGATGATGTGTGAGCACCCAGGTCACCCCTTATTAGAGCCGCAATATGTTCATCAATCATAGGTGCAGAACTAGGCCATTCGGCCCATCAAGCCTACTTCGCCATTCAATCATGGCTGATCTATCTTTCCCTCCTAACCCATTCTCCTGCCTTCTCCCCATAACCCCTGACACCCGCACTAGTCAAGAATCTATCTATCTTTGCCTTAAAAATATCCATTGACTTGGCCCCCACAGCCAGATACGACTTTCCACTCTTCAGAAGCACATTCACTGACCACTCATCTTCATGCAGGTCTGTGAGATTGCATGAAATGCCTTCTAACATTTACTTTATTATAGGATGAATGCCAACTATTTCGTTCGTAATTTCTAGGAGCAGAATTAGGCCATTCAGCCCATTGAGTCTACTCCGCCATTCAATCATGGCTGATCTATCTTTTCCTCTCAAGCCCATTCTCCTGCCTTCTCCCCATAATCTTTTACCCCAGCTAAGTGCACCAGATCTGCTGAACACACCCGAGGATCCCAATACCTCCCGTCGGCAATTACCATGCAAGCTGCAGAGGGGGAATGTCTCACGGCAAGGTTGTCAGTGCAGGCCAACTAGAAGCCTGCAGACCGACGATGACCACTAACATCTAGGAGCAGGATCCCATCGGAAATGCAATGATCCATGGGGCCAATTGCCCGGGATCAAAGACAAAGATTGAAAGCACTATTGTGACGGACTGCAAAGGTTCAACCAGTGCAACTTACATGCAAAGGGTTCCACTTCCCAGACTTCCGCGTGCGTGCAACGGAGAGAAAGGACAGACAGAAAGACAATCAGTTAGTACAGAGCGACCTCCAAAAATGTTCATCACTAGTGAACTTCAGACACAAGCTAGACTAGTAACGTTCTGTAACTTCCTCGTCCATTAGCTCAGCTGGGGCATCCTGACCGGCATGGACCAGTTGGGCCAAACGGCCTGTTTCCGTGCCGTGTATCTCTATCACTCTATCTAATAGTGAAAGGCCGGAATGGGGTGGATGTGGAGTGGATTTCCACCAGCGGGAGAGTCCAGGACCAGAGGGCACAACCTCAGAATAATAGGACACACCTTTAGAATGGAGATGTGGAGGAATGTCTTTATTCAAAGGGTGGCGAATCAGTGAAATTCATTGTCATAGATGGTGGCCAAGTCATTGGGTATTTTTAAAGAATGTGTTGAAAGGTTCTTGATTAATAATGGGCCTGTCCCACTTAGGCGACTCTTTAGGCGGCTGCCAGGGACTCATTTTAATGGATCCACCTACGACCCTACGACAGCAAGAATTGGCGCAGATGTCGCCGAAACATTTTCAACATATATAACATATAACATATAACAATTACAGTCCGTGCCGACCATTTGTTTTCCCCTAGTCCCATCCACCTGCACTCAGACCATACCCCTCCATTCCCTTCACGTCCATATACCTATCCACTTTACTCTTAAATGTTAAAATCGATCCTGCCTCCACCACTTCTGCTGGAAGCTCATTCCACACTGAGTAAAGAAGTTCCCCCTCACGTTACCCCTAAACTTCTGTCCCTTAATTCTCATGTCATGCCCTCTTGTTTGAATCTTCCCTACCCTCAATGGGAAAAGCTTATCCACGTCAACTCTGTCTATCCCTTTCATCATTTTAAAGACCTCAATCAAGTCCCCCCTTAACCTTCTGCGCTCCAAAGAATAAAGACCTAACTTGTTCAACCTTTCTCTGTAACATAGTTGCTGGAACCCAGGCAACATTCTAGTAAATCTCCTCTGTACTCTCTCTATTTTGTTGACATCCTTCCTTTAATTTGGCGACCAAAATTGTACACCATACTCCAGAATTGGTCTTACCAATGCTTTGTACATGTTGAAAATGTTGTGGCAGTCGCCTGTAGTCACCAAAAAATTGCCAAAATAAGTGTATCAGGGGTTATGGGGAGGGCAGGAGAATGGGGTTGAGAGGGAAAGGCAGATCAGGCATGATCGAATGGTGGTGTGGACTCGAATTCTGCTGCGATGACTTATGAACTTATGGACTATCACTCTTGAGGTACAGTGCCTTGTCTACAACTCTGCTTACTGCGGGCAGTAACATGATGAGCTGTGCAACCACAAGACACTTTACTGCTCAATCCACAGGATCGGGCTGAGGTTTATCATTGTCACATGTCCTGAGCTAGGTTTTGCATGCCACGCAAACAGATCAGATAATACTATACATAAATACAATAAAGTCAAACTCATGTACGACAGAACAAAGGGGAAGATACAGAGTGCAGGGTACAGTTCTCAGCATTGTAGCGCATCAGTTCCATAGAGGGTCCAATGGCCGCAATGGGGTAGAGGTGAATCAGACAGTACCCTAGCTTATGTAAGGACTGCTCAGAAGCCTGATAATAGAGGGGAAGAAGCTGTTCTTTCAAGTTTCTGAACCTGCTGCTGGACAGGAACAAGGACAATATACAATAGGTGCAGGAGTAGGCCATTCGGCCCTTCGAGCCAGCACCGCCATTCCATGTGATCATGACTGATCATCTCCAATCAGTACCCCGTTCCTGCCTTCTCCCCATACCCCCTGACTCCGCTATTTTTAAGAGCCCTATCATCTCTTGAAAGTATCCAGAGAACCTGCCTCCACCGCCCTCTGAAGGAGGAGTGACCGGGGAGGGACATCTGTGATAAAGCTTCGCCCCAGTGAGAATAGTAAAGAGGAATTGAGGCATCAAGGAACGGTTGGCGTGGTAAAACAAGGCACAGGGAAGCCCTGACCGGGATGGACGGATGATCGCTTGGGAGGAAGGGCGGGTCGTGGTTGTGGAGAGGAGGTGGAACATGATGCCCAAAAGAACAAGAATGTGCAGGGGATTAGGAAAGAAGTGAGAAAGGAAGACAAATGAAACATTGGCATTGAGTTGCCAAGGAACACTCAACAAAATAATGGAGGCACAAGGAACTGCAGACAAAGTCATTCAATTCTGCACAATGTCTGTTTCATTTGACCTCCACTGTAAATAAAATACTTTGTTAAAACCAGTTGCTTAACTTTGTACAAAACACAAAGTGCTGGAGGAACTCAAAGGGCCAGGCAGCATCTGTGGAGGGAATGGACAGGGGACGTTTCGGGTCTGGACCCTTCTCCAGGCTGATGGAGTAAGGGGAAAAAAGGTGGAAGAAAGGTGGGGGGGGGGTGGACAAAGTCTGGTAAGTGATAGATGTAGACAAAAATGCTGGAGAAACTCAGCGGGTGCGGCAGCATCTATGGAGCGAAGGAAATAGGCAATCGGGTTGAAACCCTTCATCAGTCTGAAGAAGGGTTTCGACATGAAACATCGCCTATTTCCTTCGATTTTCCTTCGATTTTCCAGCATCTGCAGTTCCTTCTTAAACGAGTGATAGGTGAATACAGGCGAGGGGAGGGGGCGGGGGGGGGGGGGGGTGTTCTTTGGCAGATGGGTGGAGTAAGTAACAGAGGCTGGAGGTGAAAAGGAGATCAGAAGGGTGTCGGGTAAGGAGAGAAGAGGAGGAGTGAAAAGTAAAGCCAGAGGGAAGGATGAGGGTGGAAGGGGACAGGGAATGGGAGGGAAGGGGGATGAATGGGAAATATGGGTCTGGTGGATGGGCAATGAGTGCATAGAGGAGGGAAAGGGGTAGTGTGCCTAGAGGAGAAGTTATAAAATAATCTACCAAGACAGCAATGGAAGATGGTTGTTGCCATGGGAATAGTGCCAGTAAATGATAGGACAATACCATGGGTTACTGCAGGCAGGTGACAGAAATATTGATTTGTTGCTTTAAGTTGGTGATTCCCGTGGTGTTAGAACAGTTGGACAACACACTGGATGAGACAAGTCAATTTAAATTATACCATAAATAAAACAAACTACTGAAATCCTAGCAGCAAAAAGCCTCTTGTCTGGATGGATCGCATACTGGGAGGAGATTGCAAGAACATAGCTGCACATATTTAAGAATTTATCACCAATTTTCCTTTCCAGGGCCACACAGTAGGTAGTGCAGTGGCAGAGTTGCTGACTACGGGTGCTGTCTGTGTGGAGTTTGCCACGTTCTACCCGCGATCACGTGGGTTTCCTCCGGGTGATCTGGATTCCTCCCACACCGCAAGGGATGTGCGGGGTTTGTTATTTAATTGGCTTCTGTCAGTTGTCCCCAATGTGTAGGATAGTGTTAGTGACACGTGGTCAGCATGGAATCGATGGGCTGAAGGGCCTGTTTCCGCGCTCTATCTCCACGCTAAACTATGATACAATGCCTGAAGTCTGAGAGTTGGCTGAGAGGTGTGAGACCACACCTGGAGTATTGTGTGCAGCTTTGGTCCCCTAATTTGAGGAAGGACATTCTTGCTATTGAGGGAGTGCAGCGTAGGTTTACAAGGTTAATTCCCGGGATGGAGGGACTGTCGTATGCTGAGAGAATGGAGCAGCTGGGCTTGTACGCTCTGGAGTTTAGAAGGATGAGAGGATATCTCATTGAAACATATAAGATTGTTAAGGGTTTGGACACGCCAGAGGCAGGAAACATGTTCCGATGTTAGGGAAGTCCAGAACCAGGGGCCACAGTTTAAGAATAAGGAGTAAGCCATTTAGAACGGAGACGAGGGAACACTTTTTCTCACAGAGAGTGGTGAGTCTGCGGAATTCTCTGCCTCAGAGGGCGGTGGAGGCAGGTTCTCTGGATGCTTTCAAGAGAGAGCTAGATAGGGCTCTTAAAAATAGTGGAGTCAGGGGATATGGGGAGAAGGCAGGAACGGGGTACTGATTGGGGATGATCAGCCATGATCACATTGAATGGCGGTGCTGGCTCGAAGGGCCGAATGGCCTACTCCTGCACCTATTGTCTATTGCCTATTTATCTATTGGCTCGCACAAAACTGATTGCTTAATTTAGATGAAATAATGGCGATTAGTTTAGTTTAGTTTATTACTATTGTTACCTGTGCAGAGGTACAGTGAAAATCTTTTTAATTGCATGCTATCCAGTCAACAGAAAGACAATACATGATTACAAGAAAATCATCCACTGTGTACAGGTGTGGGATAAAGGGTGTAACGTTTAGTGCAAACTGTTGGAGTGGAGGTTTAAATGAGTGGAGCAACTGTAATACGGGATGGGAGACCAGCACACAGAGTAGCGTGGATTTGGGCGGCATCTCCTAATTTGAGGAAGGACATTCTTGCTATTGATGGAGTGCAGCGTAGGTTCACCAGGTTAACTCCTTGGATGGCGGGACTGACATATGATGAAAGAATGGATCGACTGGGCTTATGTTCACTGGAATTTAGAAGGATGAGTGGGGATCTTATAGCAAGATATAACATTCCTAAGGGGTTGGACAGGCTAGATGCAGGAGAAAATGTTCCCGATGTTGGGGGAGTCCAGAACCAGGGGGTCACAGTTTAAGAATAAGGGGTAGGTCATTTATGATTGAGCAGAGGACTTCTCAGCCAGAGTTGTGAATCTGTGGAATTCTCTGCCACAGAAGGCAGTGGAGGAAAATTCACTGGATGTATTTAAGAGAGAGTTAGATAGGTCTAACGGAATCAAGGGATATGGGGAGAAAGCAGGAACTGGGTACCGATTTTGGATGATCAGCCATGATCATATTGAATGGCGGTGCTGACTGGAAGGGCCCAATGGCCTACTCCTGCACCTATTTTCTATGTTCCTATATCTATCTTGCATCTGTAGATTACACTAAAAGAAGCCCTTCCTTTCCCTCTCTCTCCATCCCCGCCCCCTTCCCAGTTCTCCGACCAGTCCCCGACTATTTGCTCTGTGTGCTTTGTTGTTGCCTCCTCCCAGCTAACAACGATCGAATCTACACTCTCCTTGACCTCCTATCTTCCTCCCACCCTGCTTCCTGTAAGGACTCCATCCCCTATTCCCAATTCCTCCGTCTACGCCGCATCTGCTCCCAGGATGAGGTGTTCCACACCAGGTCATCACAAATGGCCTCATTCTTCAGAGAACGGGGATTCCCCTCCCCCACTATAGATGAGGCTCGCACCAGGGTCTCCTCCATACCCCGCAACACTGCCCTCGCTCCCCATTCCCCCACTCGCAAAAAGGGCAGAGTCCCCCTGGTCCTCACCTTTCACCCCACCAGTCGGCAAATACAAACACATAGTCCTCCGCCAGTTTCGCCACCTCCAACGTGACCCCTCCACTCGCCACATCTTCCCACCTCCCCCCTGTCTGCCTTCTGCAAAGACCGCTCCCTCCGCAACTCCCTTGTCAATTCTTCCCTTCCCTCCCGCTCTACCCCTTCCCCGGGCACTTTCCCTTGCAACCGCAAGAAATGCTACACTTGTCCCTTCACCTCCCCCCTCCACTCCTTTCAGGGACCCAAGCAGTCCTTCCAGGTCCGACAGAGGTTCACCTGCACCTCCTCCAACCTCATCTACTGCATCCGTTGCTCCAGATGCCAGATGATCTATATCGGTGAGACCAAGCGGAGGCTTGGCGATCGTTTCGCCGAACACCTCCGCTCGGTCTGCATTAACCAACCCGACCTCCCGGTGGCTCAGCACTTCAACTGCCCCTCCCATTCCGTATCCGACCTCTCGGTCCTGGGCCTCCTCCACGGCCAGAGTGAGCAACACCGCAAGTTGGAGGAACAGCACCTCATATTCCGCTTGGGGAGTCTGAATCCTCTGGGCTTGAACATTGAATTTTCTCAATTCTGTTAACCCTTGCTGTCTCCTCCCCTTCCCACCTCTCCCTCAGCCCTCGGGCCCTGACATTCCTTCTCTCTCTATCTCCCTCCCCCACCCTAGTCGCACCAGCTTCTCATTTTCACACCACAAACAGCTTACAATGGCTTGTTCCCTTTATCATCGATACTTTTTTGCATATCTTTCATTCATTGTTCTTTATCTCTCCACATCACCGTCTATATCTCTCGTTTCCCTGATCCCTGACCAGTCTGAAGAAGGGTCTCGACCCGAAACGTCGCCTATCTCCTTCGCTCCGTAGATGCAGCTGCACCCGCTGAGTTTCTCCAGCCTTTTGTGGTACCCTCGATTCCCTTTGTCCTGTTTTCACACCTTACACTTCCGTATCTATGTACCGCCCACTCCCCTGACATCAGCCTGAAGAAGGGCCTTGACCCGAAATGTCACCCGCTCCTTCTCTCCAGAGATGCTGCCTGTCCCACTGAGTTACTCCAGCATCAACAGAAAGACTATACGTGATTACAATCAAACCATTCACAGTGTGCAGATACAGGATAGAGGGAATAACGTTTAGAGGTTTGAACGAGTGGAGCAATTGTAATCCGTGATGGCAGATCTACTGAGAGCCGCCTGGATTTGGGCGGCATCTTGGAACTGTAGCCTACACGTGTCTCCTTGGGCTTGAGTGATTCCTCGTTAGGGCTGTATCAAGGTTGGAAAGATAGCCTAGCCCCCCCGTGAATGCAGCGAGACCAAACGGCATGGGTGCATGGGTGGAAACACGGGTGGATGCTTCCGACAGGAATCGTCAGCGTGAGCACAATCGCAGGAAACCTTGCTGACTGGTCCTGTTTGGACACTGCCCTTGGATCCTCAGGAAGCCAAGGCCGTATTTATCCCAACGGTGGGAACAACCCGCTGAAGATTCCCTTGCAGTCGGGGCCTGAGCCTGACATTGTCAGGGAGTTCATTCCTGACAGAGGAAACAGCAATTTCCTGCCACCGATCAGATGTTACTCAAAGTGGATCGGAGTGAAGCACTTGGGCTGGAGCCAGGAGTGGCCAGTTTCAATCTGCCCTTCACAAAACAAATTGGGGTCAACTGCGTGTCTGTTCCTCCCAGCCAGCTGGTTTTAATTTGTGAAGCTGAGCGATCCAGTTAGGAGAGTCAACTTTATAAGTTCATAAGTGATAGGAGCAGAATTAGGCCATTCGGCCCATCAAGACTAGCCCGCCATCCAATCATGGCTGATCTATCTCTCCTTCTCAACCCCATTCTCCTGCCTTCTCCCCACAACCTCTGACACTCGTACCAATCAAGAATCTATCTATCTCAGCCTTAAAAATATCCATTGACTTGGCCTCCATAACAGTCTGTGGCAATGAATTCCACCCTCTCACCAAAGAATCTCCTCCTCATCTCCTTTCTAAAGCTTCATCCTTTTATTGAGAGGCTGTGGCCTCCAGTCCTAGACTCTCCCACTAGTGGAAACATCCTCTCCACATCCACCCCCTCTAAACTCCAGCGAGTACAGGCCCACTGCCGCCAAACGCTCAACATACAAATGATTCCAGGGATCATTTTCGTTAAAGGAGCTCAGACCAACAAATGTGGGCGAGATGTTGAACAAGACTTGATGCATTCATTACTCGGGCAACTTGCTGAGAAGGTGCGGGACATCTCACACATTAATGGTGCACGTTTGCAGAGCAGTTGTTGAGAAGATTTAGAACATGCTTTGATATTTGTTCGACCCAATGTGGCTTCTGGAATGGGACAGAAGCATTAAGGAGCATGTTTCCAAATGGCGGCGGTGGTGGGAGTTGAAGGGTAAAGTTGGTGGCTGTGAACCGTCCGTGAACTCACCTCCCGAGGCCTCGGAAACCTCCCTAAAGTTCCGTGATCAGCTCGGGAAGTGGGATCCGGAGACTCCCGACACACGGGAGCAGAGGGGCGGCTGCTGGATGTGACGGGTGGCGGGTTTGCGATGGTCGTGGTTGTGGGCGGTGGTGGAGGTGACGGATGGACGGTGGGTTTGCGGCGATCGTGGGCGCTGGTGCCTGCGGAGGTGCAGCCGGGCGGGTGAGCGAGCGGATGGAGCGCAGCCTGCGGGAGCTGCACGGAGCAGTGGTGGAAGGAGCCGACGGCATCTCGCTGGGCCAGGCCCAACCCTACTTCACCCATGCAGTGCTGCCAGGACACTTGGCCTTAACGTGAGGAAATAGGGAATTGTAGACCTCCTTGGAACAAGATCAGACTTTTCACAGACTTGGACGCTGCAAGTTGACGACTCCCTGCTGTTCCAGAAGAGCATCCATTGTACTCATGTACAGTGTGATATGACTGGGTAGCACCCAGAACAAGCTCTTCATGGTATCTCTGTTATATTAGAGATATAGAGAGGATGTTTCCACTAGCCTCAGAATAAAGGGGCTGTCCCACTTGGGCGACCTAATTGGCGAGTTTAGTAGAGTTTACGAGAGTTTGAAAAAATGACGTTGAATACCTCCTTCGACTAACTTCGGGAAAATTGGACACCGAATAGTGGAGAGTGAAGACGACCTCCTTCAATCTCCTTCAATCTCCCTTCGACTGATGAAGACTACCCTCGACTACCTACGACTAACATGCCGACCTACTACGACTAAACCTACGAGTAAAAAAATGTATCAATTTTTCCATGGAGACTTTATTTCACTCGCGGGCATTTTTGTTGAAAAAAACGCCGCAACCTAGCTGAGGCCTCGAGTACGCGAAGACCACTCTCGGGCATGAAGGAGAGTTACAAAGACCTCCTACGACCTCGTGTCGACCATGCTGCGAGTATGAGTCGAGGGCAAACTCGCGGTCTAGGTCGAGGGCAAACTCGTGGACTTAAGTGGGACAGCCCCTTAGAAGGGTGTACTTTTAGAAAGGAGAAATATTTAGTTTATATCAATAAATAAACTAAACCAAAGTTAATAAGGATTACTGTGGCAGTCACATTGTAGTTTCAGTTTCCGTTTGGTTTGTTGTCACGTGTGGGACACTGAGTTGGATGATCAGCCATGATCATATTGAACGAATGGCCTACTCCTGCACTTAATTTCTATGTTTCTATGTGTGACGAGGTACAGTGAAAAGCTTTTAGTTGCGAGCTATCAGTCAGTGGAAAGACACAGAGGTGAGGACAGAGGAGTGAGGCAGCGGTGAGGAGGACCTACCTTCCCTCTAGCGAGGGCTCGACAAGCAATCCTGACGATGAGGTACGACCAGAAGCTGTGTAGTAGCTGCAGCAACAACAGCAGCAGGTTGAAGACCCACCAGGATGGATAGGGACCAACTATCTCCCAACTTTCAAACAAGGTCGTGTTTAATATCCTGAAACAAGGTACACAATGGCCATCAGAGAGTGCGTCTGTACGTCCAGTTTCATTAGCCGTGAACACACATTAAAACTTATCACAGCATCACAGCACAAGGACAGATATTGTCCCTAACGTTCATTGCTGTGGTTGAGCTTATTTTGCAAAGCCAAATAGAGAACATAGAACAATGAACACAGGAGAGTACAGCACAGGAACAGGCCCTTCGGCCCGCAATGCCTGTACTCAACATGATGCCAGGACCATCTCCAATCAGCCTACATGCGATCCGTATCCCTCCATTCCCTACATATCCACGTGCCTATCCAAAAGCCTCTTAAACACCTCTCTCGTATGTGCCTCCACCCCCACCCCTGGCAGCGCGTCACAGACACCCACCTGACCCTGTGGAGAAAGTTGCCCTGCACATCACTTTTAACCTTTGCCTTAAAGCTATGCCCTCTAGTATTGATTATTTTCCATCCTGAGAAAAAGGTTCTGACTCTCTACCTTATCTATGCCTCTTGTGGTGTCACCGGTTGGTCAGACCACTTACTGTCGAACCCTCGTCACTGGTTACAAGGATTGTCGCGTGACGTCAGGGGTTAAGGGGAGTGTCCTGCTGCATCAGCAGTTTTTACCTTGAGATCGTGAGTCAACAGGTAGCTGAGCTCGAGTCCACACCCTCCCTCAGCAGCAGCAGCACCAATGACTCTTATGTTAGAGAGTCTCAAACGCCCATGTATGTCAAACTTACCTCACCGAATAAAGTAACCGTTTGATCACAAAGTTTGGACTAGCGACACTCTCATAATTTGATATCATTCTATCAGGGCTCCCCACAGCCACTGGCAGTCCAGGAAAAACAATCTAAGTCTGTGCAAGCTCTCCCTGTGGCTAATACCTGCTAATCCCAGGCATCTCTCCGGTAAACCTCCTCTGCGCCCCCTGCAAAACCTCCACATCCCTCCAGTATAATGGGGCAACCAGAACTGCACACAATACTCCAAATGGTGTCTAACCAAAGCCCTACAGAGCTGCAGCATAACTTCCTGACCCTTGTACTCAACGCCCTGAATGATGAAGGCAAGCATGACGTATGCCTGCTTTACCATTCCATCTAGTTGTGTTGCCACTTTCAGGGAGTTATGGGCTTGGACCCCGAGATTTCTCGGTACATCGGTGCAGTTGAGGGTCATCCATTAATTGGACATTTTCCATTTCCATTTGCAAGTGTGAGTGCAACACCTCGCACTTTCTTGGAATGGTCTGCCATTCCTCTGCCCGTTCCTACATCCCGCCGTATACTTTGACAACCTTACTCACTGACCGTGACTCAAGCAATCTTGGCGTCACCTGCCAACTTACTAACCAACCCCAAGTCATTTGCCGATATCACAAACACCAGAGGTCCCAGCACAGATCCCTGCAGAGCTCCACTGGTCAAACCTCCAGCATGAATATTATTCTCCTACCATCACAACCCCCTGCCTTCTGTTCGTAAGACAGTTCTGAATCCATACGACCAAGTCGCTGTTAATGTTGTAAAAAATATCATGCGTGCACTACAGGCATGGGCCGCAGAACCGGGGGAACCGGGGGGGGGGGGGGGGGGGGGGGGGGAGGTGGGGGGGGGCTTTAGCCCCCCCACTCTTTTAGCAATGTTTCCCCGGGAGTTAGCGGCCAGCCCAGCGGATGTACTTTAGTGACCGACACAGACCTCAGTGTCTGCAGGAAGCGCCAACTTCACCCGTAACACACCGGGTGGGGGGTCAGCAACTCACGGTAGGGGCCGGTGAACGTGAAGCGTGGGGGGGGGGGGGGGGGTGGGGTGGAGGGAGGGAGAGTGGAGGCTTCCCACTATCACACACAGAGCCGTGTGGAAGCGAGCGACTGGGGGTCTGAGGGCGCGTGGTCAAGGGGTCGGACTAATGGAGAACGCTGCTGAACAACCCAACCTTCCTGCTCCTTTTTATAGAGGAATCGGGAACAAAAAACACATCATGTCAAACTCTGGCTAACCCCGGATAGATTCCAGGGTCAGCTCTGGTCTCGCACCAGGAAGGATGTCAAGAGTTTGACGGGAAGCCAGAATGGGTGAGCAATGAAATGTCTCAGTCATGTGGAGACTCTCGGGCTGATTACATTGCAGGGTAGGGGAGTAGGAGACTGGGAGCACTTTCACAATCCTGTGGTGGAACAAACAAGGAGAAGCTGTTCCAAGAGACCTACAACATGGACTTCGGGTGATCACACCAGAGGCAACGGCAGATGACAAACTCGGCAGCGAGTGGAGAGACAGCGCTTCCGGAGACCCTTCCCAAAGAGGGCTGGGCCTAGCGCTGAAGGGGAAGCCTTGTAAACGTCTGGGAGGAAGGGCAAGGCAATAGGGGAGACAGACTCAAAATGCTGGAGTAACTCAGTAAGGGCAGCATCTCTGGAGAAAATTAATGGGTGACGTTTAATTTTGGGGAGAAAAATAATAACCTCCTGCCCCTATCTCTCATGTAGGCCCTACATTATCTTAAAAATACTTCAAACAAAAAGCATTGAAATCGTACTTCTACGATGCACTAAAACATGATTATAATACATCACATTTCAAAAAGTCCCTATCGTGGGAGGGGGGGGGGGAGGGTGGATGCCCCCCTCCCACACCCTCCCACCGCTCGGTCGCTTTGCACGCTCGCCACTTTCAAAAACATAGACTTTGGATCATCCTACCCATGTTATTGATAGTTGTGCCCCTTCAGACAAATAAAACAAGAATCTTTTGGCAGTAACCGGTTTCATCTTTTATTTCTCAGAGTCAGAATCAATACTAGCAATGTCTTTGTTTTGTAACCTATAAATTACTTTCATTTTTTTATTTAGTGCAATCCATTTTCTTTACCCTGAGGTTTACATTTGGTCAAAATATGTTATAAACTGCATTTAACAATGTTGCTATGACATCAATTACCCTAATATTGAGCTCCCAGTTATAGCCACAAAGGAAAGCAGTCCATTTAAAATGACGTCCAATGCAAAAAACTATGGTCAATATTTTAATTTGATTTTATCTGTCATATAATTCTTTTAGTTTAGTTTAGTTTAGAGATATAGTGCGGAAGCAGGCCCTTTGGCCCACCGGGTCCATGCTGACCAGTGATCCACGTGCTCTAACACTAGCCTACACACACTAGGGACAACCATATAACCATTTAACAATTACAGCATGGAAACAGGCCCTCTCGGCCCTTCCAGTCCGTGCCGACCATTTGTTTTCCCCTAGTCCCATCTACCTGCACTCAGACCATACCCCTCCATTCCCTTCCCGTCCATATACCTATCCACTTTACTTTTAAATGTTAAAATCGATCCTGCCTCCACCACTTCTGCTGGAAGCTGATTCCACACCGCCACCACCCTCTGAGTAAAGAAGTTCCCCCTCACGTTCACCCTAAACTTCTGTCCCTTAATTCTCATGTCATGCCCTCTTGTTTGAATCTTCCCTACCCTCAATGGGAAAAGCTTATCCACGTCAACTCTGTCTATCCCTTTCATCATTTTAAAGACCTCAATCAAGTCCCACCTTAACCTTCTGCGCTCCAAAGAATAAAGACCTAACTTGTTCAACCTTTCTCTGTAACATAGTTGCTGGAGCCCAGGCAACATTCTAGTAAATCGCCTCTGTACTCTCTCTATTTTGTTGACATTCTTCCTATAATTAAGCGACCAAAATTGTACACCATACTCCAGAATTGGTCTTACCAATGCCTTGTACAATTTTAACATTACTTCCCTACTATATTCAATGCTCTGATTTATAAAGGCCAGCACACCAAAGGCTTTCTTTACCACCCTATCTACATGCGATTCCACCTTCAGGGAACTATGCACAGTTATTCCTAGATCTCTCTGTTCCACAACATTCCTCAATTCCCTACCATTTACCATGTACGTCCTATTTTGATTTGTCCTGCCAAGATGTAGCACTTCACACTTATCAGCATTAAACTCCATCTGCCATCCTTCAGCCCACTTTTCCAAATGGCCCAAATCTCTCTGTAGACTTTGAAAATCTACTTCATTATCCACAACACCACCTATCTTAGTATCATCTGCATACTTACTTATCCAATTTTCCACCCCACCCCACAACTCACAATTTTACCGAAGCTAATTGACCTACAAACCTTTACGCCTTTGGAGTGTGGGTGGAAACAGGAGCACCCGGAGAAAACCCACGTGGGTCTCCGGCGCTGTGAGGCAGCAACTCACCGCTGCGCCCTCTAAACGGAAACTTTTCTCTGAAACATGTTCAGTGGTAAATACATGCATGAGGGGAATGGATAAAGCAGCATGGTCCCAGGCTTTTACCCAGGAAAAAACACAAAGTGCTGGAGGAACTCAATGGTTCAGGCAGCATCAGTGGAGGGAATGGACAGGTGACGTTTTGGGTCGGGACCCTTCTTCAGACTGATGGAGTGCGGGGGGCGGGGGGGGGGGGGGGGGGTAAGGGGGGGAGAGAATGCTGGAAAAGAGAGGTGGGGGGCGGAACAAAGCCTGCCGAGCGATGGGTGGATACAGGTGAGGGGGTGATGGGTGGAGTAAGTGACAAAGGCTGGAGGTGAAAAGGAGTCAGGTAGGGAGAGAAGAGGAGGAGTGAAATGTAAAGCTGGAGGGAGGGATGTGGGTGGAAGGGGACAATGGATGGAGGGGGGGGGGGCGATGGTAGAAGAGAAAGGGGAAACTGAGGGATGGGAGATGAGAGGACAGAAATGGGGAAAGTAGCAGGGCGACTGGGGGTTGGTGGAAGAAATGGGTATGTATCATCCCATGTTCACCCGTTCACACAAGATCTACGTTGAACTACTTTCCCATTCCCTACACAATAGGGGGCAATTTACAGAGGTCAATTAACCTACAAACTGGCCGTCACATACAACACATAATCCTCCGACATTTCCGCCACCTCCAACGGGATCCCACCACTAGCCACATCTTCCCATCTCCACCCCCTTCCACTTTCCGCAGAGACTGTTCTCTCCACAACTCCCTGGTCAACTCGTCCCATCCCACCCAGACCACCCCCACCCCTGGTACTTTCCCCAGCAACCGCAGGAGGTACAACGCCTGTCCCTATACCTCCTCCCTCGACTCTCCGTCCAGGGACCCCGACAGTCCTTTCAGGTGAGGCAGAGGTTCACGTGCACCTCCTCCAACCTCATCTACTGTACCCGCTGTTCCAGGTGAGGACTCGAATATATCTGTAAGATCAAGTGTAGCTGGGCGATCATTTAGCTGAACACCTCTGCTCAGTAGCACCTAGACCTGTGCGATCTCCTGATGCTAAACACTTTAACGCCCCCTCCCATTCCCACACTGACCTTCCTGCCCTGGGCCAAATGCAAATTGGAGGAACAGTATCTCATATCATCATCAGTGATTTTTGCATATTTTCCATTCATTTCTCCTCAGTGCCCCCTATATCTCTCATCCCCCTGACTCTCAGTCTGAAGAAGGGTTCCGACCCGAAACGTCACCCATTCCTTCTCCCCAGAGATGCTGCCTGTCCCGCTGAGTAACTCCAGCTTTTTTGCATCTATCTTCGGTGTAAAGCGGCATCTGCAGTTCCTTCCTACACACGTTTTAAATTTATATCTTTAGGGCTGCTAGATTTTTTTAATAGAAATGAACAGAGATTATAGGCCCTGAAGTTATTTCCTCAGTAAAAATGGTTAAAGCTAACGGTTTGAAACAGAATTCTAACACTAAAGATGACATTGCGCCTCTGCACGTTTATGCTGAGGTTGCTGTGAGGTGTAATCTAGGATATAAAACTGCTGGCAATACGTTAGATGACAGGAAATCCATTGAATTGCCACAGATGTCAAGAGGGAGGCCACATGGTGAATTGCTGCCGTAAACTCTCTGACAGCTTTTGTGTGCTTCTTTATAGAGCCTGCCTCACCGTTAAACACAACCATCCATTTGATAGAAAGCTACTTCAGAAAATTCAAATATCCCTAAACCTCAGTGCAGAGCTGGAACTATCTGCCGCATACAGATTTCAATGTTATACTCACAATGGCTAAAGATAGTTAGCAACCATGAACAGTCGCTGTGTGGAAAGGAACTGCAGATGCTGGTATATACTCAAGATAGACAAAAGGTGCGGTGTAACTCAGCGGGACAGGCAGCATCTCTGGAGTAAAAGGAATAGGTGACGTTTTGGGGCGGGACCTTTCTTCAGATTCTGGTTCCGGCCTGAAACGTCGCCCATCTTCTTTCTCCAGAGATGCTGCCCGGCCCACAGAATTACTCCGGCATTTTGTGTGTACAAACAGTCTCTGCCTGTCCATGATAGACACAAAAAGCTGGAGGAACTCAGCGGGACGGGCAGCATCTCTGGAGAGAAGGAACGGGTTTAATGCGGATAAATGTGAGGTTATCCACTTTGGTAGCCAAAACAGGAAGGCAGATTACTATCTAAATGGCGTCAAGTTGGGGAAAGGGGAAGTACAACGGGATCTGGGGGTCCTTGTACATCAGTCTATGAAAGTAAGCATGCAGGTACAGCAGGCAGTGAAGAAAGCGAATGGCATGTTGGCCTTTATAACAAGAGGAGTCGAATATAGGAGCAAAGAGGTCCTTCTGCAGTTGTACCGAGCCCTAGTGAGACCACACCTGGAGTATTGTGTGCAGTTTTGGTCCCCTAATTTGAGGAAGGGCATTCTTGCTATAGAGGGAGTGCAGCGTAGGTTTACAAGGTTAATTCCCGGGATGGCGGGACTGTCATCTGCTGAGAGAATGGAGCGGCTGGGCTTGTACACTCTGGAGTTTAGAAGGATGAGAGGGAATCTCATTGAAACATATAAGATTGTTAAGGGTTTGGACACGCTAGAGGCAGGAAACATGTTCCTGATGTTGAGGGAGTCCAGAACCAGGGGCCACAGTTTAAGAATAAGGAGTAAGCCATTTAGAACGGAGACGAGGAAACACTTTTTCTCACAGAGAGTGGTGAGTCTGTGGAATTCTCTGCCTCAGAGGGCGGTGGAAGCCAGTTCTCTGGATGCTTTCAAGAGAGAGCTAGATAGGGCTCTTAAAAATAGCAGAGTCAGGGGATATGGGGAGAAGGCAGGAACGGGGTACTGATTGGGGATGATCAGCCATGATCACATTGAATGGCGTTGCTGGCTCGAAGGGCCGAATGGCCTACTCCTGCACCTATTGTCTATTGTCTATTGTGACGTTTCGGGTTCAGTCCAATGATGGGTCTTGACCTGAAACGTCACCCATTCCTTCTCTCCAGAGATGCTGCCTGTCCCGCTGAGTTACTCCAGCTTTTTGTGTCTATCTTCGGGTTAAACCAGCATCGGTAGTTCCCTCCTACACGTTTCGTCTGCCTAGACCCATAACTAGACCCATAAACTATACTTATGATAGTATTATCTGTCCTATTTGGCGAGTAAGCAAAACCAAGCTCTTCACTGTACCTTGGTACGTGTAACAATAACAAACCTGAACCTGAATGTTAAGGATGTACACATATAAATAAATAAACCAATTTAAGACAATTTGTTTAAAAAGTGTGCAGAGTGATAAGAGGTTTCCATTTGCATTACTCTCGGGCAATTGCCTACATCTCTTCAAAGTCATTGATAATCAAGCTCTGTGTAGCAAGGAACTACAGGTGCTGGTTTACACTGAAGATGGACCTGGATAACGTGGGTTTGGAGAGGATGTTTCCACTAGTCTCAGAATAAAAGGACGTTCCTTTGGGAAGGAGATGATGAGGAATTTCTTTCGTCAGAGGGTGGTGAATCTGTTGAATTCATTGCCACAGAAGGCTGCGGAGGCCAAGTCAATGGATATTTTTAAGGCAGAGATAGACAGATTCTTCATTAGTATGGGTGTCAGGGGTTACGGGGAGAAGGCAGGAGAATGGGGTTACGAAGTAGAGTTAGATCAGCCATGACTGAATGGTGGAGTAGACTTGATGGGCCGAATGGCCTAATTCTGCTCCCATCTCCGATGAAAACAAATGCTGGAATAACTCAGCAGGCCAGGCAGCACTGAGAAAAGGAATAGGTGATGTTTTGGGTTGGAACCCTTCTTCAGACTGCAAACCTCTTCACTTATGTTACAGTCGTACAGGACCCTCGGTGAGGCTGCACTTTTTCTTTACAAAAGTAAGTTTATTTACATGTTCAAAATGACAACCAATACACTATTGTAAGGAGACGTCAGTCTAAAGTCATAGAGTCACAGAGTGTTGCAGTGTGGAAACAAGCCCTTTGGCCCAACTTGCCCACACCGGCCAACATGTACCAACTACACTAGTCCCGCCTGCCTGCGCTTGGTCCATATCCCTCAAACCTGTCCTATCCATGTACCTGTCTAACTGTTTCTTAAATGTTGGGATAGTCCCAGCCTCAACTACCTCCTCTGGCAGCTCGTCCCAAACACCCACCACCCTTTGTGTGAAAAAGTTACCCCTCATATTCCTATTAAATCTTTTCCCCTTCACCTTAAACCAAAGGTGGCATTAAGTTAAAGCAAAGTATAAATGTATAAGTATTAAAGTAAAATGTTATTATTCTCAACCAAGAAGCTCTCAACCCACTGCGGTGCCCACCAGTCCCGGAGAGCTGCCAAGGTGCCAGTGGGCACAGCGAGCTCCCTCTCTGGGGACACGTGGGCACGGACGTAAGCCCGAGAGAGTAGCAGGCAGTCGGCCTAGGCAGAGCCTTCTGCCGGGGCCCATGAGGTCAGGCCACACGAGGTGGAGCGGTAGAGTTGCAGCCTCACCGTGCCAGAGA
Organism: Okamejei kenojei; assembly: GCA_035221665.1. Lineage (NCBI taxonomy): Eukaryota > Metazoa > Chordata > Chondrichthyes > Rajiformes > Rajidae > Okamejei > Okamejei kenojei. Next base: position 93,103,533 of record CM069137.1, read on the forward strand.
CCCGGGTCCGACAATAGACAATAGGCGCAGGAGTAGGCCATTTGGCCCTTCGAGCCTGCACCGCCATTCAATGTGATCATGGCTGATCATCCCCAATCAGTACCCCGTTCCTGCCTTTAAGAGGGAGTTAGATGTGGCCCTTGTGGCTAAAGGGATCAGGGGGTATGGAGAGAAGGCAGGTACAGGATACTGAGTTGGATGATCAGCCGTGGTCATATTGAATGGCGGTGCAGGCTCGAAGGGCCGAATGGCCTACACCTGCACCTATTTTCTATGTTTCTATGTTTCTCCCCATATCCCCTGACTGCTATTTTTTGAAAGCATCCAGAGAACCTGCCTCCACCGCCCTCTGAGGCAGAGAATTCCACAGACTCACCACTCTCTGTGAGAAAAAGTGTTTCCTCGTCTCCGTTCTAAATGGCTTACCCCTTATTCTTAAACTGTGGCCCCTGGTTCTGGTCTCCCCCAACATCGGGAACATGTTTCCTGCCTCTCGCGTGTCCAAACCCTTAACAATCTTATATGTTTCAATGAGATCCCCTTTCATCCTTCTAAACTCCAGAGTGTACAAGCCCAGCTGCTCCATTCTCTCAGCATATGACAGTCCCGCCATCCCGGGAATTAACCTTGTAAACCTACGCTGCACTCCCTCAATAGTCCGTTCCTGACTACGGGTACTGTCTGTACAGGATTTGTACCTTCTCCCTCTGACTGCGTGGGTTTTCTCCCGATGCTCCAGTTTCCTCCCACATCGCAAAGATGTACAGGTTTGTCGGTTAATTAGCTTGCTGTAATTGTAAACTGTCCCTAGACAATTTAACACACTGTGTGTGTTAGTGCGCGGGGATTGCTGGTCAGCATGGATTTGGTGGGCCGGAGGGCCTGTTTCCGTGCTGTGTCTCTCAAGTAAACTAAACTTGAGTATTACGTGTAAGAAGGAACTGCAGATGCTGGTTTAAACCGAAGATAGACACAAAATGCTGGAGTAACTCAGCGGGACAGGCAGCATCTCTGGAGAGAAGGAATGGGTGACGTTTCGGGCCGAGACTGGTTAAGGATAAAGGAAACGAGACATATAGACAGTGATGTGGAGAGATAAAATACAAGGAATGAAAGATATGAAAAAAAGTAACGATGATAAAGGAAACAGGCCATTGTAAGCTGTTTGTAGGGTGAAAACGAGAAGCTGGTGCGACTTTGGTGGGGGAGGGATAGAGAGAGAGAGAGATATATAGAGAGAGTGAGAGGGAATGCCGGGCCTACCTGAAGTGAGAGAAATCAATATTCATGCCACTGGGCTGTAAGCTGCCCAAGCGAAATATGAGGTTGTTCCTCTAATTAGCATTTAGCCTCACTCTGACAATGGAGGAGACCGAGTATTATGTTCAGATTTGGCCACCCTGCCATCGGAAGGATGTCATTAAGCGGTGAAGAGCGCAGAGGTTTATGAGGATGCAAATCCCTATTCTGTCTCCCACAACCATGAATGCAGTTGGAGATTGTTCCATAAGGTCATGTGATAGGGGCAGAATTAGGCCATTCGGCCCATCAAGTCTACTTCGCCATTCAATCATGGCTGGTCTATCTCTCCCTCCTAACCTTCTATCTCTCCCTTCTCCCCACAACCCCTAACACCCGTACTAATCAAGAATCTATCTATCTCTGCCTTAAAAAATATCCATTGACTTGGCCTCCACAGCAGTCTGTGGCAAAGAATTCCACCGATTCACCCCCCTCTGACTAAATAAATTCCTCCTCATCTCCTTCCTAAAGGAATGTCCTTTAATTCTGAGGCTGTGACCTCTGGTCCTAGACGCTCCCACTAGTGGAAACATCCTCTCCCCATCCACTATCCAGGCCTTTCACTATTTGGTAAGTGTCACTTGCTGTGGAGAACTTTGGGACAACTCCGTGGTGTAAAAAGTGCAGCATGTATACGAGCCTTTTTCAACGATTTGTGTTGAACAAGCTTGTCTAATTGCATTTGCAGTTTCTCAGAGTGTCAAGAGTCAGGAGTGTTTGTTGCCGTGTGCCTCAAAACAGAACAACAAATATGTGAACATAGAACTCTGTAAACCCAATAATAGGCAACAAAAACGTCAGTGTACACACACACACACACACACTCCGCGGGAAAGGGAAACGAGAGATACAGGTGATGCTATCGAGTGATATACACACATATGCACACACACACAAAATATTATTATTTGCCACACTTATAATTGTGAAATCAAGCATTTTTTTAGCTGCTAAAGATATTAAGGTACAGATTAACCATTTACTCACCATATTGGGTAAAGACCCAGCCTGGTACTAATGAAGACCAAACTAAATATTACAAACAGCAGCTCGCACAGCCTTTGACATTTGGCATAGTTTGCCATCTTAGCTGCCTGCAAATTAAAAAAAAAAGACACTAGCATCAGATTTTCAATATCTGACTGACATTATGAAATCTTTAACAAGTCACGGAATGCTGGAGTAACGCAGTGGGTCAGGCAGAGTCTCTGGAGAACATGGAGAGGAGACGTTTTGGGTTGGGACGCTTTCGTCAGACCAACTGACCCAAAGAAAAGGAGTCACGAGGAACTGCAGATGCTGGAACCTTGAGTAAAACACAAAGTGCTGGAAGGATTAGGTGGGTCAGGAAGCATCTGTGGAGGGAATGGACAGACATCATTTTGGGTCGATCCCTTCTTTAGACTGAAGAGACATCACCTTCCCACCTTCTCCAGAGATGCTGCCTGAACCGCTGAGTTACTCCAGCACTGTGTGTCTTTTTCTGACGTAATCCCGCGTCTGCAGTTCCTTGTGTCTGCATTATGAAACCTTTAATTTGCTCGTCTCAAGAAGGGGAGGCTTACAAGCAGATCAAAAGTGGCACCAGAGTTCTTGATCTGCGGCCAGTCACCAATAATATTAAATTGCAGAATTATTCCAAGCAGCAAATGAGTATATTTAAATCTAATCTCTGCATCCAACTCGTGATACGATACGATAGAACTTTAGTCATCCCAGGAGGGAAGTTGTCTGCCATCGTGGAGTTAAAGTGACGAGTGAGACGTCGAGGGTTGGGGGTGTGCAAAGATTGGGGAGGGGTGGAAGGGGTGCGAGTCTACCCCACGACAGAAGAGGGAGGAGTTCTACAGTTGCCGTCGCAAGCACAAACATGCAATTACCACCACGGTAGGTTCAGAAAATGGAAATACTGTGGATGAAATGAGAAGATAAATGATCTTGTACATAAACACTTTATAAAGAACAATGGATTGCACTTTCATCAAGTGGCTGATCTCTTAATCAATGACTAATTCCGTTCACTGCACAGAATAAATTATTGACACTGATCTTTGGAAACATACGGTCAGGGTAACCACGTCAGTGGAGTTACTTGAGAAACTTAGCTCAGAGTCTGTTAACTTTGAACTGGTTGTTTGCTATTTGTAAAATAATTACTAAAATAACCCCTGCAATCATTCTCTCTGCATGCCGGATTGGCAGTGATTTCCTGCAATTCTAACATGAATGGCCTTGGAGCCGGGGAACTGCACAGCATGGAAACAGGCCCTTCAGCCCACCTTGTCCATGCCGAAGGTAGACAAAATGCTGGAGAAACTCAGCGGGTGCAGCAGCATCTATGGAGCGAAGGAGATAGGCAACGTTTCGGGCCGAAACCCTTCTTCAGACCTGCCGACCTGGTTGGCAGACTGGGCCAGCCCCATTTGCTTGCATCTGGCCCATCTTAAACCACTCACATTAAGCCTGGGCCTTCTAATTTTAGAATTGTCCTCCCTGGGAAAAAGTCTGTGAGCATTCACTTTATCCATGCCCTTCATGGCCTTGCACACCTCAATAAGGTCGCTCCTGAGCTTCCTGCACTCCAAAGAGAAAGTCCCAGCCTGTCCCACCTCTTCCTCTATCTCCAGCCCACAAGCCCGGGTAACATCCTGGTGAATCGTCTACACCTTGTGTACATCCTTGCAGAAAAGCTGCAGGGATTGTGAATTCCAACTCTAAAAAAGAGCCGTTCTGCGCTCACCCCCAGTCACAATATTCTGTTTTCTTAGTCAACTATGCTTTCATTCAAAGATAAGTCAAGAAAAGGAGGCACAAGGAACTGCTGGCGCTGGAATCCTGAGTAAAAGATTAAAGTTCTTGAGAAACAGAGGGTCAGTCAGCTTCTGTGAAGGAAATAGACAGACAACGCTTTAGGTCGGATGCTTCTTTATACTGATGAAGGGTTCCGACCTGAAACGTTACCCAACCATGTTCTCCAGACTTGCTGGTTGACCCGCTGAGTTACTCCAGCACTTTGTGTTTTACTGAGTTAAAAAAAAAGGAAATGTTTGCAACTGATGTCAACATTTCATATTCGTAAAAGCACTCTGGACTGTTCTACTTGCCACGCGAGTGATGATCGTACCCCATGAATTAGAACATTGTTTTCTTTAACAATCAGTATCGGCCCAGGTCTCACGGAGCACGTTCAAGACAGTCAAACTCCATTAATCTACCGTATTTCTGTCCCAATAGACAATAGACAATAGACCACAGGTGCAGGAGAAGGCCATTTGGCCCTTCGAGCCAGCGTCGCCATTCACCGCAACAACAGCTGCGTCCGCTGGACTGGAGGGCGGCAGCTTCGACCGCCCCGGGCCGCGCAGTTGAACCGGCTCGTTCGCGGAGCTCGGATTCAGCCGCGGGACTTACTTGACATCACCCGGCGGGGTCACAACATTGGCGGCCTGGATCGCCTCAGCGCAGAGGGAGAGCAAGGAGGGAAGAGACATGGACTTACGACTTTTGCCTTCCATCACAGTGAGGAGGTGCCTGGTGGACTCACTGTGGTGGATGTAAAAACTGTGTTGAGTGTGTGTTTTGTTATTTATTCTATGTTTTATGACTGCAGGCTAAACCATTTTGTTGTACTGAAAAGTGCAATGACAATAAATTGAATCAAATCAAATCAACGTGATCATGGCTGATCATCCCCAATCAGTACCCCGTTCCTGCCTTCTCCCCATATCCCCTGACTCCGCTATTTTTAAGAGCCCTCTCTAGCTCTCTCTTGAAAGCATCCAGAGAACCTGCCTCCACCGCCCTCTGAGGCAGAGAATTCCACAGACTCACCACTCTCTGTGTGAAAAAGTGTTTCCTCGTCTCCGTTCTAAATGGCTTACTCCTTATTCTTAAACTGTGGCCCCTGGTTCTGGACTCCCCCAACATCGGGAACATGTTTCCTGCCTCTAGCGTGCGTGTCCAAACCCTTAACAATCTTATATGTTTCAATGAGATCCCCTCTCATCCTTCTAAACTCCAGAGTGTACAAGCCCAGCCGCTCCATTCTCTCAGCATATGACAGTCCCGCCATCCCGGGAATTAACCTTGTAAACCTACGCTGCACTCCCTCAATAGCAAGAATGTCCTTCCTCAAATTAGGGGGCCAAAACTGCACACAATACTCCAGGTGTGGTCTCACTAGGGCTCTGTACAACTGCAGAAGGAATCTGTATTCTGTCCCAGGACACAACTTCCACTGAACCTCCCAGTTTTTATTTCAATCATCATTGTGTCAGGTCGGGGGGGGGGTGGAGTTCCCCCCGCCACGGGTACCATGTAACCCCGCGTTACCTGCTCCATGGTCGGATGGTTGGCCACTAAACCGTCTCCCCCCACCTGGTTTGCCAGGTGAGGAGGGGGCTGTGGACCCCCAGAAGGACCAAAAACAAGACCTGTCAAAGGGCGGATGAGCTGCTAGCGAGCCGACGGCAGTAGAAGTTGCGCTCACTGTCGTACACGGCAGCGTAACGCACCGTGCCCGTTGATGTTTTCAAAGATGATGATGATTCTAACCAGTCTATTTGATGACATAGAAACAAGGAACTGCATGCAGATGCTGGTTTGCCAAGGAAAGCCACAAAATGCTAGAGAAACTCAGTGGGTCTGGAGAAGGGTCCCGACCCAAAACGTCACCTATCCATGTTCTCCTGAGAAGCTGCCTGATCCACTGTGTTACTCCAGCACTGGGATAGGAGGATTGTTACTTAAAACTGCTTTACTGCTCAAACAATTTTTTGGGGTATTTTTTCCAGCTAAAACACAAGGATTATTGTGAGCTGCCAATGAACTGGCCATTGTTGGACAGACAGACAGACAGCGTGTTAACAAGGGTCACTGGCACTCTGTGGTTGGCACACACGGCTTGGTGTTAAGCACGAAGATGTTAAAGGAGAGAAAATTAAACATTTTCAGACCAAACATTGAAGGAATGAAAGATACAGCATGGACACAGGCCCTTCGGCCCACGCTGACCATCGGTCCCCCGTTCACACTTGTTCCATGCTATCCCACGTTCTCATCCACTCACCACGTCCTAGTGGCAATTTACAGAGGGCCGATTCATCTACAAACCCGCACGCCTTTGGGATGTGGGAGGAAACCGGGGCACCCGGAGGAAACCCACGCGTGTCACAGGCAGCACCCGAGGTCAGGATCGAGCCCGGGTCTCTGGCGCTGTGAGGCAGCAGCTCTACCCGCTGCACCGCTGCGCCCCGTTAAGACGAAGAGGAATGGAGTATCAGAGGCAGAGGTTCGGAAGACAAACCATGTCATGGATTCATACAGCACGGAAACAGGCCGTTCGGCCCAACTTGTCCATGCTGACCAAGGTGCCCCATCTACACTAGTCCCACCTGCCCATGTTTGGCCCGTACCCCTCTTAAACCTATCCTATCCATGTAACTGTCCTAATATATAGAAATAAGTAAGCAAAACTAATGGAAATATATCCTCGCTTTAGTGACTTTTTCCTTTGTCATTTCACTAAATATTATTCCAGGTCCACCACTGATTTCCTGGCAACTCGTGGTCCGACCCCCCCCATCTTCAATCTGGACAAAATCCCCCCGCCTCCCCATCTTCAATCTGGACAAAATCCCCCCCGGTAGTCCCCCCGAAAATGTGGCTGCCTAGGCCGGGTGAGGAGGCCGATCGGGACTTCCACGGCCGATCGGTGGGTTGAATTCGCCCCCTGTGGCGGGGGCTCTGGAACCCCGGCCGGTCTGAGCCGGCGGTTCCGTTCCCGCCGCCGGGTTCCGCGGCCCAATTTGCGGGCGGGACCAGGCCGCCTCTGTCGGTCCGGCAAATCGGACAATGCGGCACGGCTCGGGAAGCGATGGGCGGCGGAAAGTCGATGGTACGCCCCACGCCACGGGAAGATGATTCTTTTTAGAAAGCGGCGGGTTTGGTTATGGCTACACACGGCACCATCGGGGATCACAAACGCTTTCCTTACCTCCAACAGAAAGTCTGACGCGTCGTGCAGGCACATGACTAGTGTCCCGACACGCACCATGTTGTTGATGTACGAGAACATTAGCAGCGCTACTGTTGCCGTGTGGTGCAAGAACATGATGGCAAAGTCCTAAAAAACATGAAGAAGGAAAAGCAAAGGCTGGGTATTAAGTGAGCGCAAATTTCACGGCAACCACCCCCTCGTCAGCACGTTGCGCGCTTCACAAGTTCCACTGGGAGATCTGAATTTCCAAGGTGATCTTATCGGGGCGTTTAGAATCATGAGGGGGACTAGATGGGGTGAATGCACAGAGCGTGTAGGAAGGAACCGCAGATGCTGGTTTTAACCGAACATGGACGCAAAGAGCTGGAGTAACTCAGCGGGGCAGGCAGCGTCTCTGGAGAGAAGGAATGGGTGACGTTTCGGGTTCAGTCTGATGAAGGGTCTCGACCGGAGACCCGAAACATCACCCATCCCTTCTCTCCAGAGATGCTGCCTGTCCCGCTGAGTGACTCCAGCTTTTTGCATCTATCGTTTGAGTCTTTTACCCCGGGAAGAACCAGAGGACGTAGGTTTAAGGCGAGAGGGGAAAGACTTAATACAAAGCCGAGGGGCAACGTTTCCGTACAGAGGGTGGAAAGAGCTGCCAGGGGAGGTCGTTGAGGAAGGGACTATAATAGCAGTTACAAGATATTTAAACAGGTGCATGGATTTGGGCCAGACGCTGGCAAATGGGACTAACGTGGTTAGACGGGGCTTATGACTGTAATACACGGCCAGTGTGAGATGCACTGCAGCTGAATACATGACAATGTGAATCTATTAAGAACAATGGCGTCACATTAAGTCAGTCAACAGCTGTGATGGCAAAGTGTGATCTTACAGCAGGCTGTTATCAAACGAGACACGTTGACAAGAACACGATGTAACCTGCACATTCCAATTTAGTTCCTCCTGTCACGATTCAGTCTCTCACAGCTATTGCTACTTGCGGGAAGGCCAATGCTATTTAAACTCCACTTGTTTATCTGCAGTCTTGTGTGTCAGGCAGTGGCCTTGCTTAATTGGCGAAGCCTCACTGACCCGAAATGTTAACCCACGTTTTCTCCTTCCATAGACACTGCCTGACCCGCAGAGTATTTTCTGGACTTGGAAAAAAAAAGACACAAAGTGCTGGAGGAACTCAGCGGATCAGGCAGCATCTGTGGAGGACATGGATAGGGACCGTTCTTCAGACTGACGGAGGGGGTGGGGGGGGATGGGGGGGTCTGCAAGGGAGGAGGGGCAGGACCAAGCCTGGCGAGTGATAGGTGGATACAGGTGAGTGGAGTTTTTTGACAGGGAGATGGGTGGACAAAGGCCACAGGTGAAAGGTTTAGTGTTAATTCAGTTTATTGTCGTGTGTACTGAGGGAATAACGTTTGCTGCAGGATAAAGTCCAAAAACAAAAGGGACCAAAGGTGCGAGGTAAGGAGAGAAGAGGTGCGAATTATGAAGCTAGAGGAAGGAATATAAGTTGGGGGGGGGAGGGGGGGGGGGGGGCAGAGGTGGGAGGAGGGTGGATAGTGGGAATAGTGGGTGCGCCTCCACATGGGGAACAGGGAAAGAGAGCGGGGGAAAAAGGTGGGTGGGGGGAGGTTTGTAGGTTAGTTATCTAAAATTGGAGAGTTCAGTGATCGTTTACTGTTCGTTTAACTGCTGTTGTCAGTCCATATGGCAATGAAACACTCTTGACTCCGTTATACAGAGGTCCATAATCGTGAGGCTTTACTGCGCTGAGAATGAGGTAGGATACAGTCGGACGGGGGATGGGTTAACGTTCCAAGTGTTAGCTGGAAGACAGATAAACGGACCGGATACTGTGATGGCCAGGGATGGCCGCGAGCAGTGAACTCAGTTTTCATAGATGTCCCAATTGGTCCAAATCTTCCCTTGAGTCCATCTACACTTCACGCTGCCTCGGCAAGGCCAGCAGCATAATCAAGGACCAGTCCCATCCCCGGTCACTCCCTCTTCTCCCCTCCCCCATCAGGCAAGACATACAGACTTCAAGAACTGGAGGACGTGGGTTTACGGTGAGAGGGGGCTAACACTAGGGACAATTTACAACACGCTAGGGACAATTTACAATTTTACCAAAGCCAATTAACCTACAAACCCGTACGTCTTTGAGGGTTGGGTGGGCTAGGACTTCATTTCTTAAAGAGTGCAGGAGGATGAGGGCTGATCTTGTAGAGGTGCACACAGTCATGAGGGGAATAGATGGGGTGAATGTACAGGGGAATAGATAGGGTGAGTCTTTTGGCCAGAGTTGGGGAATCGAGAAGAAGATGACATAGGTTTAAGGTGAAGGGGGGGGAGAAGAAAGGAAGAGGAGGAGCCAGAGGGCTGAGGGAGAGCTGAGAAGGGGAGGAGACAGCAAGGGCTACCGGAACTTGGAGAAGTCAATGTTCATGCCGCTGGGGTGCAGACTGCCCAAGCGGAATATGAGGTGCTGCTCCTCCAATCTACGGTGGTGCTCACTCCGGCCACGGAGGAGGCCCAGGATAGAGAGGTCGGATTTGGAATGGGAGGGGGAGTTGAAGTGCTGAGCCGCCGGGAGATCGGGTTGGTTATTGCGGACCGAGCGGAGGTGTTCGGTGAAGCGATCGCCAAGCCTACGCTTGGTCTCACCGACGTAGATCAGCTGACATCTAGAGCAGCGGATGCAATAGATGAGGTTGGAGGAGATGCAGGTGAACCTCTGTCGCTCCTGGGACGACTGCTTGGGTCCTTGAATGGGGTCGAGGGGGGGAGGTAAAGCGACAAGGGTGGCATTTCTAATGCATCTGGCAGCAGTCGTCGAGCTGGTTGGTGCAGTTATCAGCCCGTGCACTACCCTTGGAGCCCCTTAATGACCGCCGAACCCTACCTCCTCCGGAAGTCGGAGTCCATTAAGGGCTCCGGTGGTCGTGCATGGGCTTCCTGGCGTGCAGGCACAGTCCCGCATTCACTCGCGTTATTTAGTAATTTTTACCCATCATTTCGGGATGTTATATGAATTTAAAAAAAATTAAGTAAGTTTATGTTTATTTTTGTTAGTTGATCAAAAGTTTATGTGCGTTGCTTTCTCTCTCTCTTTCTCCCTCCCTCTCCTCCAAGGTTAGTTCTGTTTGCCTTTATTTGCTTCAGTTTTGAACAAGCAGTTTGATTTCAGTTTTTTTTTGGCATTGCCAATAAACTTGAGAAAAACAAAAATTATTTTTTGCTGAAACCAGACATCAGAAAAATATATTATGTTTGCCTTACAAACTTTAAGTTTATGAAAGAGAGAGAAAGAAATTAATAAAGATATCGAATATATTTTTAGGTAGGGGGTTCCCTGAGACATGAAAATTATTTCAAGGGTTCCGCCAGGGGTTAGAAGGTTGAGAAGCGCTGGGTTAGAAGGAGTTGGGCTGAGTGGCCTGTTTTGGCGCTGCTTTATCAATTAGACAGCGAATAAACGGAAGCATGGGTATTTTTAATTTGTTGCTCTTTAGGATTTCCTTAACATCAGTATAAAGAATGCTTCCTACTCACAATGGATTCTTGTGACATAAGGGTTTAGCTCAAACGATTATTGTGTGGAATATTCTGACCTTTCGTTTGATGTCTGTGAACTGAGAGAAGATCAAGGACCAGTAGAAGGCCAGCTCCACGATGTAGTAGTAATGGAGATCGGAGGGGAGAGGCTGTGGAGGATAGGAAAGAATTTCACACGTCAGTCCCCACTGCAATACGACCGGTACAGTCACTTCTGGAATGTCTTTGTGGATGCATACTGTTGGGATGCATCTCAGCTTGGTTTGGGAGCTTGGTCCAAGAGAATGAAGTAGCTGGGCTTGTACACTCTGGAGTTTAGAAGGATGAGAGGGGATCTCATTGAAACATATAAGATTGTTAAGGGTTTGGACAGCTGTACAGGGCCCTGGTGAGACCGCACCTGGGCTATCGTGTGCAGTTTTGGTCTACAAATTTGAGGAAGGACATTCTTGCTATTGAGGGAGTGCAGCGTAGGTTCACCAGGCTAATTCCCGGGATGGCGGGACTGTCATATGACGAAAGAATGGAGCGACTGGGCTTGTATTCACTGGAATTTAGAAGGATGAGAGGCAATCTTACAGAAACATATAAAATTATTAAGGGATTTGACACGGTAGACGCAGGAAACATGTTCCCGTTTTTATGGGAGTCCAGAACCAGGGGCCACAGTTGAAGAATAAGGGGCAGGCCATTTAGAACGGAGACGAGGAAACACTTTTTCTCACAGAGAGTGGTGAGTCAGTGGAATTCTCTGCCTCAGAGGGCGGTGGAGGCGGGTTCTCTGGATGCTTTCAAGAGAGAGCTGGATAGGGCTCTTAAAGATAGCTGAGTCAGGGAATATGGGGAGAAGGCAGGAACGGGGTACTGATTGGGGATGATCAGTCATGATCACACTGAATGGCGGTGCTGGCTCGAAGGGCGAATGGCCTACTCCTGCACCTATTGTCTATTTTCTAAGACAGCAAGAGAGGGGGAAGAACACAAGAAGACCACAAGTACCGCTCTGCCCAAGAGGGCGGCAGGGTGCACAGCTGCCTTACAGCGACAGAGACCCGGGTTTGATCCCGACTACGGGTGCTGTTTGTACGGAGTTTGTACGTTCGCCCGTGACCTGCGTGGGTTTCCTCCAGGATCTCCGCTTTCCTCCCTCGCTCCAAAAGCGTAAAGCTTTGTGGGGTAATTGGCTTGGTGTAATTGTGAGCGGTCCCTCCTGTGTGTGTGGGGTAGCGTTAGTGTGCGGGGATCTCTGGCCAGCGCCGTGAGTCTGTTTCCGTTCTGTATCTCTAAACTCAACGGAAAGAAATCGCAGAGAACATGTGTAGCAAGGAACTGCAGATGCTGGTTTATACCAAAGGTAGACACAAGATGCTGGAGTAAGTCAACGGGACATGCAGCATCTCTGGAGAAAAGAAATAGAGTGATACAGCGTGGAAACAGGCCCTTCAGCCCATCTCGCCCACACCGACCAACATGTCCCAGCTACACTAGTCCCACCTGTCTGCGTTTGGTCCATATCCCTCCAAACCTGGCCTATCCATGTACCTGTCTAAATGCTTCTTAAATGTTGGGATAGTCCCTGCCTCAACTACCTCCTCTGGCAGCTTGTTCCATACACCCACCACCCTTTGCATGAAAATGTTACCCCTCAGATTCCTGTTAAATCTTTTTCCTTTCACCTTGAACCTATGTCCTCTGGTCCTCAATTCCCCTACTCTGGGCAAGAGACTCTGTGCATCTACCCGATCTATTCCTCTCATGATTGTATACACCTCTATAAGATCACCCCTCATCCTCCTGCGCTCCAAGGATAGAGACCCAGCCTACTCAACCTCTCCCTATCGCTCACACCCTCTAGTCCTGGCAACATCCTCCTAAATCTTTTCTGAACCCTTTCAAGCTTGACACTATCTTTCCTATAACATGGTGCCCAGAACTGAACACAATATTCTAAATGCGGTCTCACCAACGTCCTATACAACTGCAACGTGACCTCCCAACTTCTATACTTAATACTCTGACTGATGAAGGCCAAAGTGCCAAAAGCCTTTTTGACCACCTTATCTACCAGCGACTCGACCTTCAAGGAACCATGCACCTGTACTCCTAGATCCCTCTGCTCTACAACACTACCCAGAGGCCTACCATTCACTGTTTAGGTCCTGCCCTTGTTAGACTTCCCAAAATGCAACACCTCACACTTCTCTGTATTAAATTCCATCAACCATTCCTCCGCCCACCTGGCCAATCGATCCAGATCCTGCTGCAATCGTTCACAACCATCTTCACTATCTGTAAAACCACCCACTTTTGTATCATCAGCAAACTTGCTAATCTTGCCCTGAATGTTCTCATCCAAATCATTGATGTAGATGACAAACAGTAACGGGCCCAGCACCGAACCCTGAGGCACACCACTAGTCACAGGCCTCCAGTCTGAGAAGCGACCTTCCACCATCACTCTCTGCTTCCTTCCATGGAGCCAATTTGCTATCCATTCAGCTATCTCTCCTTGGATCCCATGCGATCTAACCTTCCAGAGCAGCCTACCATGCGGAACCTTGTGAACGCCTCACTGAAGTCCATGTACACAACATCCACAGCTCTGCCCTCATCAACCTTCTTGGTCACGTCTTCAAAATCAGATTAGTGAGACACGACCTCCCACGTACAAAACCATGCTGACTTTCCCTAATCAGCCCTTGCCCATCCAAATGCCTGTATAACCTATCCCTCAGAATACTCTCCAGTAACTTACCAACTACAGATGTTAAGCTCACTGGCCGATAGTTCCCAGCATTTTCCTTGCAGCCCTTCTTGAAAATAGGCACAACATTTGCCACCCTCCAGTCTTCCGGCACCTCTCCTGTATTTAAGTACAGCTCGTAAATTTCAACCAGGACTCCCGCAATTTCCTCTCTAGTTTCCCGCAATGTCCTCGGATATCAGATCAGGCCCTGGAGATTTGTCTACCTTCATACACGACAGCACCGTCAGTACTTCTTTGACCATAACACTGACTGCTCTCAAGACGCATCCATTGACTGCCCCAAGTTCCGCCGTTCTACTCTCTTTCTCTTCGGTAAATACAAATATTCATTTAGGACCTTTCTCTGCTCCTGTGGTTCCACACACAGTTGACCGCTTTGATTCCTGAGAGGTCCCACTCTCTCTCTAGTTACCCTTTTCCCCCTTATGTATTTATAAAATCTCTTGGGGTTGTCCTTAATGCTATCTGCAAGAGCTATCTCCTGGCCCCTTTTTGCCCTTTTTCAGTTTACTCCTTAGTTCCCAAAACTCCTCCAGGGATGCACTTGATCCCAGCTGCCCATACCTGTCCCACGCATCCTTCTTGTTTTTGACCAACGCCCCGGTTTCCCTCGTCAGCCAAGCTTCCTTACGTGTGCCTGCTTTGCCCTTCACTCTAACAGGGGCGTACACACTCTGAGCTTTTGTCATAACGTTTAGGTAACGTAGGTAACAATAGGTAGCGTTGCGGGTCAGAAATGTTGCTTTCTTCCCCCTCCTCCCCATCACATTTTATTAGGAGCTTAAAATACAGTTACCTAGCTGAGCACTGTTGGGATATAATAAATTGTACTTAACCAGAGTAAGATCTGATATATCTGATCAGGCCCTGGAGATTTGTCTACCTCCATACACAATGCATGATATCCTAAAGTAAGTAAAATGCTCCCTCCGATCATTTTTATCACCCAGACTCTTAGTTTTGTATGGACTTTCCAGGAAGCATTGCCCATGTCGATCAACGTGTCCCGTCTACACTAGTCCCACATGCCTGCGTTTGGCCCATATCCCTCTAAACCTTTCCTATCCATGTACCCGTCCAGATGTTTCTTCAACGTTGCGATCGTACCTGCCTGAACTACCTCTCCGGCAGCTTGTTCCTCTGTGTGAAAAAGTTGCCCCTCAGGTTCCTATTAAATCTTTCCCCTTCTCACCTCAAACCCACGTCCTCTGGTCCTCAATTCCCCTCCTCTGGGCAAGAGGCTTACCTGATCGATTCCTCTCGTGGTTCCTCTCTAAAGATCACCCCTCACTGCGAGTCAGCAGCAATGAGATGAGCATCAGTTACCCAATGACAACACCAACAAGCACATTTATATTGACAGGGTTTTCAATCCTATAATTGTTGAACATCTTGTCTAGAAGGTTGTCCAAAGATAGCTGCTATGCCCATGATAGGGAGGATGTGACAGCCTCCGCAACGATTGTACCAGACTTCTTTCCTTTCTTCATGGCACTTGGACGGGTACACGGATAGGACAGGTTTGGAGGGATATGGGCCAGACATGGGCACGTGGGACTAGTGTAGACGGGGCACCTTGTTTGGCATGGGCAGCCTCGGCTGTTTCCTTGCTGTATGACTCTATGACGGAGAGGCCACGCTTTTAGTTTGCTGTAGTTTAGAGATACAGCGCGGAAACAGGCCCTTCGGCCCACCGAGTCCGCGCCGACCAGCGATCCCCGCACACCAACACTATCCTACACACGCTAGAGATAATTTACGCTTACACCAAGCCAATTAACCGACAAACCTGTACGTGTTTGGAGTGTCGGAGAAAACCCGTGCGGGTCACGGGGAGAAGGTACAAACTCCGTACGGACAGCACCCGAAGTCGGGATCGAACCCGGGCCTCCGGCGCGGCAAGCGATGTAAGGCAGCAACTCTACCGCTGCGCCACAGTGGCCGGGTAATGTGTTTGGTTTTGGTCACCCTGATACAGGGAATCCTCTCTGCACCCCTGGCTTTCCAACTTGGCAACTTCCTGCCGATAAGACGGTGAGTGACCAAAGCGGATGCCGGAAATCCGACGTAAAACTGGAAGGTGCTGCAAGGAATCCGTGGACCTTACCTGGTAAGGGTAGCTGTACCAACAGTGTCTGGTATCCCAAAGCCAAGGGACCTGCACATGGAACAGAACAAGGTTTCAGGAATCACACCAAAGATGAGTTCAGGAAGGAATGGCAACATCTGCGAGAGTAATACAAGCACAAATCTATAGTGTGAACGGCCTAATTCTGCTCCTAGAACTTACGACTGTCGGGGTTGGGCATGGATACGTTGGGCCGAATGGCCTGTTTTGTGCTGTGCGACCGTATGAGTCTATGTACCTCTGGCATGAATTAGTGCCCTTAGTGCGACACAGTGGTAGGGTTGCTGCCTCACGGTGCCAGAGACCTGGGTTCGATCCTGACCTCAGGCACTGTCGGTGCGGAGTTTGCACGCTCTCCCAGTCACCACGTGGGTTTCCTCCGGGTGCTCTGGTTTCCTCCCGCCTCCCAAAGACGTGAAGGCTAGTGGGCGTTTGAACATTGCTCACTGGCGTGTGGGGGGTGGATGGGAAAGTGGGAAAACATAGAACTGGTGCGAACGGGCGATCGATGGCCGGCATGGACTCAGTGGGCCAAAGGGCCTGTCGCTATGCGGTTTAGACTTTAGAGATACAGCGTGGAAAGAGGCCCTTTGGCCCACCGGGTCTCCACTGACCAGCGATCACCAGGTACACTAGCACTATCCTTCATACCAGGATGTCCCTCGTTTTAATTTGATTTTAATAATCTTCTCTCGGGCCCACCCAGATTCCTTTGTGTTGTGCCAGATCGGAACATAATACTCCAACCTCTGACCAACAAGTGCGTCACATGGGTTAGCAAGGTTTACTTGCTTTTGTCACTTTTTCTATTAATAAAGACAAACGTATTATTGTTTAGTTTAGAGATACAGTGCGGAAACAGAGACTTTGGCCCACCAAGTCCCAACTGAGCAGCGATCCCCGCACATTGACACTATCCTTGGGACAATTTTACATTGATACCAAGCTAATTAATGTCTTTGGAGAGGGGGAGGAAACCGAAGATCCCTGAGAAAACCCACACGGTCAATAGACTATAGACAATAGACAATAGGTGCAGGAGTAGGCCATTTGGCCCTTCGAGCCAGCACCGCCATTCAATGTCATCATGGCTGATCTTCCCCAATCAGTGCCCCGTTCCTGCCTTCTCCCCATTTCCCCTGACTCCGCTATTTTTAAGAGCCCTATCTAGCTCTCTCTTGAAAGTATCCGGAGGATTGCCTCCACCGCCCTCTGAGGCAGAGAATTCCACAGACTCACAACTCTGTGTGAGAAAAAGCGTTTCCTCGTCTCCGTTCTAAATGGCTTACTCCTTATTCTTAAACTGTGGCCCCTGGTTCTGGACTCCGCCAACATCGGGAACATGTTTCCTGCCTCTAGCGTGTCCAAGCCCTTAATAATCTTATATGTTTCAATAAGATTCCCTCTCATCCTTTTAAACTCCAGAGTGTACAAGCCCAGCCGCTCCATTCTCTTAGCATATGACAGTCCCGCCATCCCGGGAATTAACCTTGTAAACCTACGCTGCACTCCCTCAATAGCAAGAATGTCCTTCCTCAAATTAGGGGGCCAAAACTGCACACAATACTCCAGGTGTGGTCTCACTAAGGCCCTGTACAACTGCGGTCGCGGCGGGAAACGTACAAATAGACAACAACCGCAGTCAGGATCGAACCAGGGTCCCTGGCGCTGTAAGGCAGCAACTCTACCATTCTGCCACTGTGCCGCCCATATATGTTTAAACACCGTCCTCAACTTATCCCACCACGCGAACATATCCCCAGGTACCCGCACGGTGCTGCCAGGGCTGGTGGTAGAGGCAGACACAATAATGGTATGTAAGAGGCACATGGGTATGCGATGAATGGACTTGTTTAGTTCATGGTCACGTGTACCGAGCTACAGTGAAAGGCTTTTTGCTGCGTGCTATCCAGTCATTAATATTAACATTTAAGACTTTATATTTCTATACATTTAAAAAAAAATATTTTTTTATTAAGTAGGAAAAGATAGAGAAAAATAATATAGAAAATAAGGAAGTGAATGGAGTATTAAAAAGTTATCCATCGTTGGAGATATATCCATGATTTATTATACGTAATTCTTCATCCATTCTATTATTCAGTGCTATCCAGTCAGCGGAAAGACTACACATGATTACACTCGAGCTGTCCACAGTGTAAGGATAAAAGGAATAACGTTTAGGGCAAGATAAAGTCCAGGAAAGTCAGATTAAAGACAGTCCGAGGGTCTCCAGTGAGGGTAGATGGGAGCTCAGGACCGCATGGGGATATGGATGAGGTGTACGCACATTAGTTTGACGGCATCAGGTCCAGCACGGACATTGTGGGCTGAAGGGCCTGTTCCTGTGCTGCACTGTTCTATTTATTTCAGAAAGAACTGCAGATGCTGGCAAAATCGAAGATAGACACAAAATGCTGGAGAAACTCAGCGGGTGAGGCAGCACCGATGGAGAGAAGGAATTGGCGAAGTTTCGGGTCGAGACCCTTCTTCAGAAACTTTGCCAACTCCTCCTCACCTGCACTGTTCTAAGTTTACAATCAGTTCAAAATGTGCCATTGCCAATCCTATTTTTTTCCTGTTAAAATACATTTGTTTTTATGCTGTTAACTGACATCTCACAGTGCTCATGTTTATCCTGGTGACAAAGCATCGCAATGACTTATTTTGTAGTCAGATTCCATTGAGCTAGACTAATATATCTCGTCAACCCTCCGTGCAGAATATTGCGTGCGGGTCAGACTCCATCTGCTGGGTGAGCTGTGAACTGAGGCCTTGCCCAGCCATAAACCTCCCTGCTACCGTGCTACTAAATGTGCAATGAATCAATGTGATTGACGAGCTACGGTGCCAAAACCTGAAACAAATTGTCCGCAGCAGTCTCTGAAATGTTCACATTCTAGTCATTCATAAGGGTGTCAAGGGTTCTGGGGAGAAGGCAGGAGAATGGGGTTGAGAGGGAAAGATAAATCAGCCATGATTGAATGGCGGAGTAGACTTGATGGGCCGAATGGTCTAATTCTGCTCCTATGATCTATGAAGATTAAGAATCAAACACCGACTGTTTTGTGGAACGCTTCCACCCAGTCCGCCAAGGCCTACTGGATCTCCCAGTTGCCAACCATTTCAACTCCCCTTCCCACATTGACCTTTCTGTCCTGGGCCTCCTCCATTGCCAGAGTGAGGCCCAGCGCAAATTGGAGGAACCGCACCTCTGTGGTTTCCCTATGAGGTTAGAGGGAGGGCAGGGTGGTGCAGCGGTAGAGCTGCTGCCTCACAATGCCAGAGACCCGGGATTTGTATCAGCTCCACCTGCAGCAAAACATGTTAGTCCCCTTAGAAACTCCAGTGACTAACATCATGATGGCTCCATTGTAATCCCACTGCTCTAATTGTGAATGGTAATTAAAAACTGGTGGTGGATGAATTGACTGAAAATTAGGCGATGGATTTCAAACTGATTCTCAGTCACGACCTAACTCTATTTAAAAGGTTGACATGTTTAGCCAAATGATGAGGTACAATGTAATGGGAACGTTTGTTCTTCAAATATTCCAGCTAACGTAAAAATCATTCTACTCTTTTTTTTTTGGATGCTGCAAATGCTGGTTTACAAAAAAAGACACAAAATGCTGGAGTAACTCAGCGGGTCAGGCAGCATCTCTGTGGTGAACATGGATAGGTGACGTTTCACAGAGTGCTGGAGTAACTCAGCGGGTCAGGCAGCATCTCTGGTGAACATGGATAGGTGACGTTTCACAGAGCGCTGTAGTATATCAGCGGGTCAGGCAGCATCTCTGGTGAACATGGATAGGTGACGTTTCACAGAGTGCTGGAGTAACTCAGCGGGTCAGGCAGCATCTGTGGAGAACATGGATAGGTGACGTTTCACAGAGTGCTGGAGTAACTCAGCGGGTCAGGCAGCATCTGTGGAGAACATGGATAGGTGACGTTTCGGGTCAGGACTGAAGTGTCACGACCTGAAATGCCACCTATCCACAGACTATTGACCGACTATTACAAACCTATTGATTCCCACAGCTATCTGGACTACACTTCTTCCCACCCTGCTTCCTGTAAAGACTCTATCCCCTACTCCCAATTCCTCCGTCTACGCCGCATTTGCGCCCAGGATGAGGTGTTCCATACCAGGGCATCGGAGATGTCCTCATTCTTTAGGAAACGGGGGTTTCCTGCAGATCCGCTCTTGCTCCCCCTCCCCCCATTTGTGACAAGGACAGTCCCCCTTGTCCCCACCTTCCATCCCATCATCCGTCGCATGCACTACAGCAGCTAATCCTCCAACATTTTCCCCACCTCCAACGGGATCCCGCTACTGGTCACTTCTTCTGTCCTGGGCCTCCTCCATTGTCAGAGTGAGACCCAGCGCAAATTGGAGGAACAGCACCTCATATTTCACTTGGGTAGCTTACCCCCCAGTGGTATGAACATTGACTTCATATAGCCCTTGCTTTCCCTCTCTCTCCATCCCCCCCCCTTTCCCAGTTCTCCCACCAGTATTGTCTCTGACTACAGTCAATCCTTGTCCAGCCCACTCCCCTGACATCAGTCTGAAGAAGGGTCTCAACCCGAAATGTTACCCATTCCTTCTCTCCAGAGATGCTGCCTGTCCCGCTGAGTTACTCCAGCATTTTGTGTCTACCTTCGATTTAAACCAGCCTCTTAAAAATAGCGGAGTCAGGGGATATGGGGAGAAGGCAGGAACGGGGTACTGAATGTGGATGATCAGCCATGATCACATTGAATGGCGGTGCTGGCTCGAAGGGCCGAATGGCCTCCTCCTGCACCTATTGTCTGTTGTCTATTGTTTATCTGCAGTTCTTTCCAAGGCATGTCACCTATCCACGTTCCCCAGATTTTGTGACTTTTTCTACTATGTTTTTTTCCTTCCATACATTTAATATTTGAACTATACTTGTTTAAAAGAATGTTGCCCAGATTAACTTTAATACATCCTTCCTCTATTTTTAAATCAGCACAGAAATATTTGTAAGAGGGGAGTTCTTGAGTTTGGATATGCGGCGTAGAGACACAGAGTTGCGGAAACAGGCCAATCGGCCCACCTAGTCCATGCTGACCAAGTTGACATAAAGCACTGGTCCCATTTGCCTACATATCCCTCCAACCCCTTCATATCTATATATCTGACAAATTGTATCTGCTTAGAGTGATACAGCGTGGAAACAGGCCCTTCGGCCCAACTTGCCCCACACCGACCAACATCCCCCTTCTACACTAGTCCCGCCTGCCTGCATTTGGCCCATATCCCTCCAAACCTGTCCTATCCAATAGTATCTTACAGTTTGCAAATTGACCCAGCCTCAACTACCTCCTCTGGCAGCTCGTTCCATACATTCCTTACATCCACCACCCTTTGTGTGAAAAAGTCACCCCTCAGATTCCGATTAAATCTTCCTCCCCTCACCTTAAAACTATGTCCTCTGGTTCTTGATTCCCCTACTCTGGGCAAGAGACTGTGCGTCTACCCGATCTATTCCTCTCATGATTTTATACACCTCTACAAGATCGCTCCTCATTTTCCTGCGCTCCAAGGAATAGAGCCTGCTCTACCTCTCCCTATAGGTCAGACCCTCTTCTCGGTTCCATTTCCAACTTAACAACAAGAATGCTTCTACAGCGTTCCCCTGGCAGCTTGTTCCAGATAAGTATTATCCGCTGCTGATGAGGATGAGAGGCGGAGTAACCTTGGCTAGATCATGCATTCAGCGAGAAGGTATTTCCCATGAATGATGAAAGCTTGGGCAAGTTGTATGGCCTACAGGAAGCAGCGTCCCTGCAAAATAAACTGAGCAGCGGATCGCAGGGTCTGTTTCTGTGCTGTATGACTCTGTGACTAGTCTAGGCATATACAGTGGCTTGCAAAAGTTTTCATACCCCTTGAACTTTTCCACATTTTGTCACGTGACAACCACAAACGTAAATGTATTTTATTGGGATTTTATGTGATAGACCAACACAAAGTGGCACATAATTGTGAAGTGGAAGGAAAATGATACATGGTTTTCAATTTTTTTTACAAATATTAACCTGAAAAGTGTAGCGTGCAAAAGTATTCAGCCCCCTTTACTCTGATACCCCTAAATAAAATCCAGTGCAAGCAATTGCCTTGTCACCTAATTAGTAAATAGAGTCCACTTGTGTGTAATCTAATCTCAGTATAAATACAGCTGTTCTGTGAAGGCCTCAGAGGTTTGTTAGAGAACATTAGTGAACAAACAGCATCATGAAGCCCAAGGAACACACCAGACAGGTCAGGGATAAAGTTGTGGAGAAGTTTAAAGCAGGGTTAGGTTATAAAAAAAATATCCCAAGCTTTGAACATCTCACGGAGCACTGTTCAATCCATCATCCGAAAATGGAAAGAGTATGGCACAACTGCAAACCTACCAAGACATGGCCGTCCACCTAAACTGACAGGGGCAAGGAGAGCATTGATCAGAGAAGCAGCAAAGAGGCCCATGGTAACTCTGGAGGAGCTGCAGAGATCCACAGCTCAGGTGGGAGATTCTGTCCACAGGACAACTATTAGTCGTGCACTCCACAAATCGGGCCTTTATGGAAGAGTGGAAAGAAGAAAGCCATTGTTGAAACAAAGCCATAAGAAGTCTCGTTTGCAGTTTGCCACAAGCCATTGGGGGACAGAGCAAACATGTGGAGGAAGGTGCCTGGTCTGATGAGACCAAAATTGAAGTTTTTGGCCTAAATGCAAAACGCTATGTGTGGCGGGAAAACTGCACATCACCCTGAACACACCATCCCCGACTGTGAAACAATGGTGGGTGGCAGCATCATGCTGTGGGGATGCTTTTCTTCAGCATGGACAGGGAAGCTGGTCAGAGTTGATGGGAAGATGGATGGAGCCAAATACAGGGCAATCTTGGAAGAAAACCTGTTAGAGTCTGCAAAAGACTTGAGACTGGGGCGGAGGTTCACCTTCCAGCAGGACAACTACCCTAAACATACAGCCAGAGCTACAATGGAATGGTTTAGATCAAAGCATATTCATGTGTTAGAATGGCCCAGTCAAAGTCCAGACCTAAATCCAATTGAGAATCTCTGGCAAGACTTGAAAATTGCTGTTCACAGATGATCTCCATCCAATCTGACTGAGCTTGAGCTATTTTGCAAAGATGAATGGGCAAAAAATGTCAGTCTCTAGATGTGCAAAAGCTGGTAGAGACATACCCCAAAAGACTTGCAGCTGTAATTGCAGCAAAAGGTGGTTCTACAAAGTATTGACTCAGGGGGGCTGAATACTTTTGCACGCCACACTTTTCAGTTTTTTATTTGTAATAAAATTTGGAAACCATGTATCATTTTCCTTCCACTTCACAATTATGCACCACTTTGTGTTGGCCTATCACATAAAATCCCAATAAAATACATTTACGTTTGTGGTTGTAACGTGACAAAATGTGGAAAAGTTCAAGGGGTATGAAAACTAACTGGAGTTTGTAAGATAAAAGTATGTTTTACATATTTCCATTTCCATTCAGTATATATATATATATATATATATATATATATATATATATATATATATGTGTGTGTGTGTGTGTGTATCTATAAATGTAAATATATGTCTTTCCATATCTCTCTATATATATATCCATCTATATATACATAATATGTGTGGATATATATATATATATATATATATATATATATATACATATATATACATGTGTGTATATCTATAAATGTAAATATATGTCTTTCCATATCTATCTATACATACATATCCGTCTATATATACAGTATGTGTGTGGAGATATATATACAGTATGTATGTGGAATATCTCTATAGATATATAAATACACACACATACACATGCTTGCACACACACACACGTATATACTGTAAATCGTACCTTTACAGTATATACGTATATATTACTACCTCAAACTATTATCAGCCCATGCATTTTGGCATTTTTAAATTGGCTTTCGTTTATCACACAGGGCAATCAAAGCCAGACCAATAAAATTAAAACAGCAAATATATTATCATGATTTTCAATCGGAAAGCTTCTCTGTTTGAATATGGAAGAAAATACAGCACATGGCTTCTGTGTTAAATCTGGATTATTAATTTAGTTTTTAACAAAGCCAGAATAATGATAGTATTTTGTTAGGTATTCACACCATCAGTGAGTATGTGTATCGCCTACTGTTCCAGCTGCTATATGCCTAATCGATATGCTCCATGCCTATGTGCCCAGTTAACATGAGCTCATCTGTCTGTATATGATCCATATCCCCCCGTTCCCTACATATCCATGTGCCTATCCAAAAGTCCTACACCCCACTTTCATTTCTGCCTCCACCACCACCCCTGGCAGCATGTTCCAGACACTCGCCACCCTCTGTGTAAAAAACATCTGCTTTCTACTTTTCCCCTCTCACCTGTAAGCTACGCCCTCTTGTGTTTGACATTTCCACCCTGGGGAGAAAGGTTCTGGCTGTCTGCCCTATCAGTGCCTCTCATAATTTCACATACTTCTTTCAGGCCTCTGACCTCTCTCTGTAGCTGACATCTTTTAATCCAGGCATCATTCGGGTGAGGACACAAACTGTTGGAACAACTCTGCAGTTCAGGCAGCATCTCTGGAGAACATGGATAAGTGGCATGTAACATTGGGATCCTTGTTCAGCCGGGTTCGAAGAAAGGTCTCGACCTATCCATATTCCTATCCATATTCATAGCGTTACCTATCCATCTTCTCCAACGATGCTGCCTGACCAGCAGAGCTGCTCCAGCGCTTTCTGTATTTTCTTGGTAAACCATGCATCTGCAGTTCCTCGTTTCACCATTCTAGTAAATCCCCTTTGCACCCAGTCTAAAGCTTCCACATCCTTCCTCTAATGGGGTGACCAGAACCGCACACTATACTCCAAATGCTGCCTGACCAAAGTCCTCCAGTGCTGATGGAAAGGGAGTTCACTGTCTCTCTGCATATCAAGGCCTTTCATTCTCACTCAGACATCTGCACTGCGAGTACGTACATTTTCCTTGTCTCAAAGCACTTCTGCAAATCCAATGCTCTCTCCTCCTTTATTCTCGTCTTTGGTCAAATTAAAGGCAGGGTCATAGTCATACAGTGATAAAGTGGAAACAGGCCCTTCGGCCCAACTCGCCCACACTGGCCAACAATGTCCCAGCTACCCCAGTCCCACTTGCCTGCGCTTGGTCCATAACCCTCCAAACCTGTCCTATCCATGTACCTGTCCAACTGTTTCTTAAACGATGGGATAGTCCCAGCCTCAACGACCTCCTCTGGCAGCTTGTTCCATACACCCACCGCCCTTCGTGTGAAAAAGGTACCCCTCGGATTCCTTTTAAATCTTTTCCCCCTTCATCTTGTCCTCTGGTCCTTGGCTCCCCTACTCTGGGTAAAAGACTCTGTGCATCTGCCTGATCTATTCCTCTCACGATTTTCTCATGAGTTGTCTCTCAACTTTACAAAGTTGCGCGCAAGAATATTGGAACAGAAAAGACCGCATATTGGAGATAAATTGGTTATAAGTTCCACAGATGCGCCTTAGGAAGCATTTTAGACCGCACGAAATTGCAGAGAATTGTGGACGCAGCCCAGACCGTCACGCAAATCAACCCCCCTTCCTCGGTGCCACGCAGCTCCGTTCTTGCTCCCCCTCCCCTCAGTCACAACAGGGACAGAGTCCCCCTCGTCCTCGCCTTCCACCCCATCAGCCGTCGCATACAGCACATAATTCTCCCACATTTTCGCCACCTCGAACGGGATCCCACCACTAGCCACATCTTCCCATCTCCACCCCTTTCCGCCTTCTGCAGAGACCGTTCCCTCCGCAACTCCCTGGTTAACTCATCCCTTCCCGCCCAAACCACCCCTCCCCAGGTACCTTCCCCTGCAACCGCAGGAGATGCAACACCTGTCCCTATACCTCCTCCCGCGACTCTGTCCAGGGACCCCGACAGTCCTTTCAGGTGAGGCAGAGGTTCAGTTGCACCACCTCCAACCTCATCTACTGAATCCGCTGTTCCAGGTGTGGACTCCTATATATCGGCGAGACCAAGCGCAGGCTCGGCGATCGTTTCACTGAACACCTCCTCTCGGTCCGCTTAGGCCTATGCCATCTCCCGGTTGCTAAACACACTCATGATTTTGTACAGCTCTATAAGATCACCCCCATCTTCCTGCGCTCCAAGGAATAAAATCCCAGCCTGCCCAACCTCTCTCTATGATCCAGGCACTCGAGTCCTGGCAATGTCCTCGTACATCTTCTCTGCATCCTTTCCCAAAGCTCAACATCTTTCCCATGGCAGGGACACCAAAAGCTGAACACTATATTCCAACTGTGGCCTCACTGATGTCTTGATACTTAATCCAGGCAGAGGAAACATCCCCTCAATGACTCTGTCATACACTCCTAGAGTCCTCATTTTTCTAAACTCCTTTTGAAATGGACTATTGCTGCTCTTGAGGAATCTCGTTCATCACAGATATCAACCTAGACTGTTTCCAAGACCAGTTCACAGTTGCGAAGAGACAAAGCACAAAACTGCAGGTAATACTACAACAAGCTTTGTCCAGTTGCTATGAATTAGACAATAGACAATAGGTGCAGGAGTAGGCCATTCGGCCCTTCGAGCCAGCACCGCCATTCAATGTGATCATGGCTGATCATCCCCAATCAGTACCCCGTTCCTGCCTTCTCCCCATTTCCCCTGACTCCGCTATTTTTGAAAGGCCTATCTAGCTCTCTCTTGAAAGCATCCAGAGAACCTGCCTCCACCGCCCTCTGAGGCAGAGAATTCCACAGACTCTCTGAGAAAAAGTGTTTCCTCGTCTCCGTTCTAAATGGCTTACCCTTTATTCTTAAACTGTGGCCCCCGGTTCTGGACTCCCCCAACATCGGGAACATGTTTCCTGCCTCTAGCGTGTCCAAACCCTTAGCAATCTTATATGTTTCAATGAGATCCCCTCTCATCCTTCTAAACTCCAGAGTGTACAAGCCCAGCTGCTCCATTCTCTCAGCATATGACAGTCCCGCCATCCCGGGAATTAACCTTGTAAACCTACGCTGCACTCCCTCTATTCTATGTAATTCTCCGATATGTTATTCTCTATTATTCTCCGATAATGATGAGAAGGCCTACCGGGAGGAGGTGGCTGATCTGGCACTCTGGTGTCAGGACAACAGCCTCCTCTTGAACATCAAAAAAATTAAGGAGTTGATCGTGGACTTTAGGAGGGCTCAACATCCGAGGACGTACACACCACTGGAGATAAATGGGGATACTGTGGATAGGGTGAGCTGCTATAAATACCTGGGAGTCCACATCGCAGAAGATCTGACATGGACATCACACACTGCCGCACTGGTGAGTAAGGCAAGGCAGTGTCTTTACCACCTCAGGCAGCTGAGGAATTTCAGTCTCTCTGAGGATCCTCCAGTGCTTCTACTCAGGGGCTGTAGAAAGCATCTTGTCCGTCAACATCACAAACTGGTTTGGTAACTGCTCTGCCCAGGACAGGAAGGCTCTGTAGAGAGTAGTGTGTTCGGCCGAACGCACTATGGGAACTACACTCGATCCCCTGCAGGACCTATACGTCAGAAGGTGCAGATCCAGAGGCAGCAACATTATGGGGGACCCCTACCCCCCCAGCAACGGACTGTTCCAGCTGCTACGGTCAGGCAAACGCCTCCGCTGTCACCCTGTGAAAACAGAGGATGAGACGGAGTTTCTTCCCACAGGCCGTCAGGACTGTAAACTCTTATCTCACCAGGGACTAATTTACTGTTGTGTTGTGTCTTTTGTGAAAAATTATTTTCTAAGATGTAAATACTGATACTGTTCTGTTGTTCTGTTGTCTCTGCACAACCCGCAGGCATTGCCACTTTCATTTCACTGCACATCTTGTATGTGTACGTGACAAATAAGCTTGACCTGACCTGACTTGACTTGTAAGAAGGAAGTGCAGATGCTGCTTTACACCGAAGATACACACCAAAACGCTGGAGTAACTCAGCGGGTCAGGCAGCATCTCTGGAGAAACGGAATGGGCGACGTTTCGGATCAGCAGTCAGGTGAAGGGTCCCGACCGGAAACGTCACCTATTCCTTTTCTCCAGAGATGCTGCGATGAATTCACCCATCTACTTGCGATAGGAAGAATGACCAGGTAATATCATCAGAGACCCATTATAGAGCTGCCAGAAGCTATGGAAGCTGACACAATTGGGACTTTTAAAGCCACTTGGACAAATATATGGATGGGAAGGGTTTAGAGGAATATTGGATAGCTGCAGGCAAATGGGACTAGCCCAGAAAACCAATGAGGACAAGGTGGGCTGAAGGACCTGGTACTGTGCAGTGCAGTTCTTCGTTTCTATGGCAACAGCAGGAGGACTCCAAGGTATCTATAGTATTCTATTCTTCAGGGTTTCGACCCAAAACGTTGCCTATTTCCTTCGCTCCATAGATGCTGCCTCACCCGCTGAGTTTCTCCAGCATTTTTGTCTACCTTCGATTTTCCAGCATCTGCAGTTCCTTCTTATAATAGTAGGAATCTTGAGAACATCTTGTTTTGCGATAGCATCTTCTGTCGTCATAGTCAGAGAAACTTAGCTCTGAGAAACTGTAGCGAGAGGATGCTTTGAACCCATAGCAGCATGGAAACAGGCCCTTTGGCCCCTCCTGTCCATGCCAAAACACATGCCCCATCTACACTAGTCCCGCCTGCCTGCACTGGCCCATATCCTTCTAAACCGGTCCTACCCGTGTACCTGTCCAAATGTTTTTAAAACATTGTAATAGTCCCTGCCACATTTTTCTCCTCCGGCAGCTCGTTCCATACACCCACCACGCTCTGTGTGAAAAAATTACCCCTCAGGTTCCTATTAAATCTTTCCCTTATCTTAAACCCACGTCCTCTGGTTCTCGATTCCCCTACCCTGGATAAAAGACTGTGCATTCAGCCTATCTGTTCTTCTCAAGTTTTTGCACACTTCGACCTAACCCTCATCCCCCTGCGTTCCAAGGAATAAAGTCATAGCCTGCTCAGCCTCTCCCTGCAGCTCAGGCAACCGCGAGTCCTGTTCAGTCATTGTTCGGTTGATGATATACATGACAATTAAACACACTGCTGAATTATGTTTGGCAAAACATACCAATTTTGGAGAGTTCTATCAGTGTTACCAAAAACAGGGAAGAGTCCATTGTGAACTGGTGAGGTAGATGGGGCATCTTGGTCGGCAAGGACAAGCTGGGCCAAAGGGCCTGATTCCGTGCTGTGTGACTCCAATCTCTAACACTGACAGAACCAACATTTAATAGAAACTTAAAAATAAAACGGAAAAATAAAACATCTCCTTCTTTTATAAATTACAGCTTCCAGGATAAATAAACACAGATTTCTGTTGTAATGGGTTCTTTGCTTCTTTCGCTAAAGAACCTGTGACAGCTTGACATACTATTACTAGGCAACAAATTGTTCCGCACTTAGAAAATAACTTCTCTTATTGTGTTGACAGAAGTGCCAAATAGCTCTTCTTCACTGGAACAATTGCACAGTTATTTTTGGTAAATCAAATAAGAGGCATGAGAATGAAAGAATCTTTTCACAGGGGTTAAAGCCGCAAATGTTTCTCCTTTTATAAAGCATTCTTCCTAACGTCAGGCCATTTCTTTTTCGTTGAGGTCAACCCGCCAAACCCCAGAGATAAAAAACCTTCCACATGCGGCTAATGTCCTTCCAAGGAACCCAACAGAGGGTGGCACAGGGACCAGGCAGTGGAGTGGTTGCCCCAGAGCACCAGAGACCCTGGTACCATCCTTACTACAGGTGCTGTCTGTACGGAGTTTATACGTGTGACCACATGAGTTTTCTCCAGTCTCTAAACGAAACCCGCGTGTTTTTTGTCAAAGACAGTGCCGATGGATTGCCAGCGGCCAGTCGGGACACGACGCAAGGTGCTGGCTTCATGGAACTTGCAGCGGCTGAGTTTAATTTGGAGATACAGCACTGAAACA
Source organism: Okamejei kenojei (assembly GCA_035221665.1). NCBI lineage: Eukaryota > Metazoa > Chordata > Chondrichthyes > Rajiformes > Rajidae > Okamejei > Okamejei kenojei. The sequence goes on from CM069137.1 coordinate 93,133,347, forward strand.
GGCCCTTCAGCCCACCGAGTCTGCACCGACCAGCGATCCCCGCACACTAACACTATCCCACACCCACCCGGGACAACTTACACTTATACCAAGCCAATTAACCTACAATCCTGTGCGTCTTCGGAGTGTGGGAGGAAACCGAAGATCTTGGAAAAAACCTACGCGGTCACGGGGAGAACGCACAAACTCTGTCCGGACAGCACCCGTAGTTGGGATCGAGCCCGGGTCTCTGGCGTCGAAACCCACTGGTACCGCTGGACCACACTGCTCCAGATGTCGAGTGTCGAACTAGATTCAGGGCTGCAGCGGTAGATGAAATCCATTCATCATCTAACACAGGCCGGACTGGACATGCGTGCTGGAGGGCAAGTGTTGTAGCACTTGCATGCATCTCTTCACGGTTAATCTTTAACAATTACTGGCAAGAAATCATCATACATGTGAGTTCAAGGCAGCTTGACACAGGCAGAGGTTGTCATGATAGAGGGACTCCATTGAATACTTAAAGACACGAGAGCACCTTGATAAATGTTTAGTTTAGTTTAGTTTATAGGTACAGCGCGGAAACAGGCCCTTCGGCCCACCGGGTCCGCGCCGACCAGCGATCCCCGCACACTAACGCTATCCTACACACACAAGGGACAATTTTCAATTTTTTAACAAAGCCAATTTAACTTACAAACCTGTATGTGGGAGGTGGAATGTGGGAGTAAACCGGGGCCGCCCGGGGCAAACCCACGCGGTCACGGGGAGAAGGTACAAACTCCGTACGGACGGCTCCCGTAGTCGGGTCTCTGAAGCCGTGTGGAAGCAACTCTACCACTGCGGCAACATGCCAACTCCAAAGAAACATAGGATGTTGTTCGACGCCATACTGTGGCTAATCTGCCATCTGAATCCCTTAAAAACCAAAGGGATTTTTCGACACCGAGGCCCACCACATGTTGTCATTTTCTACATAGAAACATAGAAAATAGGCGCAGGAGGAAGCCATTCGGCCCTTCGAGCCAGCACCGCCATTCATTGTGATCATGGCTGATCGTCCCCTATCAATAACCCGTGCCTGCCTTCTCCCCATATCCCTTGACTCCACTAACCCCTAGAGCTCTATCTAACTCTCTCTTAAATCCATCCAGTGATCTGGCCTCCACTGCCCTCTGTGGCAGGGAATTCCACAAATACACAACTCTCTGGGTGAAAAAGTTTTTTCTCACCTCAGTCTTAAATGGCCTCCCCTTTATTCTAAGACTGTGGCCCCTTGGTTCTGGACTCGCCCAACATTGGGAACATTTTTCCTGCATCTAGCTTGTCCAGTTTTTTTATAATTTTATATGTTTCTATAAGATCCCCCCTCATCCTAAACTCCAGTGAATACAAGCCTAGCCTTTTCAATCTTTCCTCATATGACAGTCCCGCCATCCCAGGGATCAATCTCGTACATCTCGTACATCTGTTAAGGAATGTGTATTGGACCAACAAGCTAAGAAGTTATTAAAACTTCTTAATGTGTAAGGAACTTAAAAATATTCTGTCTTTAAGAATTATTTAAAAGGAACTGAAAGCATCTGCCTGGCGGGATTCGGATGGGGGACGTCGTTCTATCCTGACAAAAGCATGGCAGAGGATTTTTTTTTAAAGACATTTGAAACAGCTAATATGTTTTATCTTTTTGGCATTTCGAGCCAAAGTCATCTAAATTATCGTTCTGGCATCAAAGCACCAGATTTGAAAAGCTTTTAGCGACCCCGACAGGACACGTTTGATAAACCGCAAGAGAACAAAAGTGCAATAGAAATGCAAATCAAAATCTCAGAACTGCAGCAAGCAATAACAGTAAATCTTGGACAGCAGGTCTACCATTATAACTCAGACGTAATAGTCTTTTGGCGAAAGCAAAGATGCCTGGGACACAATAGGCGTTAGGATGAATGAGGGGAGAGCAGGAACGTGGTGGGAAGCAAAGGGGCAACCATTATCATATTGGAGGATAGAACGGACTCAAAGGTCCAAATGGTCTACTCCTGCTTCCATTTTTCTGTTGCAATGTTCTCTGAAAGAGGTACGGGGACATTAATGGTGCAAAAGGCTTGTGCCAGAGAAGCAACCGACATCTCAAAGACTCGGTAGACACAAAATGCTGGAGTAACTCAGCGGGACAGGCAGCATCTCTGGAGAGAAGGAATGGGCGACGTTTCGGGGTCGAGACCCTTCTTCAGACTCCAAAGACTTGTCCCACCTCAGTCATTCCTTGTTCTCCCCGCTCCCCTCCCCTCCGGCAGAGGTTACAGAAGCTTGAAAGTGCGCCACCAGATGAAGGAACAGCTTCTTCCCCTCTTGTATCAGGATTCTGAACGGTCCTTCCGTAAGCTAGGGCTCTGTCTGGTTCACATCTACTGCATTGCGGACATTGGACTTTGTCTCTGGAACTGATGTGTTGCAATGCTGAGAACTATATTCTGCACTCTGTATCTTCCCTTTGCTCTGCCTAATGTACTCGAGTGTCACTCGATTGTATTCATGTGTAGCACTGTCTGATCTGAATGGGTAGCATACAAAACAATGCTTTTCAGCGTACCTAAACCTCCTAGCCCAAAGAGAATACCCTGCTACACAATTAAACCATCCTACGAGGTTAAACAGAAATGTCTGGCTCGCGTCTGACCCCGATTTCTCTTCAGCACATTGTAACTGATTTTCCTGCATTTGTACATGACGAGTAATATAATTTGATCTTCCAAAAAATCCGACAGATATCAGTGAACAAACTAATGTCCTGTCTAAGAGGAGAACAGAAACTGTTCAATATCTATTAGTCAGAAAGATCAAACGATGTTAAATCATAAAATGGTTCTTGGGTGACAAAGATGAAGCCACACACAGGCGGGATGTTAATTAAGGTCACAAGTGATAGGAGCAGAATTAGGCCATTCGGCCCATCAAATCTACTCCGCCATTCAATCATGGCGGATCTATCTCTGCCTCCTAACCCCCATTCTCCTGCCTTCTCCCCATAACCCTTGACACCCGTACTAGAACAATGGTAGACACAATGGCAAACATCCTGACAATCCCATCTTATTTACCCGCTGGCTGACTATATTAATATCTACAACCCTGGCCCCCTCACCATCAACTAATGTTATTAATTCTTTAGAGTTTATTTTAGAGGGGATACAGTCCCTTCAGCCCACCGAGTCCAGACCGACCAACCATCAGCCTGTACACTAGTTCTATCCCACACACGCGGGACAATTTACAGAGGGCCAATTAACCTACAAATCTGCACCTCTTTTGAATGTGGGGGGGATCGGAGCACCCGGAGAAAACCCACGCGGTCACAGGGAGAACGTGGGAACCCCATACAGACAGTACCCGTAGCCGGGATCAAACCCTGGTCTCTAGCGCTGTAGGTGGGTGGGTATATGAAACGAGCTGCCAGAGGAGCTGGTTGACTCTGGGACGAAAACAACATTTGGACCGATACATGGTTAGGAAAGGTTTAGAGGGATATGGGCCAAAGGCAGGCAAATGGGACTAGCCTAGCTGTTGGTCGGCAAGGTCGAGTTGGGCCGAGGAGCCTGTTTCAGGGCTGTATGACTTTATGACAGTAATGGGGAATTGAATGGACACATGACACATGAGCAACTTCTAGTCTTTGCTTCATAAATGGATGCCTTCAGATTTCAGCTCTATTATGTGGCAGGATATCAGAGGAATCGAATATAGGTCCTTCTGCAGTTGTACACAGCCCTAGTGAGACCACACCTGGAGTATTGTGTGCAGTTTTGGTCCCCTAATTTGAGGAAGGACATTCTTGCTATTGAGGGAGTGCAGCGTAGGTTTACAAGGTTAATTCCCGGGATGGCGGGACTGTCATATGCTGAGAGAATGGAGCAGCTGGGCTTGTACACTCTGGAGTTTAGAAGGATGAGAGGGGATCTCATTGAAACATATAAGATTGTTACACGCTAGAGGCAGGAAACATGTTCCCGATGTTGGGGGAGTCCAGAACTAGGGGCCACAGTTTAAGAATGAGGAGTAAGCCATTTAGAACGGAGACGAGGAAACACTTTTTCTCACAGAGAGTGGTGAGTCTGTGGAATTCTCTGCCTCAGAGGGCGGTGGAGGCCGGTTCTCTGGATGCTTTCAAGACAGAGCTAGATAGGGCTCTTAAAAATAGTGGAGTCAGGGGATATGGGGAGAAGGCAGGAACGGGGTACTGATTGGGGATGATCAGCCGTGATCACATTGAATGGCGGTGCTGGCTCGAAGGGCCAAATGGCCTACTCCTGCACCCATTGTCTATTGTCTAAACCCCAGCTTATGGAAGGTCCGTTCACAAACCTGACAACAGAGGGACGAGGCTGTCTGAGTCTGATGGTGTGTGCTTTTCAAGCTTCTCTACCTTCTGCACAGTTTTGCTTCTGTGGTACTCATTTCATCACCAGCCGTACTACCTGGGATAATTTGTTTTCATAATAAATTCAGAAACACTCTTTGCTGGAGGAAATTGTCGGCTATTATGCTCAATATTTTGCAGCTGAATTGCATGAGGTTTTATGTAAGTTTAATTCAGAGTTGTTGCTAAAAGGCGTCAAAACCTTGGTAATGTGTTGAGTCATAGAATGATACAGCTTGGAAACGGGCCCGTCGGTCCAACTGGTCCCATGCCAACCAACATGTCCCATTTGCCTGCGTTTGGCCTGTATCCCTCTAAACCTGTGCTAACCATGTCTAAATGTTTCTGAGATATGCTGGATTAACTCTGCGGGACCGGCAGCATCTCTGGGGCGAAGGAATGGATGATGTTTCGGGTCGAGTCTCTTCTTCAATCTGAAGAAGGGTCTCGACCCGAAACGTCACCCATCCCTGATTTAATAGGAACCTGAGGGCTAACGTTTTTACACAAAGGGTGATGGGTGTATGGAACGAGCTGCTGGAGGAGGTAGTTGAGGTAGGTACCATGCGATGAGCGCGACCTAACGTGGCCGCTTGAGCCGTCCGGCGTCGCGGGGCCGGTCCCACTTCGATCGCCGGAGCCGTGCGGAATTGTGCGGAGTTCGTCCCGACATCGCGCGGGGCTCTGAAAAACTGACTATGCTCAAAAATTCCGCGCGGCAACGGCGTGCCTCGACAAATTACACAACGCCTCGACGTCGTGCCTCCGTGCCCCTCTCTGTGTGTCCCTCTGTGCCCCACTGTGCGTGCCTCTGTGCCCCTCTCTGTGTGTGCCTCTGTGCCCCTCTCTGTGTGTCCCTCTGTGCCCCACTGTGCGTGCCTCTGTGCCCCTCTCTGTGTGTGCCTCTGTGCCCCTCTCTGTGTGTGCCTCTGTGCCCCTCTCTGTGTGTGCCTCTGTGCCCCTCTCTGTGTGTGCCTCTGTGACCCTCTATGTAGGTGCCTCTGTGCCCCTCTCTGTGTGTGCCTCTGTGCCCCTCTCTGTGTGTGCCTCTGTGCCCCTCTCTGTGTATGCCTCTGTGCCCCTCTCTGTGTGTGCCTCTGTGCCCCTCTCTGTGTGTATGCCTCTGTGCCCCTCTCTGTGTATGCCTCTGTGCCCCTCTCTGTGTGTCCCTCTCTGTCCTGGCGAACTTACCTTTCAGACTTCGCTCCAAGTTCGCCTCACTTTGTGCCGCGTTGCGCCACTCACCCCAACTCCGCGCGGCCACACTCCACAAAACACTTTGTGTTTTCATTGTAATTATTAATTGTTGAAAACATTATTAGCGGTTCCTGGTTCTTCTCGAAAATGCACGTTGCATATTTATATGATGAAAGAATGGATCGACTGGGCTTATATTCACAGGAATGTAGAAGGATGAGACGGGATCTTATTGAAACATTTAAAAATTCTTAAGGGATTGGACAGGCTAGATGCAGGAAACATGTTTCAGATGTTCGGGGAGTCCAGAACCAGGAGTCACAGTTTAAGAATAAGGTGTAGGCCATTTAGGACTGAGATGAGGAAACACCTTTTCACCCAGAGAGTTGTGAATCTGTGGAATTCTCTGCCACAGAAGGCAGTGGAGGCCAATTCACTCGATGTTTTCAAGGTAGAGTTAGATTTAGCTCATCGGGCTAAAGGAATCAAGGGATATGGGGAGAAAGCAGGAATGGGGTACAGATTCTGTATGATCAGCCATGATCATATTGAATGGCGGTGCTGGCTCGAAGGGCCGAATGGCCTTCAAATCTACTTTCTGTTTCTATGTTTCTATATCAGATTGCCTTTCAAGGAACATACTTTATCAGGAAAGGCAAATGTAGAACTAATCCCACTGCCCTTAGTTGACGTATCGCACTGGTACGGCTTACGGGCACCTCTAATGTAACACGTATGTTCATTAACCATGTTCAGTTAATGGATAACGTGAGAACATTTATGTTTGGACTTAGAATTCAACGACACTATCTTACAGGTTAAAATGCTGGATACATTGATGGAGAAAAGGTGTTGATAAATGTAGCTTAATTTAGCTTAATGTAATAGCTTAAATGTAGCTCGATTGTAAATAAAGCTTCATTGAACAATGAATATTTAATTGATGTGCGTACCAACATCTTTCTGTCTACAGACAAGCACTGAACAGAGAACAGTGCAGCATAAGAACGGGCCTTTGGCCCACAATATCCCTGCCGACTAACTAATCTGCTCAGCCATGTGCCTATCTAAAAGCCCCTTAAATGCCCACTATCGTATCTGCCTCCAACACCAACCCTGGCAGTGCGTTCCAGGCACCCACCATCCCCCGTGCACAAAACCTGCCCAGCACACCACCGTTAAACTTTGCCCCTCTCACCTTAAAGCTATGCCCTCAGGTCTGCGACATTTCCACCCGGGGGAAAAAGGTTCTGACTGTCTACCACATCTATGGCGCTCAAAATGTTATATACTTCTATCAGGTCTCCCATCAACCTCCGGCGTTCCTGAGAAAACAATCCCAGTCTCTCCAACTTCGCTCAGTGGCTAATACCCTCTAATCCAGGTATCATTCTGGTAAACCTCCTCTGCACCCTCTCCAAAGCCCCCACATTCCTCTTGGGACCAGAACTGCACGCATTACTCCAAATGTGGACTAACCGTAGTCCTAGGAAGATGCACATTGCCTTCCTGACTCTTATACTCAATGCCCTGACCGATGAAGGCAAGCATTCCACATCAAGATGAGCATACCTCTACGTGGATGTTGCCAGGACAAGAGTCTGAGCTACAGGGAGAGGTTTAGCAGGCTAGGACTTTATTCTTTGGGGCACAGGAGGAGGCGGGGTGACCTTAGAGAGGTGTATAAGATCATGAGGGGATTAGATAGGGTGAATGCACAGTTGTCAACCCAGAGTAGGGGAATTAACAACCAGAGGTTTAAGGTGAGGGGGGAAAGGTTTATTAGGAACCTATGGGGCAACTTTTTTTACACAAAGGGTGGTGGGTGTTTGGAATGAGCTGCCAGAGGAAGTAGATGAGAGAGGTACTATCACAACATTTAAAAGGAATTTAGACTGGTACATGGATGTGATGGAATTAGAGGGATGTGATCCAAACGCAGGCCGGTGGGACGTGTTGGTCTGCGTGGGCAGGTTGGGCTGAAGGGCCTGTTTCCCTGCTCTAGGTCTCTATATGCCTGCGTGATCGCTCTGTCTACTTGTGTTGCCACATCCAGTGGACAGAGGCACAATGACAGAGGCACAAGTCTCCTCTGTAAACGCCACACTAGCATTTGCTGGTTGCTTTATTTAAAAGAACCGCAGTGATTATCAGGGAGGAAGGGTGTCGACCCGAAACGTCACCTATTTCCTTTCACTCCATAGATGCTGCCTCGCCCAGCGTGTGTCTACAGTGGTTCTCAAGGGCCTCAGCTTGAACAAACATGGATTGATTTAGCGATTATATGCTTCAGACACAGAAACTGATATCGGGTGGTTCTTGGAGGAAGTTGTGATGGTTTTCCAATAGATCCTTCTAGGATCATAATCACCCACTGGAAATGTGGAATTACCTAATCAGCCTGACAATTTTTTTTTTAGTGCTTACAAACTGAACCAGAAATGTGAAATAAACTCCTCAGAAGCATCAAACCCCCAGCCCAATAAGCCCATGTTCCCCCACCATCTTCCTCCACCCTGGTCACCCTGCTCTTTTCCCCTCCACCGTACACTCATAAGGTCATAAGACATACGGGCAAAAGTAATAGCAGAATTAGGCCATTCGGCCTGTCAACCCTACTCTGCTATTCAATCATGGCTGATCTATCTCTCGCTCCGAACCCCATTCTCCTGCCTTCTCCCCATAACCCCTGATACTCATATCCCATCCCTGAGTCCCATAGGTCCCTTTTGTCCCCTCTCTTTCTCCTCCGCCATCCCCTTTTACACACATCCCTCCCTCCGGCTTTACCTTTCACTCCTCCTCTCACGTAAGTAGGTAAGTTTATTGGCCAAGTATTCACATACAAGGAATTTGCCTTGGTGCTCCGCCCACAAGTAACAAGATGACAAACAGTGACAGATACACTCCCACTCTAGAGTCATAGAGTGATACAGTGTGGAAATAGGCCCTTCGTCCCAACTTGTCCACACCGGCCAACGATGTCCCAGCTACACTGGTCCCACCTGCCTGCGTTTAGTCCATATTCCTCCAAACCTGTCCTATCCATGTACCTGTCTAACTGTTTCTTAAACGTTGGGATAGTCCCTGCCTCAACTACCTCCTCTGGCAGCTTGTTCCATACACCCACCACCTTTTGTGTGAAAACGTTACCCCTCAGATTCCTGTTAAATCTTTTCCCCTTCACCTTGAACCTATGTCCTCAGGTCCTCGACTCCCCTACTCTGGGCAAGAGACTGCGCATCTACCCGATCTATCCCTATTCCATGATTTTATACACATCTATAAAATCATCCCTCATCCTCCTGCGCTCCAAGGAATAGAGACCCAGCCTACTCAACCTCTCCCTATAGCCCACACCCTCTAGTCCTGGCAACATCCTCGTAAATCTTCTCTGAACCCTTTCAAGCTGGACAATATCTTTCCTACAACATGGTGCCCAGAACTGAACACAATACTCTAAATGCGGTCTCACCAACGTCCTATACAACTGCAACATGACCTCCCAACTTCTATACTCAATACTCTGACTGATGAAGGCCAAAGTGCCAAAAGCCTTTATGACCACCTTATCTACTTGCGACTCGACCGTCAAGGAACCATGCACCTGTACTGCTAGATCCCTCTGCTCTACAACACTACCCAGAGGCCTACCATTCACTGTGTAGGCCCTGCCCTTGTTAGACTTCCCAAAATGCAACACCTCACACTTCTCTGTATTAAATTCCATCAACCAATCCTCTGCCCACCTGGCCAATCGATCCAGATCCTGCTGCAATCGTTCACAACCATCTTCACTATCTGCAAAACCACTAACGTTTGTATCATCAGCAAACTTGCTAATCTTGCCCTGTATGCTTTCATCCAAATCATTCTCACCCCTCATTTCCCTTTATCTGACTTATCTTTTGTCTGACCCACTGAGTTCCTCCAGCACTTTGTGTTTTGCTCAAGATTCCAGCATCTTCAGTTCCCCGGTGTCTCAATGCCGCATGGCAACGTCTGTAGGCTGAAGGGCCTGCTGTGTGACTCTATGACTCAAATACATTCAATCAGTGATATCCCCCAAACTGACAAAGAGATTGGAGGGGACATTGTGATGTTCACCGCTTGTGAGTTACATCATGAAAACCAAAAGCTAACAGTAGACAATGAAATATCGAATGATCATTGGAATTTCACCGATAAATGCAGTCATTGGGAAATTTAAAGCAACAACAAATTCGCTGGCTGTCCTACGCATCATTTGGTCTGGTCCATCTACAACGACCAGCAGCCTCGCCAGCAGCTTGTTCGACCTTTTGACTTTTTTAGTTTTTTTAATATGTCTAATGTATGTCTAAATGTATGTTTTAGTGTGGGAGGGTAGTGGGGGGGGGGGGGGGGTAGGAAAACCGTTTTTCAGCCACTTACCTCGACGGAGATACGACTTTTCTCTTTGTCGCACCTTCACCCCCCCCCCCTCGTGGCCTAACAACTGGATTGGTGCGGCCTTTCTCGGAGGCCAGCCCAGAGCTTCAGCGGCAACGATGTCTCCGGTAAGAAAATGGCCGATTCGGGAACTCTAAGTGTGTGTTCCGATCCGTCCCGACGTCGGAGTTTCGACCATCCCGACGAGAGGGCCCGTACATCAGGCCCGCCGTCGGTAGCGGCGACCACGGAGGGTTCATGGCCCCGACCACGGTGAACAAAGGAGGAAGGTTGACTGAATGTTATGGCCTTCCACCACAGAGAAGACTGTTGATTCCACTGTGGTGGATGTTTGTGTTATATTCTATCGTGTTTTGTGCTCTTTTTGATTGTCTGGCTGCATGGTAAATCAAATTCCACTGTACCTTAATGAGTGCATGTGCCAAATAAACTTGAACCTTGAATAACATAATTATTATGGAAAGACACAGAGTGCTGGAGTAACTCAGCGGGTCAGGCAGCATCTGTGGAGAACATGGATAGGTGACGTTTCACAGAGTGCTGGAGTAACTCAGCAGGTCAGGCAGCATCTGTGGAGAACATGGATAGGTGACGTTTCACAGAGTGCTGGAGTAACTCAGCGGGTCAGGCAGCATCTGTGGAGAACATGGATAGGTGACGTTTCACAGAGTGCTGGAGTAACTCAGCGGGTCAGGCAGCATCTGTGGAGAACATGGATAGGTGACGTTTCACAGAGTGCTGGAGTAACTCAGGGTCAGGCAGCATCTCTGGAGAACATGGATAGGTGATGAACGGGTCCTTTTGCTGGAGTAACTCAGGACCATCCTCAGGCAGCATCAGTCTGAAGAAGGGATAGGTGTTTCACAGAGTGCTGGAGTAACTCAGCTGGGTCAGGCAGCATCTGTGGATACCTTCTTATTAACATGGATAGAATAAAAAGTGACGTTTCACAGAGTGCTGGAGTAACTCAGCGGGTCAGGCAGCATCTGTGGAGAACATGGATAGGTGACGTTTCACAGAGTGCTGGAGTAACTCAGCGGGTCAGGCAGCATCTGTGGAGAACATGGATAGGTGATGAATTGGGTCGGGTCCCCTCTTCTGACTTCAGGACCATCCTCCAATCAGTCTGAAGAAGGGTCACCTATCCATGTTCTCCAGAGATGTTGCCAGACCTCGCTGAAGAAAGTTCTTTCTACTCCAGATTTCCCCTTATCACTCTGTGACCCCCTTTCCTTGGACTTCCCCAAACCGGAGATCTGCAGCCTTCCAACCCTTGTGTCTATAAGATACCTTATTATTAACAGTCCTCATGAAGGACAGAATAAAAAGATTTGGAGATCCGCAAACTATTTAAAGGTTCTGAATCACCTACTTTCATCTGATGTACCATGAACCATGCACACCGTAGGCCAACATTTAAATAATATTCTGCTTTCCTGTTTTTGCCACCAAAGTGGATAACCTCACATTTATCCACATTATACTGCATCTGCCAAAACATTTGCCCACTCACCAGCCTATCCAAGTCACCTTGCAGTCTCCTAGCATCCTCCTCACAGAAAATCCGCAAACTTGGAGATATTGCCTTCAATTCCCTCAAGATTAATATATATTTAGCTGGGGTCCAGCACTGAGCCCTGCGGTACCCCACTAGTTACTGCCTGCCATTGTGAAAAGGAACCGTTTACTCCTACTCTTTGCTTCCTGTTTGCCAGCCAGTTCTCTATCCACATCAATAAACCCCTAATACCGTATGCTTTAAGTTTGTTTAAACAGTTATGAGGGTAAAGATTTGCTGCAGAGCTGCTAGAAATCATTCCATACATCAAGTTTGCCTTGGACACAATGCCTAAGGGAGAGGTTTTGTTTTAGTTTAGCTAAGAGATACAACGCTGAAACAGGCCCTTCGGCCCACTGAGTCCATGCTCACCAGTGATCACCCCGCACACTAACACTATCCTACACATGCCAGGGACAATTTACAATTATACAATTTTACCGACGCCAACTAACCTACAAACCATAGATAGACACAAAAAACTGGAGTAATCTCTGGATTAATCTGGAGTAATCAGGCAGCATCTCTGGAGAGAAGGAATGGGTGACATGTCGGGTCGAGACCCTTCTTCAGACGGGTTAGGGATCAGGGAAACAAGAGATATTAGTCGTTGGTGTAGAGAGATAAAGAGCAATGAATGAAAGATATGCAAAAAAGTATCGATGATAAAGGGAACGGGCCATTGTAAGGTGTTTGTTGGGTGAAAACGAGAAGCTGGTGCGACTTGGGTGGGGGAGAGAGGGAATGCCAGGACTGCCTGAAGTTCGAGAAATCAATATTCATACCACTGGGCTGTAAGTTGCCCAAGCAAATATGTGATGCTATTCCTCCAATTTGCGTTTAGCCTCACTCTGACACTGGAGGAGACCTAGGACAGAAAGATCAGTGTGGGAATGGGAGGAAAATGATGGGCCTGTCCCACTTAGGCAATTTTTTCGGCGACTCGGCGACTGTCATAGATGTAGCAGATTGCCGAAAAACCGGAGACAGGACCCCCCCCTTCGACAATGTGTACAACAGCCTACCACCTAGTCTACGTCAAGTTACGGCACGCTACCGCCAACCGGCGGCCCATTAGGACGACAACCTACGACCCCGCCAACGACAACCTACGTCCACCCGCGACAAGCTGCAACAAGGTACGATCCCGTGGGCGACAACTGAAGACAACTTGAGACTATTCAGTCGCCGATACCTGTCGCCGCTTGGCGTGGGTAGTCGCTAATGGAATTCACCAAAGTCAACACCGGCGACAGCCTACGTCATCCTGGCGGCAACCTACGACGGCACCTACGTCAGGAGAAGTCAGGCAACGCTCACTGGCGTCAAGTCAACTGTCGCCGAAAGGTTTTGAACATTTCAAAATCCAGCGGCGACCAGAAAAACTCTACGATTCTTTGGGCGACTGAGGAGACTACTCTCGACCATACAGACGACACCCCGGTGACCATGTGGTGACAGTCTAGTCGCTGGCAGTCGCCTAAAAAATTGCCTAAGTGGGACAGGGGCATTAAAGTGTTTGGCAAACGGCAGATCAGGGAGATTCAGGCAAAACGATAGTCTTGTCTCGCCGATGAGAAGATTTCACATCATGAACAATAGATTAGATTTAAACCAGCACAACCTACAAAACATGTTCGTCTTTGGACACTGGGCAGGCTAGGACTTAGAGCGCAGGAGGATGAGGGGTGATCTTATGGAGGTGTACAAAATCATGAGGGGAATAGATAGGGTGAATGCACAGAGTCTCTTGCCCAGAGTAGGGGGATTGAGAACCAGAGGACATAGGTTTAAAGCGAGAGGGGAAAGATTTAATATGAACCTGAGGGGCAACCTTTTCATATAGAGGGTGGTGGGTGTATGGAAAGAGCTGCCAGAGGAGGTAGTTGTGGCAGGTACTATAACAACATTGCAAAGACACTTGGACAGGTAAGTGGATAGGAGAGGTTTAGACTGATATGGGCTAAACACAGGCAGGTGGGACTAGTGTAGATAGGGCATATTGGCGGGCATTTGGTTGCGCTGAAGGGCCTGTTTAGAGGCTGTCCCACTGCCGCGACCTAATCCGTGAGTTAAGAAGAGTGTCTTCGACCTTGAAGGTCGAGGGCACGCGCCTGGAAAACCTCGAGCTGATCGATTGTCAGCGTTGAAACCGCGGCGCGCGCACACACACACACGCACGCACACACGCACACACACACACACACGCACACGCACACACGCACGCACACACACACACACACACACACACACACACACACACACACCCCCCCCCAAAGGCGGGGGCCAGGGAAAGTGGGGTCGCTGTCTGGAATTCACACCCACGATGAAGAGAAAGGTAAAAGATGGCTGCACAGTGTACGGTAAGTCCTTTAGAGAGCGTGAGGGGGGGGGGGGGGGGGGAGGGGATAGAGAAGGGGAGACAAGGAGAGAGAGGGGGAGAGAAGGCGAGAGAAGGGGGAGAGAAGGGGGGCGAAGGGGGGAGAAGGGGGAGAGAGAAGGAATGGAGACACTTTTAAGAAGTATAGTAATGTTTCGTGGGCATTTTACATACCGGTCGGTTTTCCTTGGTCCTGAAAACTCCAATGAGCCAATCAAAATGCCTGGTCAGCGAACGAGATTGCCTACGGCTGCCCTCGACTGCCTGTAACTGCATAGCGACCCCACTCCACTGCACTACGAGTTCAAAAGACCCATGCCGACCAATTTTTACTCGCGGAAAGTTTTTCAACATGCTGAAAAAGTTGCCGCGTCCTAGCTGAGGCCGCGTGTATTTGGGAACTTCCCTCGAGCATGAAGGAGAGTTCCAGCGACCCCGTAGGGCCTCCTAGGACCACGTGTCGACCATGCTGCGGGTTTGAGTCGAGGGCAAACTCGTCTAAACTCGCAGATTAGGTCGCCCAAGTGGGACAGCCCCTTTTCCGTGCTGGGTGGCCTTCGGACTCAAAATGGAAGACACCACAATAAAAATGACAGTTTAAATAAAGCAAACGTGTCCACCAATGTTATTGTCCTTTTCCATCAGCACAAATTTGTTGCAAATCAAATCTGTCTGCCATAAACAAATTGTTTTAAAATACTGCAATATTGCTTCAGAAATATTAATTAGCAAATGTTTTTAATTAAATATCCAATAAGGTAAAATGCAAGCTAGAAATACTGAAGTCTCAGAAGAATTAGATCTTCACAAAATCAAATAGAGCTCAATTTCCCCTTTGGCTGATTCAGTTAAGATTGTCCTGAATTATTGTTGACATTTTCAAGCCTCCAGCATTGCTAACATGTCCAGTAAGTAGAGCTATTATAGAGAGTAGAAAATAATTTGTTTTAAATTTAGAAGCTGTGATCCTGAGAGAAAACGGGCAAACAATTCTGATAATAATGCATACAGTCAGACAGCGTGAAAACAGGGCCTTCGGCCCACCTTGCCCACACTGACCAACATGGGCCATCTAGGGGTCCATAGAAGGTCTACACTAGTCCCACCAGAAACCGGAGCATCTGGAGGAAAACACAACGGTCACAGGGAGAAGGCAGAAACTCCGTACAGACGGCACCCGGGTCTCCGACGCTGCGAGGCAGCAGGTGGCAGAAGCATGAACACAGCTTTCATCATAATCATACTTTATTAGCCAAGTGTGTTTTGCAACACACGAGGGATTTCATTTGCCGCACAGTCATACCAATAAAATGCACCAGAACGCACAAAATAATTTTAACATAAACATCCACCACAGTGACTCCTCCACGTTCCTCACTGTGATGGAAAGCGAAAAAAAGTTTAATCTCTTCCCTTCTTTGTCCTCCAGCAGTCGGAGGCCTCTAACATTCCGTAGCTGGCGGCGGGCCTCCTCGTCGGGGCGATCAAGCTCCTGCATCGGGGGGGGGTAATCTCAGCTCCCCCGCGCCGGGCGATCTACCCCGGGTCGGAGCTAGTCGAGCGTCGTGCGGCTTTTGGAGCTTCCCGACGTCGGTCTCTTACCCGAGGCTGCGAGCTCCTCGACGTTAAAGTCCGCAGGCCGCGGTTGGAGCGTCGATCCCAGGCAAGGAATTGGCTCCGATGGTAAGTCCTGGTCCCACAAGGTGGGGAAAGGTTGAAAGAGGGAGGTTCCGGAGCTCAAGGCTTGGACGCTCAAGGCATGACTCGTCGAGTGAAGGGAATGAGCATAGATGCCAACCCTAAATTTAGTTCACAGTAACATTCAACCCATTTGTCCGTAACAAATGGGGTTAAATGCATTTCTCTCCGTAACATACTCACTTGGAGTTGTTGCCGGCGGCTATGCGCCTGCGCACTGGTGCAGATCAGCGGGCTGCCGGCGGGCGGGTGCGGCACATGCGCACTTGGCAAGGTTGCCGGCGGGTCTGCGCCTGCGCACTGGGTGGGGGTGGGGGTGGGGGGGAGGCCCGGTGATGGGGCTGCCGCGAGCGGCCGGCTGGCGGCAAGAAAGTGCCGCTGAGCACGCGGGCCGGCGCCGCCCGGGCTCTGGGCCGGGCGTGGCTGCGAGCTGCCGGGCTGGCAATCCGGGGCACATGGCGCCGGCGTTCACCACGGGAGGAACACCGGCGCGGCGGTGTTCCGTAACAGCATGTTTGGCTGCCGGAACACCGTAAAAAGGTTATTTCGCCGGGACAAAATACGGCGAATCCGGGACACTTGGCATCTCTGAATGAGTACTGGAGGATCTCAGTGGGTCAGGCAGCATCTGTGGAGGAATAGACTGAGAGAAACATGGAAAATAGGTGCAGGAGTAGGCCATTGGCCCTTCACATCAGCACCGCCACTCAATATGATCACGGCTGATCATCCAAAATCAGTACCCCGTTCCTGCTTTTCCCCCCATATCCCCTGATTCCGTTAGCCCTAAGAGCTAAATCGAACTCTCTCTTGAAAACATCCAGTGAATTAGTCTCCACTGCCTTCTGTGGCAGAGAATTCCACAGATTCACAGCTCTCTGGGTGAGATGACTTTTGGTGCATCGGAGGAAGTCACAGGAGCAGAATTAGGCCATTTGGCCCATCGAGTCTACTCCGCCATTCAATCATGGCTGATCTATCTTTCCCTCTGAACCTCATTCTTCTTCTACCCATAAATCCTGACACCCATAGTAATCAAGAATATGTCAATAGACAATAGACAATAGGTGCAGGAGTAGGCCATTTGGCCCTTCGAGCCAGCACCGCCATTCAATGTGATCATGGCTGATCATCCCCAATCAGTACCCCGTTCCTGCCTTCTCCCCGTATCCCCTGACTCCGCTATCTTTAAGAGCCCTATCTAGCTCTCTCTTGAAAGCATCCAGAGAACCTGCCTCTACCGCCCTCTGAGGCAGAGAATTCCATACACTCACAGCTCACTGTGAGAAAAAGTGTTTCCTCGTCTCCGTTCTAAATGGCTTACACCTTATTCTTAAACTGTGGCCCCTGGTTCTGGACTCCCCCAACATCGGGAGCATGTTTCCTGCCTCTAGCGTGTCCAAACCCTTAACATGTCAATCTCTACCTTAAAAATACCCAATGAATTGGCCTCCATGGCCATCTGTGGCAATGAATTACACAGATTCACCACCGTCTGGCTAAAGAAATCCCTGCTCTTTTATCCGAGGCCTCTGGTCCTAGACTCTCCCAATAGTGAAAACATCCTCTCCATATTCACTCTATCCAGGCCTTTCACTATTTTCAAGTTTCAATGGGGTCCCCCCTCATTCTTCTAAACTCCAGTGAGTACAGGCCCAGTGCCGTCAAACACTTATCATAGGTTAACCCACTCATACCTGGGATCATTCTCGTAAACCTCCTCTGGACCCTCTCCAGAGCCAGCACATCCTTCCTCCGATATGGGCCCAAAACGGCTCACAATATTCCAAATACGGCCTGACCTGCGTCTTATAAAACCTCAGCGTAACATCACTGTTTTTTGCATTTTATATTATAAACTGTTTTGATAAATAGTTTATAAACAGAAGAGATTACAGCCTCAATGTTCAATTATTGTGCTGGTAGGCTAAAAACATTTGGAAATCAAAATATATTTGGCTCCTGCAGTCTAATGTCAGAAATGTTAGGGTGACTCAGTGGTGCAGCTGGTCGAGCTGCTGCCTCACAGCGCCAGAGACCTTGGTTTGATCCTGACCTTGGGTGCTGCCTGTGTGGAGTTTGCATGTTCTCCCTGTGACCGTGTGGGTTTCCTCCGGGTGCTCTGGTTTCCTCCCACATCCTTAAGACGTGCGGGTTTGTAGGTTAATCTGTAACTTCGTCTGTCCTTAGGGAGTGGATTTGAACGTGGGATAACACAACCGGTGTGAACAGTTGCGCTGCTGCTAGTGAGAACTTCATTATAACGTGAGGGACATACGACAATACAACACTTGTGACTTGATCGTTGGATGTTGGGCCGAAGGGCCTGTTTTTTGTGCTGCATCTCCAAACTAAAATAGTTTTGTACATGAAAGTAGAACTCTTCAATAACACTCCAATAAAGGTGGCACGGTGGCGCAGCGGTAGAGTTGCTGCCTTAGACAGCTTGCCGCGCCCTGAGACCCGGGCTCCATCCCGATTGCGGGTGTTGCCTGTACGGAGTTTGTACATTCTCCCCGTCAACGCTTGGGTTTTCTCTGAGATCTTCGGTTTCCTCTCACACTCCAAAGACGTACAGGTTTGTAGGTTAATTGGCTTGGTATGAATGTAAACTGTCCCTTGTGTGTGTAGGGTAGTGTTAGTGTGCGGGGATCGCTGGTCGGCGCGGACTTGGTAGGCCGATGGGCCTGTTTCCGCACTGAAGCTCTAAACTAAACTAAAAAACTAAGACCATTTAACCTTAGAATCTCTGCTTTTCTTTTGTACTGGACCCAGTGGGACCCGTTGAGTCCCAGTCACACGGGAGGCTTGGCCCCCCCAACGCGATATTCCACCACTCACCTATACCCCCTAACAGCGCAGGCGCGGCTGACAGGTTCCCGTTGTGACGCCCCTGATCCCCCCTCCTCCCCTCACACCGCCCCTTGCCCTCCCCCCCACGCACTCACTCCATCCCAAACTCAACCCCCCCCCCCCATCCACTCTTAGCGGCTCTCCAGGGGCGCAGCCATTCCCGCCCATTGGGTTCCCATTGTGATGTAGAACACACAGGTATTACTGCGCAGGTGTGCTGACGGGCACGGTAAGTGGAAAAGGGATTTATTAAAGCTTAAAATGTGAATAACATTTATAACAACAATTTAATTGTTGAAGATGAGATTTATTCAGTCCATTCTTTCTTGTTGCGTCTCTTGTTGCGTTCTGCAGCGGGGGAGGGGGACGGCTTGAGGAGGGGGGGGATGTTGGGGGCCGGGGGGGAGCATCCGACAGCCGGGGGAGAGGGACGGCTTCAGGTGGGGGCTGTCGGGGGCCGGGGGGGAGCATCCTGTAGCTGAGGACGGGACAGCTTCACGCGGGGGTCAGTGGGGGGAGCGTTCTACAGCCGGGGGAGGGGGACGGCGTCAGGCGGGGCTGTCGGGGGCTGGGGGCCAGTGGGGGAGCGTTCTACAGCCGGGGGAGGGGGACGGCTTCAGGCGGGGACTGTCGGGCGCCAGTGGTGGGGTGGGGGGGGGGGGGGGGGGTGTGGGAGAGCGTCCTGCACTCACTCCATCCCCCCTCAACCCCCCACTCAACCACCCCCTCATCCACTCTTCGCGGTTCTCTGGCGGTGCAGCCATTCCCGCCAATTGGGTTCCCATTGTGTAGAACATACAGGGGGTGTGGGGGCGGGGAGGGTAGTGTGGGTGGGGGGTGTGTGTGGGTGGGTGGTGTGTGTGGGTGAGAGGGGTTGTGTGTCAAAGAGGGTGTGGGCAGGTGGGATGTGGGGAGGTGTTGGCGGTGGGGTGTTGGCGCGGGGTGTGGGGGGGGCTGTGGGTGCAGGGGGGTGGTGTGGAGGCGGGGGGGGGGGTTGTGGACGTGGGTTATGTGGGCGGGGGGGAGAGAGCTCGGAGAAAAGACAGGGATAGTGGGCACTGGTCGCTGGACATTCTCCTCCGCCGGGATCAGATTCTCCTCTTTCCGTTTGGCGCCATCTCCCGCGCCGGGCCGCTCCGGGCTTCCGATCCCTCCAAAAATTGTGTCCGGTTGGAAACCTCCGCGGCCATCCTCAGCTGCAGTGAAGACGCGATGGCGCAGGAAGGGGCGGACCGTCCGGCGGAGTGACAGGGGAAGAGACCAATCCACGCAGCGCTGAACGGCAGGAGAGGAGATCGATCTGCGCACGTGCGGTTTTAAAGATTTTTTTAAAACCTCGTTAACTTTTACATTAGATCACCGATCGGAGCAAAACTTGGTGCAATCGCAGCACAGGAGGACGGTGAGTAAGCTGGCGTAAAACCATAGTGCTATCGCGTACCGTTTTTGCGCAACTGGAATGACCGCGCAAACCGGAAGATAACAAGATCAGAGCTTTAGTTACGTATAGGTTCCACACTGTGTCAAAATGGAGAGCAGGCCGAGGCTGGTGTTGGTCGTTCAGTGGGCCTGCCTTGGACAGCTTAATGTGCGAACTCATTCACAATTAGAATCAGTTCCAACAAATCAGCGTGCTGGCAAACGTCTGACTGCTTCAAGGAGACAATTAAAACCAGCATCATTATAGCACAGCTGCAGCTCCTGTTTGTTTCTCTATTGATGCCCTGCGCTGCAATTAAATCACACTCTCATTAAGAGATCACAGCTAAATCCACCTGCAAACAATATGCCTCGCAATTCTGAGGTACTTTGGGATCCTAATGTAGGACTAAAGTAAATTGAAGAACCACCCTCCCAACTCGGGCAGATTGTATGGGCTTGTTATTGCAGGTGGTGTGGCCTTCATTTGATTAGCACGGGTGTCAGGGGTTACGGGGAGAAGGCAGGGGAATGGGGTTGAGAGGGCTGGATAGAGCAGCCATGATTGGATGGCGGAGTAGACTCGATGGGCAGAATGGCCTAATTCTGCTCCTATCACTTATGAACTTCATGCTTGAATCATAGTTGCCACCAATGGGCCAGGCACAGGCTCATTCCCAGTGCAAGTCATAAAGCGAGTGGGGGAAAGATTTCATAGGTGGCTTAGAGTCATACGGTCATACTGTATGGAAACAGGCCCAACTGGCCCACATCGACCAACGTGTCCCACCTGCCTGCGTTTGGCCCATATCCCTTTAACCTATCCTATCCATGCACCTACGTAAATGTTTCCTAAAACCTGCCTCAACTACCTCCTCCAGCAGCTCATTCCACACACCCGCCACCCTTGGTGTAAAAAAATATACCCCTCAGATTCCTATTAAATCTTTCTCCCCTCACCTAAAACCTATGTCCGCTGGTTCTCAAATCCTCTACTCTGGGCAAGAGACTCTGTGTGTCTACCCAATCTTTTCCTCTCACGATTTTGTTCGCTGTAAGATCACCCCTCATCCTTTTGAGGGGTAACTTTTTCACACAGAGGGTGGTGGGTGTATGGAACCAGCTGCCAGAGGAGGTAGTTGAGCCAGCTGCCAGACTATAACAACGTTTGAAAGACATTTGGGCAGGTACATGCATAGGAAAGGTTTGGAGGGATATGGGTCAAATGCAGACAAATGGGACTAACGTAGATGGGGTATCTTGGTCAGCATGGAAAAGTTGGGCCGAAGGGTCTGTTTCTGTGCTCTGTGACTATGACTCTAAAATACACTTGGACAGGCACATGGATAGGAAAGGTTTGGAGGGATATGGGTCAAACGAGGGCATCAGTGTGGATGGGGTAGGGCTGCCAACTTTCTCACTCTGAAATAAGGGACAATAGGTCAAAACAAGGGACAAATTCCCGACGGCAATTCGTTGACCGACTGGGCCGTGGCTGGGTGTATGATGTGTTGGCCCGGACGCTGGACTGCACACAAAGCCCAGCCGGCGGGCCAGCTGAGGAGTTTTGGCCCGGGCGTGCAAAGTCCGGCACCCCGTCCAACTCATGAACCGATGATCGGCCGTGAGAAGGAGGGGTGGTGGTGTTGGCGGTAAGCGAAGGTCGGACAGCTGGCCGGGCTGCCGACCGACCGACGGGGCCACGGGCGAGGCGCTGCTGCTGCTGCACTCCATGGGCTGCACTACGTCGGGACGGGTGAGGCGGGGCCGGACACTGCGCTCCGACCCGACAGTCCCCTCGACCCGAGTAGTAGCAGTCAAATACGTGACAAGGGCGGTCCCATACGGGACAAACCAATTTCGCCCAATATACGGGATGTCCCGGCTAATATGGCACAGTCGGCAAACCCTAATACCCTCCCTCGCTGGGGTGGCACTGTGGCGCAGCGGTAGAGTTGCTGCCTTGCAGCGCCAGAGACCCGGGTTCAATCCTCACCACGGGTGCTGTCTGTGTGGAGTTTGCACGTTCGCCCTATGACGTCGTGGGTTTCCTCCAGGTGCTCCGGTTTCCTCCCGCATCCCAAAGACGTGTGGGTTTGCAGGTTAATTGCCGTTTGTAAATTGCCCCCCCTAGTGTGCAAGGAATGGATGAGAAAGTGAGATAACGTAGGACTAGTGTGAACGGGTGATCGATGGTCCGCCTGATTCCATGCTGTATCTCTTAAACTCTATCCTCTAAAACGGACTGTTTTGAGGTCAGAAACAATAGCCACTTGTGGCCTCTCATCTGTCGCCCATATCACTGAGAGAGACACAGAGTGCGGGAGTAACCCAGCCAGTCAGACAGCACCACTGGAGAAAACGGACAGGTGATGTTTTGCATCGGGACCCTTCCTCAGACCCGTGAGCAAGTCATGGTCATGGAGAACATGGAGAGGATCTCGCGACGTGCTCCCAACACTTCATCAAGTCTTGTTCCACCCATCATTGTCCCAAGGTAAACAATCCCTCTTATAGAATCATAGAGTGATACAGTGTGGAAACGGGCCCTGCGGCCCAACTTGCCCACACCGGCCAACATGTCCCAGCTACACTAGTCCCGCCTGCCTGCATTTGATCTCCAAAGCTGTCCAACCCATAATTTAATGTTGATTTTCCCAGTTGCATAGAAACATAGAAAATAGGTGCAGGAGGAGGCCATTCGGCCCTTCGAGCCATCTCCGCCATTCATTGCGATCGTGGCTGATCGTCCCCAATCAATAACCCGTGCCTGCCTTCTCCCCATATCCCTTGATTCCACTAGCCCCTAGAGCTCTATCTAACTCTTAAATCCATCCAGTGATTTGGCCTCCACTGCCCTCTGTGGCAGGGAATTCCACAAATTCACAACTCTCTGGGTGAAAAAGTTTCTTCTCACCTCAGTCTTAAATGGCCTCCCCTTTATTCTAAGACTGTGGCCCCTGGCTCTGGACTCGCCCAACATTGGGAACATTTTTCTTGCATCTAGCTTGTCCAGTCCTTTTTATAATTTTATATGTTTCTATAAGATCCCCCCTCATCCTTCTAAACTCCAGTGAATACAAGCCTAGTCTTTTCAATCTTTCCTCATATGACAGTCCCGCCATCCCAGGGATCAATCTCGCGAACCTACGCTGCACTGCCTCAATCACAAGGATGTCCTTCCTCAAATTAGGATGAGGTTCTAGCAATAGCCACATAAATCTCCTCTGCATCTGAGGGGCGGCATCTTAGTGTGCCGGCAGAGTTGCTGCCTCACGGCACCGGAGACCCGGGTTCGATCCTGACTACGGGTGCTGCCTGTACGGAGTTTGCACGTTCTCCCTGTGTTCGCCGGGTGCTCCCGTTTCCTCCCACACTCCAAAAACGTACAGGTTTGTAGGTTAATTAGCTGCAGTAAAATTATAAATTGTCCCTAGCGTGTAGGATAGTGCTAGTATATGGGGTGATCGCTGGTCAGCACAGACTCGGTGGGCCGAAGGGTCAGTTTTCACGCTATGTCTCTAAAATCTAATCTTCAGAAAGGAGATCATACTTTTAAAAGCCAGATATTTCCACGTACTGACAGAAATAATGCATATTAAAAAAGTACGCTGTTCATTACCCCTTACTGCAACGAGCGTGACCCGAAACATCGCCTGTCCATTCCTTTCAGCATCTGCAGTCCCTTGTATCACCAAAAGGAGCCACAAAGTGCAGGAGGAACTCAGCGGGTCAGGCAGCATCTGTGGGGCGAACGGACAGGCGACGGACGATCCTGACCCGAAACGTCGCCTGGCCGTTCCCTCCCGCAGGCGCGGCCTGACCCCGCTGAGTTCCTCCAGCACTTTGTGTTTTCTCAAGATTCCGGCATCTGCAGTTCCTTGTGCCTCCATATTAAGAAAGTACGTGTTGACATTTGCACTGGGGACGCAACATATTTATTTTAGTTGATGAATATTCATGGTTTATGTAAGCGACACGCAACATTAGAATCTGTTTCCGCCTGGATTACTGTAACGAATGCTTTGGTATGAAGAGGAAATTTTGACGCATCATTTTCGGGAATTACTGGCACAAGGTTTACGGTGCGAGCCAATATGACTCATTTGTACTCCAACACACTGAACACAGAGAGCTACTCAAAATATTTCTAAATCAATCAAAAAAAATCAATAGACATTGTCATCTTTATTTTTGCAAGGCACCATATTTTCAGCATGATGTCATCCTTTTGTGCAAATGGAAATCTATAATATTTATTCAATTACCTTTATAAATCAATGTATTTTCTGTAATAAAGTGCCTTCAGTCAAGTTAACAATATGACTGGCACAGGAGGCTAAATGGGTTTGGGAAAATGAGTATTGCAGAGAGCCTCCATCTTGTTCTCTTTTAGTGATTAGTACGAGAGGACACATCGCTGCCTCTTAAGCCCCTGTCCCACGGTACGAGTTCATTCCAAGAGCTCTCCCGAGTTTGCCCTGATTCGAACTCGGAGATTTACGGCAATGGCCGCTCGTCGGTTCTCGGGGCTCTCGTGGACATTTTTCAAACATGTTGAAAAATCTTCACCAGTCTTCCCGAGCTTACCGCGTTTCCCGAGTACCTGCCGTTAGCGTTACGAGCCGCTAAGAGACGTCCCCGAGCTCCGACGTACCCGCTACGTTCATTCTCCGTGCTTGCCACGAGTTTGATTTTTTTTTTTTAAACTCAGGAGAGCTCTTGAATGAGCTCGTACCGTGGGACAGGGCCATTACTCCAGTGTCCATTAACACGGCCGCGCCAAGAACCTGCTCCCAAGCCTATAAAACTGAACATAGACCATTGAATATCACTACACAGGATCATACCCTTCGGCCCAATATCTGTGCCGAACATGATGCCAAGACCAACACTTATCTGCCTGCACATAATCCATATCATAAGTCACAGCGGCAGACATAGTCCATTCGGCCCATCGAGTCTACTCCACCATTCAATCATGGCCGATCTATCGTTCCCTTTCAACCCCATTCTTCTGCCTTCTCTCTGCAACCTCGGGCCTCAATTCCCCCCATATCCACGTGCCCATCCAAAAGTCTCTTAAACACCACGATCGTATCTGCTTCCACTTCACAGTGCGTTGCGACACTTTGTGTGTCTAACACATAAAATCCCAATAAAATACATTCACGTTTGTGGTTGTAACGTGACAAAATGTGGAAAAGTACAAGGGGTATGAATACTTTTGCAAGCCACTGTATGTATATAAAAAACCACGTTACAAATCAGTAAAATACATTTCTACAATGACTGTTCCTCAATGTGGACATGTATGCAAGTGTATCTCCTTAAATAATTCAACACAGAGACTTGGGCAGCTGATACCAAATCAGATAACGAAGACTGGGGATAATTTTACAATTTTTACTGGCCAATTACGCTAAGAACCGATACGTCTTTGGAATGTGGGAGGAAACGGGAGCTTCCAGAGGAAGCCCACGCAGTCGCAGGGAGAACGTACAAACTCTGTGCAGACAGCACCCGAGGTCAGGATCGAACCCGGGTCTCTGGCGCTGTGAGGCAGCAACTCTACCGCTCTGCAGCCTACATTTATTGAGAATGGTATTAGAGAATGATATAATTATAAGTTATGGGAGCAGAATTAGTTAGTATATTACAAGTTAAAGTGTCCGCAATGTTGGGCCCATGGATGAAAAAGAAAATCATTGATTAATGTAGCTCGTTTTTTAATTGATACTAGACGATCCGTGGACCTGTTGGGACCCCGCTGTGACGCCTCCCCCAACTGCGCAGGCGCGGCTCACGGGCCCGGCAAGTGGGAGCGCATGTGTACTGGCATTCTTTGTCTATAAAGGAAGGACAATCAGAATGGAAAGATAGAGTAGAGGCATTTAGTTTAGTTTAGTTTAGAGATACAGCACGGAAGCAGGCCCTCCGGGCCGACCAGCGATCCCCGCACGTTAACACCATCCTACACCCACAAGGGACATTTTTTACATTTACCAAGCCAATTAACTTACAAACCTGTACGTCTTTGGAATGTGGGAGGAAACCGAAGATCTCGGAGAACACCCACGGGGAGAACGTACAAACTCCGCACAGACAGCACCCGTAGTCGGGAACGAACCCGGGTCTCCGGCGCTGCACCCGTTGCAAAGCAGCAACTCTACCGCTGAGCCTCTGTGACGCCCGATTTGGCATTGGAGAAGACGGGGTGGGTGGAGGGGATCGGAGGACCAGGTGAAGGCAAGCGAGAGAGATGACCTTGGCTGGGGACTACAAGGGTAGAATACATTTGGATGGAGCTAAGAAACAGTAAAGAGGAAAACGGTGCAAGCGTATTCATATCCCTAATAGTGGTGAGAATGAAAGGAAATTACAAATCGAACACCAATGCAGCAACATAACCAGCACTATTTTAAATCTCAGTGGGTCAGGCAGCACGACCCGCTGAGTTACTCCAGCGGTTTGTGTCTGTTTTGGGTATAAACCAACATCTGCAGTTCCTACCTACATATTGCTATGGTAATCTCCATAGGGACTGGATATTGTAAATTTACAAAATTGTGAAGCTGTCCATTCAGAATACATTTTGGGAGTTATATAATTATGTCGGAGATGTATGAGGACATTCAGCCCAGCAGGTCTACTCTGCCATTCAATCATTGCTGATCTATCTTCCTCTCTCAACCCCATTCTCCCGGTAACCACTGACCAGTATACAGTAGGATTTTTCCCCGCTAAATTATGGAGAGACAGTGGACGGCACGGAAAGACGGCACCCGGGACAGGCTGGGTTAGCACCCCAGCCTGTGTCTTTCGTGAGAAAGTCACCCAATAAAGCTACGGAAAGGCCTAATCAACCATCGTGGCCTTAAACATCCATCAGGCGAGAATGAAATGCTCGGAGAAGGAGAAAGAGGTGCCGCGCACGGGTCTTGAACCTGGTGAGACGCAGGAGGAGCCCGGCCGGGACTCACCCCACAGAGCCCAGTCCCTCCACGCACTAGAGCCTCCCAACCCCTGCAGAGTGGTTATTATGGTGGCTGATCCGTGGGCGGTTGCTGCTGGGACACGAGTCGGGGCCTGATCAACCCCGGCTGGGTCGCCTGGGCGAGGGTGTCTGATGTTGTGAGACCCGAAACACCCAATGACACCAGGTCACATCACTGTGGATGCGTCCCAGCGCACCTAGAAGATGTATCTTTTTCACACTGAGAGGCATAGATAGGGTAGACAGTCAGAATCCTTATCCCAGGGTGAAAATGCCAAAGACCATCATTATGGTGGAAGGGCAACGTTTAAAGGAATTGTATGGGGCTAGTTTTTTAACACAGAGAGTGGTGGGTGCCTGGGGTGATAGTGGAGACAGATAGTGGTGTTTAAGATGCTTTTAGATGGCTATGCAGGAAATGGAGGGATATGGATATGTGCAAGCACATGAGATTAGATTATCTTGTCATCGTGTTCACCTTGGACATTGTGGGCTGAAGAAACTTTCCTGCGCTGTACTGTTCCATGTTCTCTGTTTTCCAACTTGTGCGTTCTTTCATTGTGACCAGCTGTGCCCACATGAATTTGCAGGAAGATGGTCAAATAGAGTTATGCAGCACAGAAACAGACCCTTCGGCCCAACTTGCCCATGCTAACCAAGATGCCCCATCTCAGCTAGTCCCATTTGTCAACATTTGGCCCATATCTCTCAAAACCATGTAGCTGCCCAAGTGTCTTTCCAATATTGACTGTAGTGCCTGCCTCAACTTCTAAATGGCTTACTCTGTTCTAAATGGCTTACCCCTTATTCTTAAACTGTGGCCCCTGCTTCTGGACTCCCCCAACATCGGGAACATGTTTCCTGCCTCTAGCATGTCCAAACCCTTAACAATCTTATATGTTTCAATAAGACTACCTCTCATCCTTCTAAACTCCAGAGTGTACAAGCCCAGCCGCTCCATTCTCTATCATTCTCTAGCCATAACCCTACTCTCCCCATTTGTTGATCTTATATCATGAATCATTAAATGTTTTGTACTGCTCAATCTGCAGTGCTCAGTCTCATTGTGGTTCACATAAAAATTCATCTGCCAGTCCTAAATCCATCCACGTAACGGGCCAATTTAATTTGGTGACGATCTGTTCAGCAGGGTTGCTGCAGACTTTGCAGTCTTCATGTTGAAGCCTCATACAGAGGCTTGAGCAGACACTGGTGAGACCACATTTGGAGCATTGCGAGCAGTTTTGGGCCCCATATCTGAGTAGGAATGTGCCGGGGTTGGAGCGGGTCCAGAGGAGGTTTACGAGAATGATCCCAGGACTGATTGGGTTAACATATGATGAACGTTTGTCGGCACAGGGCCTGTACTCGCTGGAGTTTAGGAGAATGAGAGGGGACCTCATTGAAACGTACCGAATAGTGATAGGCCTGGATGGGGGTGGATGTGTGGAGGATGTTCCAACTAGTGGGAGAGTCTAGGACCAATGGTCAGTGCCTCAAAATCAAGTACGTACCTTTAGAAAGGAGATGAGGAGGATTTTCTGTGGTCAGAGGGTGGTGAATCTGTGGAATTCATTGCCACAGAGAGTAGTGGAGATCAAGTCATTGGGTATTTTTTAAATGGAAATTGACAGATTCTTGATTAGTTCAAGATTCAAAGGTTATGGGGAGAAAACAGGAGAGTGAGTTTGAGAGGGAAAGATATATCAGCCATGATGAAACAGACTGGATGGGCCAAATGGCCTACTTCTGCTCAGATGTCTTATGCTCCTCTCCCCCTCCTTCTCCCCCCTCCTCCTCCCCCCACTCCCCCCTCCTCTCCCTCCCCCTCCTTCTCTCTCCCCTCCAACTCTCCCCCTCCTCCTCCTCCTCTCCCTCCCCCTCTCGAATATCAAAGGGGGTGGTTATTGTGTGCGTGTGGGGGGTGGTTAGCGTGTGTGTGATGCCGCAGGCCCCCCCCCCCCCCATCGCAACCGTGCGTTGAGGGGACGGGACCCAACTTGATTTAGCTTTTGTTTTAAATTGAAAACCTTTATTTTACAATTCTAACTGAAAGTTAATATTGTTCGGAAGTTCAAGATGGTCCATCTTGTGTCAGTCACCTATCACAGTACAACGTAGACTCCTATAGCATTCTACTGCACAACTTATGCACCACTTGGTGACCACTTATTAACTTGAACGTATGTACAAAGGTAACTTTTCCACCCATTATAAAAGAGCCTGCACAGACTCTGCGGGCCAATGAGCCTGTTTCCGTACTGTGCAGTTCGATGCCTCTCAATAATTCTAAATTTGGCCCAGCATCAAAAACCATCTCAAACACCCACCTCCTTCTGAGGCATTAACTTCTATAAATTAGATTTGTTCCACCAAACCGTACTCACAGTGGGATATGAATTAAGAGGCAGAACCGTATTGGCCTCCAACATGCATTCCAATCAGACCAAGTTCTGGGAGTTTTATTACACGGCACAGCCGACCAGTTTTCCCGTCTGAGCTGACGCCAGCCACAATCATACTTTACTTCACCATCATGTCTCAAGTGTCATGAGCCTAGAGTATTTAGCTGTCACGTGCACCGGCATCGACACAACACCATTCTTATTGCTGCAGCCTGACTAGCCTAGTGACGCATGTTTGATGGTGGGGAGGTCAGTAGCCGTGATGGACGGGGCAATCGCTCCGCCCTCTGCAGCCTCTTTAGCTCTTGGGTGTTTGATTAGCGACCCAGGCTGTGATGCAACCAGCCAGCCCGCTGTTCACCGTGCACCTTGGAGGTGTTCAATACTGTCTCCTTAATCGTCCCCTGAACACACACACCACTGATAGCCAGCCAGCCCAACTGATCAACATCAGGTGATGATCAGTCTGAAGAAGGGTCTCGGCCCTTGGACTCTCTTTAATCAGACTTTACCTTGCACTAAATATTAGTGCCTCATTGCCTCTCTCCTCGCGGCCTACCAACTGGATTGGCGCGGCCTTTCCTGCCGGGGACCAGACCAGAGCTCCAGCAGCGGCGACACAGCGCTGGATGCATCGCGGAGCGGGCCAGGCCTTCCTGGGATCGCCGCTCGCAGCTGCGGAGTGTTGGGCCCGCTGCATCGACATTGTGGAGCTGCGGTTTGCGGAGCTCCCAGCGCGGGCGGAGCTGACCAACATCGCGGAGGCCTGGCACCCTTCGCCGGGGGCCGCCAGCGTTGAATCTCCGCCCAGCTCGGCCTGTGGACTCCGGGTGCCGCGGACTCCGGTGGGGAGTGGCCGATTCAGAGGTCCAGGCCACTGTGGATGTTCTTCCGCGAGACGTCGGGGTTCCATCGTTCCCGGCGAGAGGGCCTGAACATCGGGCCGCCCGTAGCGGCGACTGCGGGGGGGCACGGGAGGCCCCGACCACGGGTGAACATCAGCGATGAGGTTGACTGGACTTTGGTTCCTTCCCTCACAGTGGGGAACTTTGATACTGCTGTGGGGATGTTTGTGTCGTGGACTACATCGTGTTCTGTGCTTTTATTTGATTTATTCGTGTGGCTGTGTGGGAAAAAAAAATTTTGTTGTCTAAGCACTTGTACAATGGACAATGGCAATAAAGTTGAATCAAATCAAACCAGTTTCTGTGCCATACATTTCTATTAGTCTCGCACAGCTTCTTATATCTTTGATTTTCGTGAATCTAATATTTAATTTTACTTCGGAGTCACGTGAGTGACTACGTGAAGACCCCGCCAGCACGCATGCGCGACATATCGTCGAACGCATTGCGGAAGCGACAGTCGGGAGGAGCGACGCTCCTCCAGCGCAAGTTTTGAAAAATTACTGAAGGTAAGTCTTACCTTTTCTGGTGAGCGTGGCGACTCGGTGTCATTTCTTTTTCAGGAGGAAGCACCATGGAGTCGCGCAGGGGAGAGCAGCAGCTGATACCGCTGCTGTGGAAGCAGCCAGCAGCGTGCCGTCTCTCCAGAGCTGCAGGTACTGCCAGCAGCTGCCGGCTTCTCGCCGCTACAGACCGCAGGTGCGCCGCGGTCGGCGGCAAAACCACCCGGAAGTCGGACAGGACCGTTGACTCGGCTGGGTCCGGACCTGAAGACACCCCATCCCCGGATAGGGACGGCGGGCGTCTTTCCCGCGGGAGCGGATGGGGAGCAGTGCTCCAGCGTGACCTGCTTATGCAGGGGCAGAGTCACAGTGGGTCTCCTCGCAGACCCACGGCAGCATCCTTTCAAGGACTGCCAAATGTCTCACCCTCTTCGCAGGGGAGCATTAGGGGTCAGAGCTGGGCTGACCCTGAAGAAGGGGCAATGGCTGAACAGTCAACTGTGGAGGGGTGCCAGAAGAGAGAGCAGCAGAAGAATTATGGGAACACATGCTGTACCAACTCAGGAAGGACTGCCTATACAAAGCTGCAAGCCAGTACAAAATACATGGCTACAAACCAGCTACAGGAGCAAGCCATTAACTCTATGGCTGGGAAATACATTGCTCCAGAGAACTCCATTCTCTTAAAGTACCAGCAGTCTATGACCCCATCTGGGGCAACAGGAGCCCATCTATAAGGAGCCAGGAGGGGAAGCTCCAGAGGAAACTGCTGGCTGCTAAAATCACAGCAGTACCAGGACAACTGATGGGGTTGATTTGCCTGAAGAGTTACGTGATGCTCTAGCAGACTGTGTAATACTCAGTGGAGATTAACAGTTATAGGAAGAGCATCATCAAGAAGTGCGCAATTATGCAAGACAAGTAGCACACAGGCGCCAAAATTGCTGTTGGGGGACCTCCCGAAGCAGGTGAAAGACCTGCATGAGGAAGCCAAGGCTATAGGCCTGATTAAGGTGCCAAGCACCTCTAAAACCCACTATCAACAGCGGCAGCACCCCTACACACCCACCAGACATCGGTGCTATGGAAGACCATCTGGTGGTGAAAGCTCGAAGGCCGGCCCACCTGCACAGCGGTCTTTCAGACCATGGCCCAGCCCGGCCTTCATAGAAAATGCGCCAACCCCACAACGCAGCAACACAATACCAGAAGAAACAAGTGCGGAGACAACCCACACAACACCGGTAACCATGGAGGTAGGTGGGTCTGGTTGTCTTAAAAAACATTGCATGTCCGATTCATCAAAAGTTGGGGGACGGTTGCACTTGTTTCATCATGTGTGCTGCACTTTTACCTCTGAACATTTACATACTCGGAAGTATTCAGAATTACAAAATTGAATTTGTATACGAACTACCCGTCCCAGTTCAGCATACGCCTAGCAGGAAGTTCATACTTCACAAAAAGAGAGAACAGCAGGCCATGCTGAACTGTTAAGACTAAACACAAAAGGGAATTGAGGAAACAATCAGAGAATTTCAAGAGTTCGTATCAAATATATTTATAAAAAACTAAAAAGATTGCGGTTGCCGTATCATTACAGATTTGACCGAACTAAATACTTCCGTTCAGTATGCCCATTTCAAAATAGACACGTTTGTCACACACAGGATCATCGATAATACCTGAAATTTATCTGGATGGGACAGCAATGGCAGTATGCCTTATCCAATGGGTTGCCATCAGCACCCAGGCTATTACAAATTTATTAAAACCAGCTTTAGCATACTTAAAGAAACATAACCATATCGTCATGGCTTACCTTGATGATATTCTCATTGTAGGTGAAAATTGGAGCTGGCTACATTGGTGGTATCAGCCACAACACAGAGATTTAACGTACATCCAGATAAATCAAAATTGGAACCCTCCACTACCATGGATCATTTTGGGGTTCACTATTGACTCTGTTCATATGTCTATCACCTTGCCACCAAACAAAGTGACAGACTTGATGGGAGTATGCAAAAGCCTCACTGGCATCAGGGAACCATCCATTCGGCAAGGAGCAAGAGTGATTGGGAAATTGGTGGCTGCGTTCCCAGCAGCACAATTGGACCACTCCATTATTAAAACCTGGAAGAGGGAAATTTTAGCTCTCAAAAATCATGCAGGCCATTTCAATAGGCCTATGCAACTACCAGGGAAAGCAAAATCAGAATTAAACTGGTGGATAGAAATGCTCAGCATTATTCTAACCCCATCACTCCATTCTATATCCCTAGGGTACATTACAGACTGATGCCAGTGCTAAAGGTTGGGGAGCAACTAATACCACCGCAAGTTGTGGTGGCAGAAGAGTGCACAAAAATTATCCTGTTTAAAGCACTGGGAATTAATTATCTAGAAATGCTGGTATCGTTTCATGGACTCAGGGCCTACTGCTCAGATGAGCACCAGTTGCATGTACGGTACAAATTGTTGATACCACAGTGGGGGCCTATATATAATCATATGGGTGAAATAAAGTCGATATCATGTGATGAATTGGCTAATAATATCTGGCACTGGTGTCTGGGAGAGAGATTTGGATCTCAACCACTTACCTTCCAGGTAAGCTAAATACAGTGGCAGACACCAGGTCACGTAAATTCAACGACAACATTAAATGGATGAATGATCGGAAAGTGTTTACAGATATTATAGACCGGTATGGGACACCAGAGATCGACCTTTTTTCCATCCAAACTAATTCACCAACTACCAACATATGTTGTTAACGAAGAAACTGCAGATGCTGGAGAATCGAGGGTTACACAAAAAGCTGAAGAAACTCAGCGGGTGCAGCAGCATCTAAGGAGCGAAGGAGATAGGCGACGTTTCGGGTCGAGACCCTTCTTCAGACTGGTTAGGGATCAGGGAAACGACAGATATAGACGGTGATGTGAGAGATAAAGAACAATGAATGAAAGATATGCAAAAAAGTATCGATGATAAAGGGAACAAGCCATTGTAAGCTGTTTGTGGTGTGAAAATGAGAAGCTGGTGCGACTAGGGTGGGGGAGGGAGATAGAGATAGAGGGAATGCCAGGGCCCGAGGGCTGAGGGAGAGGTGGGAGGGGGAGGAGACAGCAGGGGTTAACAGAATTGAGAAAATTCAATGTTCAAGCCCAAAGGATGCAAACTCCCCAAGCGGAATATGAGGTGCTGTTCCTCCAACATGCGGTGTTGCTCACTCTGGCCATGGAGGAGGCCCAGGACCAAGAGGTCGGATGTGGAATGGGAGGGGGAGTTGAAGTGCTGAGCCACCGGGAGGTCGGGTTGGTTATTGCGGACCGAGCGGAGGTGTTCGGCGAAACGATCGCCAAGCCTCCGCTTGGTCTCACCGATATAGATCATCTGGCATCAGAGGTTGGAGGAGCAGCGGATGCAGTGAAGGGACAAGATGAGGTTGGAGAATTGACAAGGTGCAGCGGTGAACCTCGGGTGTCGGACCTGGAAGGGGGACTCTCTGCCCTGTTTGCTGGGGAATGGGTTGCGGGGTATGGAGGAGACCCTGGTGCGAGCCTCATCAATAGTGGGGGAGGGGAATCCCGTTCTCTGAAGAATGAGGACATTTGTGATGACCTGGTGTGGAAACACCTCATCCTGGGAGCAGATGCGGCGTAGACGAAGGAATTGGGAATAGGGGATGGAGTCCTTACAGGAAGCAGGGTGGGAGGAAGAGTAGTCCAGGTAGCTGTGGGAGTCAGTGGGTTTGTAGTGGATGTCGGTCAGGAGTGTGTCACCTGCAATAGAGATGGTGAGGTCAAGGAATGGTAGGGAAATGTCGGAAATGGTCCAAGTGTATTTGAGTGCCGGATGGAAGTTGGTGGTGAAATGAATGAAGTCAGTCAGTTGTGTGTGGGTGCAGGAGGTGACACCAAAGCAATCATCGATGTAACGGAGGTAGAGGTCGGGGATGGGGCCCTGGTACGCCGAGAACAAGGATTGTTCGACGTACCCAACAAAGAGGCAAGCGTAGCTGGGGCCCATGCGTGTGCCCATAGCTACGCCTTGTGTTTGGAGGAAATGGGAGGAATCAAAAGAGAAGTTATTGAGGGTGAGGACCAACTCCGCTAGGCGGAGGAGGGTGTCAGTGGACGGGTATGGGTTGCTCCTCTGGTCGAGGAAGAACCGGAGGGCTTTGAGACCGTCCTGGTGGGGGATGGAGGTGTAGAGTGACTGGACGTCCATGGTAAAGATGAGAGGATGGGGGCCTGGAGAATGGAATGCGCGGAGCCGACGGAGAGTGTCTGAGGTGTCTTGAACGTAGGTGGGGAGGGATTTAACAAAGGGGGATAGGATGGCGTCAAGGTATGTGGAAATGTGTTCGGTGGGGCACGAACAGGCAGAGACAATGGGTCTGCCAGGGCAGTCGGGTTTGTGGATTTTGGGGAGAAGGTAAAATCGGGCCATGCGGGGCTGGGAAACGATGAGGTCGGAGGCTCGGGGGGGTAGGGAGCCGGAGCTGATGAAGTCGGTTATGGTGCTCCCAACCAACATATGTTGCTTGGGAACCAGACCCAGGGGCAGCAGCGATGGATGCTTTCTCGCTGCATTGGGGGGGGGGGGGGGGGGTTTTGTTTTGCTATGCATTTTCCCCTTCTGCCTCATCAGGGGGTCTTACAATAATTAAACAAGACTCCACAACGGGTACCATGGTTCCCAACAGTACAAAGATGGTCTCAGAACCCTGCATCTGGATCAACAACGGCCAAGGTTGTTGGTACACCCCGTGCGGGAAAGTATCCGTGCCATGACTGTATGAACTTGTTGATTTGCAGTTTCTGAACAGGCCATTTCTGGGATACGGACTCTCCGACAGGACGATCAATGCCATCTCAGCGTCGTGCAGGGAGTCCACGAGAAGACAGTACCTGACATATGTCAGGAAATGGGAAGTGTTCTGCACCAGGACGAACACTACATATGACTCAGCCACCAACACTGAAGTGCTGGAATTCTGGCCACCCTTCATTTCGATGAAGGATTGAGTTACAGTGCCATTATTGTGCAAGGAGTGCCCTATCTAATATCTGGGCAGAGGGAGTGATCACCTGGCTATAGGATCACACCCACTAGTACCTATACGAATGAGGGGTATTTGTACTCTATCCCCCCCAGGCCCAGATACACCCATACATGGGACATAGGTAGTACACCATGTTACGAGGATGGACACCAATATCGGGGCTCACTCTGGACAAACTAATATCCTAGATGGGAATGATTATGGCACTTGGATCAGCACAACGGGTCCAGTCCTTACACAAGCTAGTATAGGACGTCATGTCTGTCACAAATGGCAGATAACCTGCTACATACAGGGGTACTTAAACAAGACTGACCCGGTTCCTTTGGCCAATATTAGAGTTCTGGCCTATCCTGCAGAGTAGTCGGCCCTGCATAGTGACACATATTTTGCAATATATAGTCACCAAGACACTTATGGGCACGGAGAGAGCTTTCTCATTAGCCATAAATGCCCTCACCTAAGGTCACAGTGCAAACCATATCCAGATGGTTAGGGTGGTATTACGTGCAGTGGTGGGTACTAATGTTTCAAATCTCACTCCACCAGGGCTGCATCTACATCGGACGCTAGGATGATGGGAGTTCCTATGGACCACATCCTTGCCACAGCGGGGTGGAGCAATGAACGCATTCAATGCTTTATAATAAACCCGTGGCCGCTCCTGAGACGTTTGCAGGGAAAAATTAAATTCTGTAAAATAAATTACCCAATGTGGGGCATATTATTTTAGGTATGAATAATACCTTTATTGTTTTTCAGCACAGTGTCGTGTGTGAAATACGTTCATCCTCCTTCCCAGAATGGCAGTGTGTGAGCATGATCTCGTTCCAGGGCATGAAATCACAGAGCTTTAAAATCTTCACGTAGTCACTCACGTGACTCCGAAGTAAAATAGTAAGATTAAATGAGAACTTACCAGTTTGAAGTTTGATCTTTATTTTATGAGGAGTTACGATGAGGGATTACGTGCCCTCCGCTCCCAAAACCCTCTATTATAAAGTTCAACTGGTATGGAAGTTCTCTCTTATCTTACTATATTAGTCTACTCTGGTATCTGTGATTTCACACCGCTGCTTTGAAGAATGTCGCGCATGCGTGCTGGCGGGGTCTTCACGTAATCCCTCATCGTAACTCCTCATAAAATAAAGATCAAACTTCAAACTGGTAAGTTCTCATTTAATCTTACTATTTATCACCACAACTGCGGTATTCGCGATGGGATGGCAACATTTCTCGGGGTTTCCACATGAAGTGTCGCTCACTTTATAGTCACAATCCTAATCTAATTAAACTCTTGTAAAGATGGCAGCACAGTGGCGCAGCGGGAGAGCTGCTGCCTCGAAGCACCAGGGACCCGGGTTTGAACCTGACCACGGGTGCTGTCTGTGTGGAGTTTCTACGTTCTCCCTGTGGCCCCGTGGGTTTTCTCCAGGTAATCCGGTTTCCTCCCACACTCCGAAGACGGACAGGTTTGCAGGGGACTTGGCGTGGTAAAATTCCAAATTGTCCCTAGTGCGTGTGGGGTAGTGTTAGCGTACGGAGATCACTGATCGGCATGTCAGGATGGGCCCGTTTCATTGCTGTATCACAAACGCCTAAAGTCAATGCAAAATCTATTTTGTATCAATGGACAGACCCCGTATGTATATACTTGTACTCAAGATACCTTCCGCAATTCCATTGAGTCAAAGAGAACGGAGTTCAAATTGGCACAGCGCTAAACCATTAGAAATATATTATGTAGCATTCAATGGAGCAGTTCCAGAGATTAATTACACAATGCAAGGATAATTTTGAAAGAACATTTGCAGAGTTGGAATTATTAATCAGTAACTGCTTCTTGTTTCGTTTTGCACACATTTGAATGCAGCAAAGTTGAAGGCTATTCCCACTGCATTTCAAACTGTAATACTACAATTTCCCGATGGTTCATTACACAGAGTCCATTATTTCCCACTAATCCCCGGAGTCTTTTCAATGCTTTTTTCCCGTGGCTAATTTTGCAGCATCCCCTGGGTGCCTCGTGTATACCCTGATGAAACACGCTTATTTCTCTTGCCTAACTAATGAATGCGTTTAATCTATCTCCAAGGACGTTTCTCTCCCATGTCATGATTTGTTGAGCGGGGCAGTGAAGAAAGTTAAATGGCATGTTGGCCTTCACAGCGAGCGGAGTTGAGTATAGGAGCAAAGAGGTCCTTCTGCAGCTGTACAGGGCCCTGGTGAGACCGCACCTGGGCTATCGTGTGCAATTTTGGTCTCCAAATTTGAGGAAGGACATTCTTGCTATTGAGGGAGTGCAGCGTAGGTTTACCAGGCTAATTCCCGGGATGGCGGGACTGTCATATGGCGAAAGAATGGAGCGACTGGGCTTGTATTCACTGGAATTTAGAGGGATGAGAGGCAATCTTACAGAAACATATAAAATTATTAAGGGATTTGACACGGTAGATGCAGGAAACATGTTCCCGTTTTTATGGGGGTCCAGAACCAGGGGCCACAGTTTAAGAATAAGGGGTAGGCCATTTAGAACTGAGATGAGGAAAAAGTTTTTCACCCAGAGAGTTGTGAATTTGTGGAATTCTCTGCCTCAGAAGTCACCGGAGGCTGATTCACTGGATGCATTCAAAAG
Source organism: Okamejei kenojei (assembly GCA_035221665.1). Classification (NCBI taxonomy): domain Eukaryota; kingdom Metazoa; phylum Chordata; class Chondrichthyes; order Rajiformes; family Rajidae; genus Okamejei; species Okamejei kenojei. The sequence goes on from CM069137.1 coordinate 93,171,801, forward strand.
AGAATTAGATAGAGCTCTTAGGGTTAGCAGAATCAGGGGGTATGGGGAGAAGGCAGGAACGGGGTTACTTATTGTGGATGATCAGCCATGATCACATTGAATGGTGGCGCTGGCTCGAAGGGCCGAATGGCCTACTCCTGCAGCTATTGTCTATGTTTCTATGTATCAAGGGAGCACTCAGGGGATCATTTAAATGCCTTTGGAGTCCAAAGAGCACGGTGGAACCTCAATAAGCAATACCTCCTCTTCCCTCTTCTCCTGATTCACATCAGGCAAGAGGTACAAAAGTGTGCAAACGCACACCTCCAGATTCAGAGACAGGTTCTCCCCAGCTGGTATCAGGCAACTGTCCCCACAACAGTAGCTTCCACACCTCGGGGCTGGAAACTGGAAGTATCCCGAGCTCATTCTGCCACCGCCATCATCTGCTGCGACAAGTGATGGCTCCCACTGATTGTCGCCGGAGGCTCACGTCCTTTTCAGGAGGGACGATGACAGCAAGGTCAACATTTGTCACAAGATGGACCAACTCGAGAGGGGTCCTGACCTCCCGTCTGCCTAAAATAGACACAAATTGCTGGAGTAACTCAGCGGGTCAGGCAGCATCCCTGGAGAAAAGGAATAAGTGACGTTTTGGGTCGAGACCCTTCTTCGGTCTACCTCATTGGAGCCCCTTGGACTATATTTAATCAGACTTTACCTTGCAATAAACGTTCTACCATGTATCCTGTATCATTGTACTGTATCCCCTACTCCCAATTCCTCCGTCTACGCCGCATCTGCATCCAGGATGAGGTGTTCCAAACCAGGGCATCGGAGATGTCCTCATTCTTTAGGGAACGGGGGTTCCCCTCTTCGACTGTAGATGAGGCTCTCACTGGGGTCTCCTCTATAATCCGTAAACCTCTGTACTCACTCCCCATCCCCCCATTCGCAACAAGGACAGAGTCCCCCTTGTCCTCACCTTCCACACTACCAGCCGTCACATACAACAGATACCCCTCTGGCATTTTCGCCACCTCCAATGGGATCCCACCACTGACCACATCTTCCCATCTCCTCCCCTTTCTGTTTTCTGCAGAGACCGCTCCCTCCGTAACTCTTTGGTCCTTCCCACCCAAACCACCCCCTTCCCCTGGTACTTTCCCTTGCAACCGCAGGAAATGCTGCACTTGTCGCTTTACCTCCCCCCTCGACTCCATCCAAGGACCCAAGCAGACTTTCCAGGTGAGATAGAGGTTCACCTGGACCTGCCTCATCTATTGCATCCGCTATTCCAGGTGTCTACATCGGTGAGACCAAGCGCAGGCTTGGCGATCGCTTCGCCCAACACCTCCGCTCGGTCCGCAATAACCAACCTGACCTCCCGGTGGCTCAGCCCTTCAACTCCCCCTCCCAATCCGAATCCGACCTTTCTGTCCTGGGCCTCCTCCATGGCCCGAGTGAGTCCCACCACAAATTGGAGGAGCAGCACCTCATATTTCGCTTGGGTAGTTTACACCCCAGCGGCATGAACATTGACTTCTCCAATTTCAGGTAGTCCTTGCTTTCTCCCTACTTCCCCTCTCCTTCCCAGCTCTCCCACAGCCTGTCCCTGCCTCTTCCTTTCTTTTTCCCGCCCCCTCTGACATAAGCCTGAAGAAGGGTCTCGACCTGAAACGTCACCTATTCCTTCGCTCCGTAGATGCTGCCTCACCCGCTGAGTTTCTCCAGCATTTTTGTCTACCAGCCTTTGAGTTTTTTGAAGATGTGGCCAAAAAGGTTGATGAAGGCAGAGTGGTAGACATTGTCCGGATGGATTTCCGTGAGGCATTCGCTAAGCTTCCACATGGAAGGCTGCTCTGGAAGGGTAGGATTTAAGGGTGAATCGATTATTTTTTGATACTTCAAGCGTCAAGAGCGTTTCATCATCCAATATAACGGCAACGGAACAATGGAATTCTTACTTGCTGCAGCTTAACAGGCCCGGAAATGCAATCACACATAGATAAGTGTGTTTTATTGTCACGTGTACTGAGGTACAGTGAAAAGCTTTTGTTGTGTGCTAACCAGTCAGCAGAAAGACAATATATGATTACAATAATTAATAATACAGTAAATTAAATGCAGATGTTTAAAAAACCAGCTCATAGTACTGTGCTGCACAATGGAAGTCAGTAGTGCAACCATAGTAGATCACAGTTGCTGAGGTTAGTGTTGGGTAGCGATCAAGAGCCTGGTGCTTGTTGGGAAGAAGCTGTTCTTGAAGCTGGAGGTCACAGTTCTCCAGCTCCTGTATCTTCTTCTCAGCGATAGCAGCGAGATGGGAGCGTGGCCAGGGTGATGCGGCTCTTTATGACTATGTGGGTTTGCGTGGGTGTTCACCGAGATCTTCCTCCCACACTGCAAAGACGTGCAGGTTTGTAGGCTAATTGGCTTGGTAAATGTAAAAAATTGTCCCCAGTGGGTGTAGGATGGTGTTAGTGCGCGGGGATCGCCGGTGGGCTCAACGGCCCGTTTCCGCGCTGTACCTCGTCTTCTTCTGCTTGTTGCGTTTGAGGCAGCCGAGGTTAGGTAACGCCCTCCAGGCGTTGTAGCCAGTTCAATGTGCTGTTGTCGAGGGCCGTGAGCTCTAGCCCTCCACCAGGGGGGGGCGGAGGACAGCGCAGTGGAACATGAAGTGCTGCGCTGTTGCTGGTCTGCTCCACACACGCAGGCTCTGTAAAATAAACCACACTGGCCACGCTATGTGTGACTGCGTCTACAGGCCTGTTAAGCTGCCGCAAGTAAGAATTCCGTTGCCAGTGCAGAAGACGATGAAACCCTCTTAACTCTTGAAGTATCAAAAAAATTAATTGATTCATCCCCAAATCCTATCCCAGATGACTGCTGGAATTACGCAGCATGTTTTTGCAGAGATCAAACTAGGGGATGATTACAATTAGTGGGAAGATTGATCACGCACAGAGAACGCAAGCAATCTTCTGCGTGTAATCAATAATCAGCCAGTCCACATCATCGCCCCATTGAGATCAGGACAAACAATAGCATTTGCTCGCGGAGTCATTCCTATGGAGTCAACATCTTCAAGTTCTTGGGTCAGCTCATCATTGAAGATATGTCCTGGACCCAGTACTTACTTACACACTGCCTATTATGCCTCCTGGCATGTAGGGCAGCAATGAAGGTCCTCCACTCCAGTCTGTTCTGGGCTAGCTTCTGGACACTACCCCAGGTCAGGTCCATTGTTTTAACTTCCACCTTCCTGCCAGTGCCTTCCTTTCAGCTTTCACCATTGACATTCATCCTAGCATCTGTCGATAGCCCTGGAAGTCCATCACGCCCAGTAGTGTTGATTCCTTCCGTTGCTGTTTCCGTAATGTATTTGTTTAACGAGACGGGGTTTGTTAGCCCAGTGTTCAACCTCCAACCTGGAGGACCAGTGGATCGCTCTTCATCTCTCCTCTACCCTTCGACCTGCCCTGCATGGGAGACCCGAACAGGAGAGGAATCTCACGCTGGCCTAGCTCCAGGGGTCGCTGTGGCACACAAGCTCCCCGAGCACGACAAGGGAGCCTGGCCCCAGAACATTGATGCAGATGGAATCTTGAGCAAAACTCAAAGTGCTGGAGGATCTGAGCAGGACAGGCAGCATCTAGGAGATCCCATCAATCGCCCTACTTCCTCAGAAGATTGAATGGATGGGCATGCCGACTAGTGCTCTCTTGTATGTCTGCAGGTGTACAGCAGAGAGCATGTTGACTAGTTGCATCGCTGCCTGGTTCGGCAACTCAAACGCACAGGAATGAAGACTGCAAAAAGGGGTGGACACTGCCATGCCCATCATGGTCTGCCCATCTCCCCACTGTCGAAGGGATACACAGAGAGCGGTGGACACTGCCCGGCCCATCCCGGGTACGGACCTCCCCACCATCGAAGGGATCTACAAGGGGTGCTACCTCAATAAGGCAGCCAGCATCATCAGAGACCCCACACACCGCCCTGGCCACTCTCTCATCTCACGGCTACCATTGGGAAGGTGGTACAGGAGCCTGAGAACTGTAACAGCCAGGTTCAGGAACAGCGTCTACACTACAACCAGGCTATTGGACATCACAAACTCCAACTAAACTCTGCACCGAGGAATTCAGACATTTTTTTGCAGGCTGAAATTGGGGTTTTTAATTGATTGAACTATTTTTGTTTATTGTGTCATCGATGAGTGTGGTATTTGGGGTCAAGGAAAGAGCGGCCCTGTTTCCACCCCCACGCGCAAGAAGCCACTGTACGCAGATGCCGAGAAATGTGCTCAGCTCTGGCGGAGCAAGTTCTAATCTTGCGACGTGGGCTTGATCAGGAGAAGTGTGGTATTTACAGAGCTTTTACGCTGCCGCACGCACGATTTTCGCTGTTCCGCTTTCCGTGCAGAGGACAATTACAAGCTGTCGGCGTGCAGGGATGCAGTGCCGACACAGGGGGGAAATGTTCCAGTGGCAATGAGGTGGGGGAATGGGGAAGAGAGGGAGAGATGGAGAGAATGGGAAGAAGATAATCTCCAGCTGCTAAGGTGTCAGGGGTTACGGGGAGAAGGGGGTGAGAGGGGAAGATAGATCAGCCATGATTGAATGGCAGAGTAGACTTGACGGGCCTGAATGGCCTAATTCTTTCCATTATAATGATGTTATTGCAGATGGACCAGACCAAATGTTGCGTTAACATCATCTCCCTGCATAGGACAGCCAGCGAATTTGTTGTTGTTTTAAACTTCCCAATGACTACATTTATTGGTGTCATTCCAATGTTCCCGATGTTGGGGGAAGTCCACAACCAGAGGCCACAGTTTAGGAATAACGGGTAGGCCATTTGGAACTGATATGAGGAAACACTTTTTCACACAGAGGGTTGTGAGTCTGTGGAATTCTCTGCCTCAGAGGGCGGTGGAGGCCGGTTCTCCGGATACTTTCAAGAGACAAGTAGATAGAGCTCTTAAAGATAGCGGAGTCAAGGGATATGGGGTGAAGGCAGGAACGGTGTACTGATTGTGGAAGATAGATCAGCCATGATAACATTGAATGGCGGTGCAGGCTCAAAAGGCCAAATGGCCTCCTCCTGCACCTATTGTCTATGTTACACTGAGACACCGAGAGCTGCAGGTGATGGAATCTTGAGCAAAACTCAAAGTGCTGGAGGATCTGAGCAGGACAGGCAGCATCTGGGGAGGTAAATGTTCATGACACATTACAGGTTGGGATCCTTCTCCAGTCTGAAGGAGCGGGGGGGGGGGGGGAGGGGGGGATGAGAGAAAGCTGGAATAGAGAAGCGGGGGCGGGACAAAGCCGGGCGAGTGATAGGTGGATATCAACGGTCCTACAGCGAGCAAGATAGATCACTGGACGAAAAAGACGTAGTACGGTCACGGGCAGATTCATGGGTCATTTTCGGCCCCATTTCCGTAACCAGCACCACTTCCGTCTCCGCACAAAAGATCCCGTAGCGGTGCAAAGACAACTAGTGCGGAGACGGAAGCCGGTTACGGAAACATCCTCGTAAAAATAAAAGTTCTCGGGTGAAAATCTTCTCCTCATTTTCAGAATTATAATTTATTAGCACAAACTGTTCCCCCGCAATGCTGATTACACTGTGAGTCGGGTCGGGTTACTGAAATGGATGACAAAAAGGCGCACGTTCCGTTCCGTTGCGTACTACACATCAGCCCGTTGCATTTAGCAGGAGTGGTCTATCTTGCTCCGCTTTAGGATCTTTGGTGGATACTGGTGAGGGAGTGATTGGCAGATGGGTGAAGTAAGTGACAAAGGCTAGAGGTGAAACGGGTGCCAGATAAGGAGAGAAGAGAATTGAAATGTAAAGCTGGAAGTAGGGATATGGGTGGAATGGGACGGGGACGGGGACGGGGGACAGGGGAATTATTAACATGGACTAGCTCTCTAGGAAGATTGCAAAATAAATTTATAAAATGGAGCAACATTTTCACAGTCAACCAAAAATTGAGTTAAGTATCCAGTCGGGAAAACATTTCCATCAGAAATGTATCCACAATTAACTAAGGCTAATTTTAGATTCTAAAGCGTGTGACAAACTTTACCAATGATAAATATTCATGAAAATGCACTCAGTGCAAAACTACACCCGAGGGTCCATTGTTCATTTTCATGAATTTAATTTAATGATGGAATATATGAAAATGATGGGGGCAAAATATTTGACACCTCCTCACTTAAGCATTATTAGGTTTCATAAAAAGTTATAAATGTGATAATGGTGCATCAATGCCTTCCTAGATGTTTCGTTTCTATTAAAAGAGATACAGCATGGAAACAGGCCTTTCGGCCCACCAAGTCCATGCTAACATTCGATCACCCGCTCACACTCGTTCTACGTTATCCCACTTTCTCATCCACTCTCTACACACTAGGGGGCGATTTACGGAGGCCCGTTGACCTACAAACCCGCCTGTCTTTGGGACGTAGGGGGAAACCAAAGCACCCGGAGGAAACCCACGCAGGTCCCAGGGAGAACGTAACGTGCAAATAACCATATTAACAAAGCGAATGTGCCAGTTTAAAATGCCTGCTACCTTGATTAACTCAGCGGGTCAGGCAGCAACTGGGGAGGGAGAGGACAGGCGACGTTTCAAATCGGGACCCTTCTTCGGACTGATGGAGTGGGGGGGGCTGGAGGAAGAGAGCTGGAAAAGAGAGGTGGGGTGTGACACAAACGCTTGGCAAGTGATCCGAAGATGGGTGCTCACCGAAACGTCACCTATCCATGTTCTTCAGAGATGCTGCCTGACCCTCTGAATTACTCCTGCACTTTGTGTCTTCAATGTCAAGTGATAGGTGGACATAGGTGATTGGGGGGGGGGGGGGGGGGGGGGGGGGGGGGGGAGGGTGGAGTAAGCAGGTGGAATAAGTGACCAAGGCTGGAGGTGAAGAGGAGACAACAAAGGGTGTCAGTTACGGAGAGAAGAGGAGGAGTGAAATGTAAAGCTGGAGGAAAGGATATGGGTGGAGGGGACAGAGGAGAGGGAAGAGAGTGTGAGTTACCATCCTTGAATTTTACTTTCTGCTTTGCTAGTTGTAAGAATTAAATCACAAAGTGCTGGATGAATTTGGCGGGTCAGGCAGCATCTGTGGAGGGACAGGAGAGTTGCCGTTTTGGGTCGGGACCTTTCTTCAGGTTAATGAAAGGCATCGTCTGTCCACTCCCTCCACGGATGCTGCCTGATCCGCTGAGTCGACCCAGCACTCTGCGCTTTGCTCACGATCCCAGCATCTGCAGTTTCTTGTGTCTCCATAGCCGTGGGAATTCTTTGATTTGAACAGATAATTAGTAAGATCAGTCGGGCACTGTTGCTGGTGCCTTAGCTCCTCAATAAGTAAGCCTGCTGGCTCTTTATGGTTAACTCCTTACGATAATAGCAATGGGTGCCATCCCTTCATCATTAATTGCAAAACATGGGTCATCGAGTCATACCCTACCGCATCATACCCTGGCCCTTCAGCCCAACTTGTCCATGACCACTAGGATACCCCATCTACTCAAGTCACATTAGACCCACGTTCCCCCCTCAACCCATCAAACCGTTCCTATCTATGTACAGGTGCTCCCCGATTTACCACGTTTCGACTCGCGATATTTTTCGGTTTACGATAGGTTTATCGGAACGTGACCCCATCGTAGGGCGAGGAGCAGCCGTGTCTGTCCAAATGTGTTTTCAATGGTATTCTCGTACCTGCCTCAACCACCTCCTCTGGCAGCTCATTCCATGTGTCCCGAAGAAAGGTCTCAACCCCATTCCTTCTCTCCAGAGATGCTGCCCATCCCGCTGAGTTACTCCCACATTTTGTGTCCATCTTTAATGTAAACCAGCATCTGCAGTTCCTTCATACAATATATATGATCACCACCCGTTGTGTACAAAATCCTCTCAGGATCCTATTAAATCTTTCACCTCCCTCACCTTAAACCTATGTCCTCTGGTTGTTGATTCCACTACACTGGGGAAAAGCCTTTGTGCATTCACCCTATCTATTCCCCTCATCATTTTATACATCTCCATAAGATCACTCCTCAGCCTCCTGCGCTCCAAGGAATTAAGCCCGAGCCTGCCTAACCTCTCCCTATCGCCAAGTCCCTCGATCCCTGGCAACATCTTCGTAAATCTTCCCGGCACTTCTTCCGGCTTAATGGGATCTTTCCGTCAGCAGGTTGACCAAAACGCACACAATGCGCCAAGTGGGGCGTCGAAATCTGGGTCATTATAATTAATTTTGCAAGCAGTCAAGCGTAAAAGCTGCTTACAAAGTGTATTGCATCGCAGAGCCTTAGCAAATGAAAGACTTTACAAGGCGCTCGCACTGCAGAATGGGAATCATCAGTCAGGCTGAAACAGCAACACTAAGCATTCCGTGGCATACGTGGGACTTCCTACTGTCAGAGACAGAGGCACGGGTACGAGGCGACAAGTTAGGAACAGATCGGGTAGACAGCCAGAGCCTTTTGCCCAGGGTGGAACAATCGAACACCAGTGAGCACGCTGCCCCGGCAAGGCCACTAGTGCAATCACCAACTACTCGCACCCTGGTCACTCCCTCTTCTCCCCTCTCACATCAGAGGTGCGAGAGGTGCAGAAGTGTGAAAACGCACACCTCCAGATTCACGGACAGTTTCTTCCCAGCGGTTATCGGGCAATTGAACAATTCTGCCAACAACCGGAGAGCGGTCCTGACCTCCCACCTACCGCATCGTGGACGCGCGGACTCTCGTTAATCAGACTCTAACTTGCAATGACCATTCTTCCCATGATCCAGTATCTGTACACAGTGGGCGGCTGCATTGTAATCTTGTACACTCTTTCCACTGACTGGATAACACGCGACAAAAAGCTTTTCACCGTACCTCGGTACACGTGACAATAAACTAAAGTAAATTTACTGACCAAGCTAAAGGGCGGTACGGTGACACAGCGGTAGAGCTGCAGCCCTAGGGCGCCAGCGACCCGGGTTCGATCCCGACTACGGGTGCTGTCTGCACGGAGTTTGTGCGTTCTCCCCGCGACCTGCGTGGGTTTTCTCCGAGACCTTTGGTTTCCTCCCACGCTCCAAAGATACACAGGTTTGTCTTGGCTTGGTATCAATGTAAAATTGCCCCCAGTGAGTGTAGGGTAGTGCGAATGTGCGGGGATCGTTGGTCGGCGTGCACTGGGTGGGCCAAAGCGCTGTATCTCTCCACTAAACTGAAATAAACTCAACGTAGCTTTAAAATGAGAAGTGCAAAGTTTAATGGGGATGCGCTGGGCACGTTTTAATCTCATACACAGAGAGTGCTGGGTGCCTGGAGGGATGGTGCTGGAGGCAGATCTGATAGTGGTGTTTAAGAGGCTTTTGGGTAGGCACAAGAATGGGAGGTTATGAATTACGTGCAGGCAGAGAAGAGTTTGTCGGCACCACGTTCAACACAGATATTGTGGGCTGAAGGGCCTGTTCCTGAGCAGCACTCTTCCAAATCTAAGCTCCAAATAAGTCCAACTGCCTCCCAGGGCTAAACGCAAGTAGATCACGCCAAACTATGTAACTCGCCGCTCAAAGCACATCCAATCGGAAGGAATGCTCCTTCCCAACTCAAGGTTATTTCTGCCACAAGTTAATTGCTGTGAGTACAATGGTACGACGCACTGTCAAGCATGTATTGTGTGGGTAAGCTAACAAAGGTATCATTAGACCAACAAGACTCTGAGCAATTTTGTCACTTTACGTTGGCCCGCAGTTCCATTTTTGGAAATGTTAAAAAACCAAATATAGAACAAACATCCAATCTTTGAAACACATCTTAAAAGGTCATCAACCACATGAAATGACACTGCTGCGTTCAATGGGAACATACAATACTAAGCAGAGCTGAGCAGAGTTTTCAGAATGACTCTGCATCAAGTAACGTCCATCACATCTGATTTTTCTTTTTAAAGCATTTTTTACTCAGAGGTCAGTGTGTATATGGAATGAGCTGCCAGAGGAGGTTCCTATTAAATCTTTCCCCTCTCACCTTCAACTTATGCCCTACGGTTCTTGATTTCCCTACCCTGCTTTCGCTTTATATATCCCTCATGATCTTATACAGATGTGTAAGGTCAACCCTCATCCTCCTGCGCTCTAAGGAATAAACTCCTAGCCTGCTCAACCTCAACCTGGAGCTTAGGGCCTCGAGGGAATCTCATTGAAACACACAAGATTGTTAAGGGTTTGGACACGCTAGAGGCATGTTCCCGATGTTGGGGGAGTCCAGAACCAGGGGCCACTGTTTAAGAATAAGGGGTAAGCCATTTAGAACGGAGACTGGGAAACACTTTTTCTCACAGAGAGTGGTGAGTCTGTGGAATTCTCTGCCTCAGAGGGCGGTGGAGGCAAGTTCTCTGGATGCTTTCAAGAGAGAGCTAGATAGGGCTCTTAAAGATAGCGGAGTCAGGGGATTTTGGGGAGAAGGCAGGAACGGGGTACTGATTGTGGATGCTCAGCCATGATCACAGTGAATGGCGGTGCTGGCTCGAAGGGCTGAATGGCCTCCTCCTGCACCTATTGTCTATTGAATGCAGGCAACATCCTCGTTAATCTTCTCTGAACTCTTTGCTGCTTGTTATTTAATTGTACATCGGAGTTTTGGACGAGTGCTAGAGGGCTTAGGTTTAAGGTTAGAGTGGGGTAGATTTAATAGTGACCAGAGGGGCAACGTTTTCACACAGAGCGTGGTGGATATATGGAATGAACTGCCAGAAGAAGTAGTTGAGGCAGGTACAGGAACAGCACTAAAGATATTTGGACAGGTACATGGATAGGAAAGGTTTAGGGGGATAAAATGTGGGCAAAAATGCTAGAGGGGACATCGTGGACAGCATGGATGTTGGGCTGAAGGGCCTGTTTCTGTGCTGTACGACTATAACCTTGCTCATTGTCCAATTCTCTGATTATGGATTAGTCAGGATTATGGAGAGTGCAGGACACAGAATAAAAGGACGTGCCTTTAGAAAGATAAGGAGGAATTTCTTTAGTCAGAGGGCGGTGAATCGGTGGAATTCATTGCCACTGAAGACTAAACTGAAAGTAGGAAGTCTTGGATTGTTTTAGGGACGGCGGTCACGGTGGCGCAGCGGTAGAGTCGCCGCCTTACAGCGAACGCAGCGCCGGAGACCCGGGTTCCATCCCCACTACGGGCGCTGTCTGTACGGAGCCTGCACGTTCTCCCCGTGACCTGCGTGGGTTTTCTCCGAGATCTTCGGTTTCCTCCCACACTCCAAAGATGTGCAGGTGTGTAGGTTAATTGGCTTGGTGTAAGAGTAAATTGTCCCCTAGTGGGTGTGAGGCAGAGTTAGTGTGCGGGGATGGCTGGTCGCCGCAGACTAGGTGGGCCGAAGGGCCTGTTTCCGCGATGTATCTCGAAACTAAACTAAAGCTGTGGAGCCATGTCAATGAATATTTTTCAGACGGTGATTGTCACATTCTTGATTAGTACGAGTATCAGGGTTTAAGGGAAGAAGGCCGGAGAATGGGGTTGAGGGGGCAAAACAGATTGGCCATGATTGAATGCTGGAGTGGACTCGATGGGGCGAATGGCCTAATTCTGATCCTGGAACTTATGAACTCGCCTTGAGGTTCATCTCTAAACCACAGTTTAAGCTTTTACTGAAGTTCAGGCAAGAGACTAGTTGTAATGAGAGGTCACAAACCTGAACTCTCGGATTCTCTGAGACCCGCTGAGTGTTTCTAGCATTTTCAGATGTTTTGTCAGATTTGCAGAATCACAGTGATTTGCTGCTGCCCTCCAGGGCACCGTTGCTTTTCTGAAATAATTCAGGTAACGTTGCGGTTGCAGCTCCTAGACCATGGAACTGCATCCCTCTTCCCATCAAAACTGCCCCCTCCACAGACTCTTTTAAGTCGAGACTAAAAACTCATCTTTACTCTCAAACCTTTCTTGACGTCCTCTGAGGGAGGGCTATATGTATGCATTTATGCATGTACTTAATCTATGAACCACTGTTTGTATAACGTTAGTACCTCCACCAATGTAAAGCACTTTGGTCCACGAGAGTACGCAAAAGGCTGGAGAAACTCAGCGGGTGCAGCAGCATCTAAGGAGCGAAGGAGATAGGCGACGTTTCGGGTCGAGAGCCTTCTTCAGACTGGTCAGGGATCAGGGAAACGAGAGATATAGACGGTGATGTGGAGAGATAAAGAACAATGAATGAAAGATATGCAAAAAAGTATCGATGGTAAAGGGAACAAGCCATTGTAAGCTGTTTGTGGTGTGAAAATGAGAAGCTAGTGCGACTAGGGTGGAGGAGGGAGATAGAGAGAGAGGGAATGCCAGGGCCCGAGGGCTGAGGGAGAGGTGGGAAGGGGAGGAGACAGCAAGGGTTAACAGAATTGAGAAAATTCAATGTTCAAGCCCAGAGGATGCAGACTCCCCAAGCGGAATATGAGGTGCTGTTCCTCCAACTTGCGGTGTTGCTCACTCTGGCCGTGGAGGAGGCCCAGGACTGAGAGGCCGGATACGGAATGGGAGGGGGAGTTGAAGTGCTGAGCCACCGGGAGGTCGGGTTGGTTATTGCGGACCGAGCGGAGGTGTTCGGCGAAACGATCGCCAAGCCTCCGCTTGGTCTACGAGAGTTGTTTTGTAAATGTGCTATAGAAAGAAAAGTGACTTGACTTGACTAAAGTTACCAGAAGGTAGCAGTGACCATTTAACTCCTGCCGCTTTCTCAGCTTAGAATGGCTTTCTCGGCTTCAAGGGCGGCACGGAGACTCGTGGTAGAGTCACTGCCTCTCAGCGCCAGAGCCCCAGGTCCGATCCCGACTACGGGTGCTGTCTGTACAGAGTATGCACGTGCTCCCTGTGACCACGTGGGTTTTCTCCGGGAGCTCCGGTTTCCTCCAACACTCAAAGGACCCGCAGGTTTGTAGGTTAATTGGCTTCAGTAAAATGGTAAATTGTCCTTGGCGTGTAGGATAGTGCTGGTGTATGGGGTGATCGCTGGGCAGCTCGGACTCGCTGTATCTTTTACGTTTCAAGTCTAAATCAGGGGTTGGCAACCTACAGCCCATGGGCCGGATCCGGCCCGTAACGCGAAGTCATCCGGCCCGCAGGCGTATTATATTTCAGTTCGTTTTCGCGACCTGGGAACTGCAGCCAGTCCCGGGGACGCGAGCTGATCTGGGAACCACACCTCGTCCCGGGGCCACGCAGGTGACCTGGCCGCAACAGCCAGTCCCAGGGGTGGGTGTTGAGGAGAGGCGTGTGCGTGGAGCGATTCCGGATGAGCTTACCCCCGCTCCGTCGGAATTGTTCATAGGACCCATGGCCCGGCTCCCTCCCCGAGAGCCGGCCCCACGCAACATGAGCCGCCTTTCCGAGATGCCCAGCGTGCCGTTCCGTGATGCGGAGAGGCGCGTGTTGTACAGGCTGCTCTTGCACACTCTCCACTTCCTCGCCCTCGTCTTCCGTCCAGGCACGCCCTGGCGGTCCGTGTTACCACCTGACGAGGGGAGAGGTCCTCAGTGGAGGTCTCTCTATAAGCGAGTCCTCTCCCTTTACATCGGGGACCTGAGGTAGAGAGTGTTGCACAAAGCCGTGGCCTGTAACAGGTACTTGAGCCAGTTCACGGACTCGTCCGCCGCCTGTCACTTCTGCGGCGAGGAGGAGACCGTGTTCCATGTCTACATGGAGTGTGAGAGGTTGCAGCCCCTGTTCGAGTATCTGAAGGGGCTGCTCCTCAAGTTTTGGCCCCACTTTAGTCCGACGCTATTGATTTTTGGGCACCCGGTGCAGAGGGGGGAGGGTCGGGAGGGAGGAGGGGGTCTCCCTGTCGGTCTGCTCCTGGGCCTGGCCAAGATGGCCATTCGCGGGTCCAGGCAGCGGGCAGTCGACGGCCGCACAGCAGTCGGCTGCCTGCCCCTCTTCCGGGGTTACGTCCGTGCCCGCGTGTCCCTAGAGAGGGAACACGCGGTGTCCATGGGGACTGTGGAGGCTTTCCGTGAACGCTGGTCACCGCAGGAGGTCGAATGTATTATTGATAAAAATGATAATATTTTAATTTGAGAACTTTCTTTGTAAAATGCCAATATAGGCATTCTCTGATCGTGTTACTGTTTTGTATTTGTTGGTTTGAAAAAAAAAAAAAAAGGGGCAGGCGAGGGACCTGCAGAAAACTAATTGAAAAGCACGCGAAAACTAATGCAAAACACAACACCAAGGGTCACACTTTAGCGATAGATGTGGCCCGCCATCCGCTCACAGACATGGATGCTGGCCCCTATGCAGAACAAGGTTGCCCACCCCTGGTCAAAATCATTCAGCCATTCTACTTGCTTTGTTGATTTTTGTCGCTGTGTCTAATCAGAGGGAGCATCAAATATACATCATTAACAACATCGTTTCAAACATTAACTATTTTCACAGCTTTCACCAGATTTGAATTAGTTTCATTTGTTTACAAAAACAGGTTGTTACAGAGCATTAGAATACTGTATTAGTTCAAAATGTATCTTTAAGGGCCTGTCCCACCTGCATGCGATTGCGTGGGTTTGGCGTGACCAAACGGAAGCGGAGTTCACTCAAAGTTTTCGCTAAGTACGCGCGTGACGTCATTTGCGTCATGCTTACCCACAGCTGGGCAGGTGGCGGGCCGACTGAATTTGGGCGTCGCATGGCATCGGGCGGTGACGTCATCAGGCAACACCACACCGGGCGGTGACGTCATCGCGCAACGCCACGCGCTAGGCGTACGCCGTCAAGACTCTGCGTACGACCGCAATGCGCCTGCGTGCCGACAGGCCGTTGGCGGGCGAAGATTTCGGCCACTGTGAGATTTTCGGAGCCCCGCACGATGTCGGGACCAGCCCCGCACAACTCCGTGCTTCTAAGTGGGACCGGCCCCGCGCGGCCATACGGTGCCCGTACGCCTCAAGCGACCACGTAATTTGCGAGCCAAGGTCGCGTACGTGGGACGGGCCCTTTAGTTGTTAACACTATAGACAGCAAGACCATAAGACATAGGTGTAGAATTAGGCCATTCAGCCCGTCGAGTCCCCTCCACCATTCGATCATGGCTGAACTATTTTCCCTCTCAGTTCAGAGATACAGCTTGGAAACAGGCCCTTCAGTCCACCGACTCCATTCTGAACATTGATCACCCGTTCACACCAAGGCTATGTTATCCCACTGTTGCACCCACTCCCTACAATCTAGGGGCAGTTTATGGAGGCCAATTAACCGAGAAACCTGCGCATCTTTGGGATGTGGGAGGAAACCAGAGCACCCGGAGGAAACCCATATATTCACTTGCAAATAGCCACATTAATGTACCAAATTAATGTCATAGGAGTAGAATTAGGCCATTCGGCCCATCAAGTTTACTCTGCCACTGATCTATCTTTCCCTCTCAACTCCATTCTCCTGATTTCTCCCTGTGACCTTTCACATCCTCACTAATCCAGAACCCTTCTCCGTGGATTGTCACCTTGTCGTGGTGGAGAAGCTTGTGTGGACCTGAGATCCTGAGAGCGATGCCGTCTGGAGCTATGCTCCTGGTAGGGCCACCCATGGCAGTAAGGTTGAGGGGGAGGTCTCTGACAAAGAGCAATCCAACCAAGACCTCAACGGTGGAACAGGCGGAGGACGATGGCTGACCTTAGTGGAGCGTCACAACGGCTGGGAAGGCGGATGAAGGCTGCAGCAGAAAAGGGTCTCCGGTCGTCTTGGACTCCATGCCACTGGATCCTGACCCAGATCTGCCAAGGACCGTGGGGTGGCTGTCTGTGCACCAGCCTCCCCACGTTAAACAAAGTCACGCACAGGCGTCCTCCATGAGGGGACAGCCATACTCATTTCGAGTGACCGCTGACGAATCCCGAACCTGACAATTTCTGCTTTGAAAATACCCAATGACTTGGCCTCCATAGCTGTCTGTGGTAATAAGTTACGAGTCTGGCAAATAAACTCCTCCTCATCTCAGAATCAAAATCAGAATCACACTTTATTCGCCACGTATGTTTTGCAACATAGGAGGAATTTCACTGGCCAGGTCAGTCATACAATTAAAAGCAACAAAACACTCAAATACACATTTTAACATGAACATCCACCACAGTGACTCCTACACATTCCTCACTGTGATGGAAGGCGAAATAAAGTTCAAGCCTCTTCCTTTTGTTCTTCCTCGGTCGGGGGCCTCGAGCCCTCGTTGACGGGACGGCCTTGAATCCCGTAGCCAGTGGCGTTTGGGCTCTCCGCGTCGAGGCGTCCAGCTCCTGCATCGGGGGGATGTCAGCTCCCCCGCGCCGGGCGATCGAACCTCGCGTCGGGCTGGACGAACCTTCTACGGCGTTGGAGCTCCCGACTCGCCTCTCCCGAGACTGCGAGCCCTTGACGGTAAGTCCAGGGTGGTCGCGGTGGGAGCGATCCCAGGCAAGGGATCCGCTCGGATGTTAAGTCCGCGCCCCGCGGTGGGGCTCACGACAGTCTGAGGCTGCTTCCAGCTCCATCGATGGTAGGCCGCAGAGCCCAGAGAATGTGATCCGAAACTTGATCACATCTCCGGGAAGGTAGGAACTTGAAAAGAAGTTTCCCCCAATCCCCTCCCCCCTCCCCCCACACAAAACAAACCGAAGTACATCAAATCAAACTCTCAACAAATGCTAAAAACAAAAAGATGAAAAAAACGAACAGACTGCCGGCAGGGCTGCCATCTCCCCGGCGCCACTGGTGTAATCTCCTTTCTAAATGGTGAACCTGACCTCATCTGCTAATATGGAGACACAGAAACTGCAGAAGCTGCATATAAAATCGTGAGGGAAATAGACGGGGCATCTTGGTAAATACCTGGGAGTCCACATCTCAGAGGATCTGACATGGACACCACACGCTGCCGCACTGGTGAGTAAGGCAAGGCAGTTGAGGAAATTCAGAGTGTCTCTGAGGATCCTCCAGTGCTTCTACTCAGCGGCTGTGGAAAGCATCTTGTCCGGAAACATCACAATCTGGTTTGGGAACTGCTCTGCCCAGGACAAGAAGGCTCTGCAGAGAGTAGTGTTTGGCCGAACGCACTGTGGGAACTACACTCACCCTCCTGCAGGAACTATACATCAGAAGGTGCAACTCCAGAGCCAATAAGAACATGGGGGACCCCTTCCACCCCAGCAATTGACTGTTCCAGCTGCTACGGTCAGGCAAGCGCCTCCGTTGCCATGCTGTGAAAACAGAGAGGATGAGAAGGGGTTTCTTCCCAGAGGCCACTAGAACTGTAAACTCCTATCTCACCAGGGACTAACTTACTGTACCAGTCTACTGTTGTGTGGTGTCGACTCATACAGCAAGGCCTTCTTCCGTGCTGTATGAGTCTATGACAAGAGACTGCAGATGCTGGGATCTTGAGCAAAGATACAAACTGCTGGGAGCGTTTAGCGGGTCAGGCAGCATGTGTGGAAGCAAAGGGCAGGCCACATTTTGAGCCGGGACCCTCCTTCAGACTCCGAAGTGTCACTCGTCAGACTCTAGCCTGCTGAAGGGTCCCGAGCCAAATTGTCATCTGTCCATTCCCTCCACAGATGCTGCCCGACCTGCTGAGTTCCTCCAGCACTTTGTGTTTTGCTCACCTGCTAACATGCTGAACCACCAACAGTAAGTAACCAATTTCTTATTTTTTAAATATCACAAGAAATAAAACCCTGTTTCAGTCCGATTATAAACTGTCTTCAATTCTGCATTCAAACACAACACGTTATAAACTTTAAAAAAAAAAGGCACAGTGCTGGAGTAACTCAGCGGGTCAGGCAGTGTCTCTGGAGAACATGGATAGGTGACGTTTCAGGTCAGGACCCTTCTTCAGAAGGAGGGTCCCGACTCGAAACGTCACTTATTCATGCTCTCAGAGATGCTGTCTGACCTGCTGTGTTACTCCAGCACTTTGTGTCTTGTTTTGTAAACCAGCATCTTCAGTTCCTTGCTTCTAGGTTATAAACGGTTGTCAGTTCTGCATTAAAATACAAGAGATAAAAGCTCTTTAATTCTGCATTAAAACATAACTGATCAAAACTGTCTTAAATTCTGAATAAAACACAACACAATTCTGCATTAAAACAGCTCAATTCGGCATTAAAACACAGCTCAATTCTGCATGGCAACAACTCAATTCTGCATTGAAACAGCTAAATTCTGCATTGTAACAATTCATTTTCTGCATTGCAACAACTCAATTCTGCATTGAAGCAGCTAAATTCTGCATTGTAACAACTCAATTCTGGATTGAAACACAGCTCAATTCAGCATTGAAAGCTCAATTCTGCATTAAAACAGCTCAATACAGCATTAAAACTGCTCAATTCTGCATTGCAACAACTCAATTCTGCATTAAAACAGCTCAATTCTGCATTGAAACAACTCAATTCTGCATTGAAACAACTCAATTCTGCATTGAAACAACTCAATTCTGCATTAAAATAACTCAATTCTGCATTAAAACAGCTGTTTTGCATTGAAACACAGAATTCTGCATTGAAACATAGCTCAATGCTGCATTAAAACAGCTCAATTCTGCATTAAAACACAGCTCAATTCTGCATGGCAACAACTCAATTCTGCATTGAAATACAGCTCAATTCTGCAACAACTCAATTCTGCAATGAAACACAGCTCAATTATGCATTTCAACAACACACTTCTGCATTGTAACAACTCAATTCTGCATTGTAACAACTCAATTCTGCATTGAAACAGCTCTATTCTGCATTGAAACAGCTCTATTCTGCATTGTAACAACTCAATTCTGCATTGTAACAACTCAATTTTGCATTGAAACAGATCAATTCGGCATTGAAACAGCAATTCTGCATTAAAACAGCTCAATTCGGCATTAAAACTGCTCAATTCTGCATTGAAATACAGCTCAATTCTGCATTGCAACAACTCAATTCTGCATTAAAACTGCTCAATTCTGCATTGAAAGCTCAATTCTGCATTAAAACAACTCAATTCTGCATTGAAACAACTCAATTCTGCATTAAAACAGCTCAGTTTTGCATTGAAACACAGAATTCTGCATTGACAACATAGCTCAATGCACATTAAAACAGCTCAATTCTGCATTAACAAGCTCAATTCTGCATGGCAACAACTCAATTCTGCATTGAAATACAGCTCAATTCTGCAACAACTCAATTCTGCAATGAAACACAGCTCAATTATGCATTTCAACAACACACTTCTGCATTGTAACAACTCAATTCTGCATTGTAACAACTCAATTTCTGAAACAGCTCATTCTGCATTGTAAAACAACTAACAACTCAATTTTGCATTGAAACAGATCAATTCGGCATTGAAACATCAATTCTGCATTAAAACAGCTCAATTCGGCATTAAAACTGCTCAATTCTGCATTGAAATACAGCTCAATTCTGCATTGCAACAACTCAATTCTGCATTGAAACAACTCAATTCTGCATTGAAACAACTCAATTCTGCATTAAAATAACTCAATTCTGCATTAAAACAGCTGTTTTGCATTGAAACACAGAATTCTGCATTGAAACATAGCTCAATGCTGCATTAAAACAGCTCAATTCTGCATTAAAACACAGCTCAATTCTGCATGGCAACAACTCAATTCTGCATTGAAATACAGCTCAATTCTGCAACAACTCAATTCTGCAATGAAAAACACAGCTCAATTATGCATTTGCAACAACACACTTCTGCATTGTAACACTCAATTCTGCATTGTAAACAACTCAATTCATTGCATTGCAAAACAATTCTGCATTGAAACAACTCAATTCTGCATTGTAACAACTCAATTCTGCATTGAAACAACTCAATTCTGCATTGAAACAACTCAATTCTGCATTGAAACAACTCAATTCTGCATTAAAACAGCTCTATTCTGCATTGAAAGCTCAATTCTGCATTGAATCAACTCAATTCTGCATTGAAACACAGCTGAATTCTGCAACAACTCAATTCCGCATTGAAACACAGCTCAATTCTGCAACAACTCAATTCTGCATTGAAACACAGCTCAATTATGCATTGCAACAACACAATTCTGCATTAAAACAGCTAAATTCTGCATTAAAACAGCTCAATTCTGCATTAAAACACAGCTCTATTCTACATTGCAACAACTCAATTCTGCATTGAAAGCTAAATTCTGCATTGTAACAACTCATTTTCTGCATTGTAACAACTCAATTCTGCATTGAAACAGCTCAATTCTGCATTGAAACAACTCAATTCTGCATTGAAAACAGCTCAATTCTGCATTGAAAACAGCTCAATTCTGCATTAAAACAGCTCAATTCTGCATTAAAACAGCTCAATTCTGCATTGAAACAAAACATTCTGCTAAATTTCTGCATTGTAAACAACTCAATTCTGCATTGAAACAACAGCTCATTGCATTGAAACACAATTCTGCATTAAAAACAGCTCAATTCTGCATTGAAAACAGCTCCAATTTCTGCATTGAAACAGCTCAATTCTGCATTAAAAAGCATACAATTCTGCATTAAAACAGCTCAATTCTGCATTGAAAACAGCTCAATTCTGCATTGAAACAGCTCAATTCTGCATTGAAACAGCTCAATTCTGCATTGAAACAGCTCAATTCTGCATTGAAACAGCTCAATTTTGCATTGAAACACAGCTCAATTCGGCATTGAAACAGCAATTCTGCATTAAAACTGCTCAATTCTGCATTAAAACAGCTCAATTCTGCATTGAAAGCTCAATTCTGCATTAAAACAATTCAATTCTGCGTTGAAACAACTCAATTCTGCATTAAACAACTCAATTCTGCATTAACACAACTCAATTTTGCATTGAAACACAGCTCAATTTGGCACTAAACGCTACTGAATTGTGCAATGAAACAGCAGATTATAAACATCCTTCAGTGTGACACTGGTAAAACACAACAGGTTAAATCCGTACATGCTCTCACAGAATTTGGTAAGGACGCTGGGCTTCTCATGATTCCTGCGCTGGCGGAACCACCTCTGAATGGTGTGCACGTCCCAGTCCAGCTGCTTGGACAGCCCTTCCAACCGCTTCTCATCCGGGTGCTGGGAAACAATAACAAGGCAATTTAGCCAAGCATGGATTTCTCCATGATAATCGATAACAGTCCACATTATAGAGCGCCAGAGCGATTCCCACCCGTCGTCACACTGATGCAGGCACTCAGTTCATAAGTTCTAACAGCAGCATTAGGCCATTCGGCCCATCAAGTCTACTCTGCCATTCAATCACGGTTGATCTATCTTTCCCTCTCAACCCCATTCTCCTGCCATCTCCCCGTAACCCCTGCCACCCGCACTGATCAACAACCCGAAGCTTTCTCCGGGTGCTTCGGTTTCCTCCCGCATCCCAAAGGCGTACAGGTTTCCACGTTAATTGGCCTCTGTGAATTGTAAATTGTCCCTAATGTGTGGGATAGTGCTAATGTACGGGGTGAGCGCTGGTTGGTGCGGTCTCGGTGGGCCGAAGGGCTTGTTTCCACGCTGCGCCCAGTGCTGGTCTTCCTGTGTCGGCCACATTGCCCTCAGCCCCCGGGCAGGTTAGAAGGAGCTGCAGAGAGCGGGTGGGTGATCAATGGGAACACCCTCCCTTTGGTTCTCAGTCCATACCACGAGCTAAGTGTTGAAACCCTCCAGAGCCACATGGTGGAGTGTGGACCCCGAGCGTCATCTTTAGGAGCGTTCCCGAGAAACGTTCCCGGAAAACGCCTTTTCCATCTAAATGCAAAAAGGTTTCCCTGCCTTCACTCGCCACTGAACCTTTCCCGCTGAGGGTGATCTCCATAAAGATGGAAGTTAGACAAAAAGCTGAGGAAACTCAGCGGGTGAGGCAGCATCTAAGGAGTGAAGGAATGGGTGACGTTTCGGGTCGAGACCCTTCTTCATTGCAGAGAGTAAACTGGTTGCAAACTGAATCCCCCATGGTTGAAACAAAGAACTGCTGATACTCTTTAGGCTGAAAAAGGGTCCCGGCCCAAAACATCCCCTTTCCATGTTCTCCAGAGATGCTGCCTGACCCACTGAGTTACTCCAGCTCTCTGTGAAACGTCACCTATCCATGTTCTCCACAGATGCTGCCTGACCCGCTGAGTTACTCCAGCTCTCTGTGAAACGTCACCTATCCATGTTCTCCACAGATGCTGCCTGACCCACTGAGTTACTCCAGCACTCTTGTGCTCTTTGGAGCCACCCATTCATTCTTCTGCTGATGAAGAATCTTTCATCCGCTCACCTTGTGCTTCCAGCAGGGATTTGGACGGTGCTTGGTTTCCATCTAACAGTTGCTGTTGCCCATCACATGAGCAGAAGGAAGTCCTCCTGTGCTTCCACCACTGAACCCCACCGACCGCCACCCCTGTCTCTGTGTAGGGTTCTGCTCTATGTGGAGATGAAATTGTGTGTTGTGAGGGAAATATCTAGGTTATCTAGGTTACAGTTGAGTTTAGAGATACAGCATTGAAACAGGCCCTTTGGCCCACCGGGCCCACACCAACCATCGATCACCCATTCACACTAGTTTAGTTTGGAGATATAGTGCGTAAACAGGCCTTTCGGGCCATCGGATCAATGCCAACCAGCGATCCCCACACATTAATATTATACTACACCCACTAGGGACAATTTTTACATTTACCAACCCAATTAACCTACAAACTCGTACGTCTTTGGAGTGTGGGAGGAAACCGAAGATCTTGGAGAAAACCCACGCAGGTCACGGGGAGAACGTGAAAACTCCGTACAGACAGCACCCGTAGTCAGGATTGAAACCGGGTCTCCGGCGCTGCATTCGCTGGAAGGCAGCAACTCTGCCGCAGCTCCACCGTGACCGCCCGTGCAGAGAGAATCCAGCACGTGTGGGAGTATCCGCCACCAACATCATGCTCAGCTTCCCAGAGTGGGACTTGAACCTGCAACCTCGGTCTCAAAGACTAAAATGTGAGCCACTGAGCTATTGTTGGCTTCTAGCATTGAGAAGAACATCCAGGGTTCTAGCATTGAGAAGACCACCTAGGGTTCTAGCATTGAGAAGAACACCCAGGGTTCTAGCATTGTGCAGAACATCCAGGGTTCTAGCATTGAGAAGGCCATCCAGGGTTCTAGCATTGAGAAGGCCATCTAGGGTTCTAGCATTGAGAAGGCCATCTAGGGTTCTAGCATTGAGAAGAACACCCAGGGTTCTAGCATTGAGCAGAACATCCAGGGTTCTAGCATTGAGAAGGCCATCTAGGGTTCTACCATTGAGAAGAACATCCAGGGTTCTAGCATTGAGAAGACCACCTAGGGTTCTAGCATTGAGAAGAACATCTCTTACCTAAGAGTGGAAAGAAAAAAAAATACTGAAGCCAGGGCGAAGATGGACACGAAAAGCTGGAGTAATTCAGCGGGTCAGACAGCATCTCTGGAGAAAAGGTGACGTTTCAGTTCGAGACCCTTCTTCAGACTGGAGTCAGGGGAAAGGGAAACGAGAATATAGAGGGTGATGTCACGAGCTAGGGCTGTTGGTACATACAATACAAACATTGGATCGATTTCTGCAAAACAAGTGCTTAATGAACTTCATTTGCAAAAATGTAGTTTCAGTGCACCGGCACTTCCATCACCCCTGCCACTGCACATAATTACAGCTGAGGAACGCTGTAAGAGGGGAAAGACTTGTCCTGCTAGTTCTCTCCCCCCGTCCCTTGCCCTGAGTGAAGGCAGCCCTGTACAGAGATACACGAGCGATCCAGAGCAAGATTAGCAGAATGCAATGCATCTCGATGACAGGCCGTGTGCAGGAATGCTTGTGAACCAGTTACATTCTTTGCAAAGAGTAACTTGTATTTACGACGCTTCTCCAGCCTCGCCTTCTAGTTGACCTCTCCTTGACTCCCAGCGAGTTGATCCTCCACACTCGCCGCGCCGTCACGGATTCTCACATCTCCGTTGACCACACGATGGCCGAGGCTTGAAAAGGGCCTGCGCATCTTCATCAGTAAAGGGCCTGTCCCACTTCCACGACCTAATTCACGACCTTTTTTACTCGGGGACATTTTTCACCAGGCTTGAAAAAACGCCGCGACCTACTTGATGCCACGCGTCCCTACGACTAGCGTCACGACCTACCTACGACCTCCTACGATCTCGTGACGACCAAGCTGCGAGTACAAAGTCAAGGGCAAACTCGGCAGAGGTTGTGAATTAGGTCGTGAAAGTGGGACAGGCCCTTAACTCTTTCCCTCAGTTTCGCGTAAAAGTAACCTAGCACTTCATCGAAGATAGACACAAAATGCTGGAGTCACTCAGCGGGACAGGCAGGAATGGGTGACGTTTCGGGTCTTCTTCAGATATCTGCCCCATCGCTGGATGTGACCACAATATGCAAAGCAATATTAGCGGTCTTTAATATATCCAAGAGTTTGAGTTTAGTTCATTGAGGTACAGGAGCCTGAAGACTGCAACGACCAGGTTCAGGAATAGCTACTTCCCCACAGCCATCAGGCTATTAAACCTGGCTCGGACAAAACTTTGAACATTAATAGCCCATTATCTGTTATTTGCACTTGATCAGTTTATTTATTCATGGGTGTATTTACTTATATAATGGTATATGGACACGCTGATCTGTTCTGTATTCATGCCTACTATGTTCTGTTGTGCTGAAGCAAAGCAAGATTTTCATTGTCCTATCGGGGACAAATGACAATAAACTCTCTTGAATCTTGAGTGTAGAAACAGTGTGGGTGTGTATTGAGAGTGTAGAAATTGCCAAGTAAATCGGAGCTGTCAAACAACCATGTTAAAACAAAAATCATTTTAAAAGACCAATAATTGCACTCTGTTCAGGTGTTTTTACTTGTTGATCTGACATAATACAGGGCAATGTGGTGCAGCGGTAGAGTTGCTGCCTCACAGCGCCAGAGACCCAGGTTCGATCCTGACTACGGCTGCTGTCTGTACGGAGTCTGCGCGTTCCCCCCGTGACCACGTGGGTTTTCTCCGGGTGCTCTAGTTTCCTCCCACACTCCAGGTTTGTAGGTTAATTGGCTTTGGTAAGTTGTAAACTTTGTCCCTAGTTTGTAGGGTAGTGCTAGTGTATGAGGTGATCGCTGGTCGGCACGGACTCAATGGGCCAAAGGGCCTGTTTCCGCGCCGTATCTCTAAAGTCCAAAGTCTAAAGTAAATGTATAGAAAGTGAACCTACTCCACTGGCGAGTTGGTTAATTAAACACTTAGCAACACACAAGAAACAACTAATTCCATGTTGCAAACGTTCTTTGCGATAGGGCACAGCACATCACACATGCTCTCGTTATCTGGACTGGTAACGGAAGGAAGTTTATCAATTGATCACGTCTTTTATCTGCCCTTGGCTAACAGAAATAACCGTTGCCTGTGACAGCACAGTACGTCAGTGGAGCTCATTGCCACAGACGGCTGTGGAGGCCAAGTCAAGGCAGAGATAGATACATTCTTGATTAGTACGGGGGTGTCGGGGGTTACGGGGAGAAGGCAGGGGAATGGGGTTGAGAGGGGAAAATTGATCAGCCATGATTGAATGGTGGATGGGCCGAATGGCCTTACTTAGCTCCTATCAATAATGACCTAATGAACAAGTCACCCCGTTTACACCTTCCATTGAGTGGGCATTGCACGGAGGCCGACAGCCCCTGACCAAAGGTTGTACTTGGTGTTTAAGAAGGAACTGCAGATGCTGGAAAATCGAAGGTGGACAAAAATGCTGGAGAAACTCAGCGGGTGCAGCAGCATCTATGGAGCGAAGGAAATAGGCAACGTTTCGGGCCGAAACCCTTCTTCAGACTGATGTAGGGTGGGGGGAGAAGAAAGGAAGAGGAGGAGCCCGAGGGCTGAGGGAGAGCTGAGAAGGGGAGGAGACAGCAAGGGCTACCGGAAATTGGAGGTCAATATTTTTGCCACTAGGGTGCAGACTGCTCAAGCGGAATATGAGGTGCTGCTCCTCGGTTATACTTGGTGATCTTATAGAGGTGCGTAAAATAGATTGAGTCGATGCACAGTCAAAAGATGGTGAAAAGATAAGGTGAAAAGATAAGGTGAATTGAGGGCCAGAGGACATAGGTTTAAGGTGTAGGGGAAAAGATTTAATAGGAATCTGAGGGGTAGCTTTTTCACACAAAGGATGGTGGGTGTGTGGAATAAGCTGATAAGAGGAGGTAGTTGAGGCTGGGACTATCCCAACGTTTAAGAAGCACTGGTACATGGATAGGACAGGTTTGGAGGGATCTGGAGCAAATGCGGGCAGGTGGGACTAGTGTAGCTGGGACATGTTGGTCGGTGTGGGCAAGATGGGCCGAAGGGCCTGTTTCCACGCTCTATCACTCTATGACTCTGTAAAAAATTCTCAATTTGAGAATTAAGCATGGTTTTGTCTCAGGCTGTAAAATACTTGCCTTTGTGATAGCAGTGAAGACTTTCTCCAAGATGGCGTTAGGCTGAGCTCGCTGGGGTCCATTTGCTTGGATTTTGAGACTTAACGCACACGGCCTGGCAATGAACCTGCGGACAGACGGATATTGTTAAACATTCCGAATTAAAAGCTGCACCTTGAACTTACTAACCAACCCTAACCTCAGATAATGGTTGCAAAAGAGCAAATATTACAACTATACATTATTCCCTTTACCCTGTATCTCTACACAACGCGCAGCTTGATTGTAACCATGTATAGACTTTCCGCTGACTGGGTAGCACGCAACACAAAAGCTTTTCAATGTACCTCGATACACATGACCATAAACTTAAGGGCCTGTCCCACTTTCACGACCCCCGCCGAGTTTGCCCTGGACTCATACTCGCGAGGTCGTAGGCGGGTCGTGATGCCAGTCGTAGGTACGCGTGGCATCAAGTAGGTCGGGGCGTTATTCTAGCCTGATGAAAAATGTCCAGGAGTAAAAAAGGTGGTGAAAGTGGGGACAGGCCCTTTAACTCATTGTCTACAGGGTACTATGTTTGTGTAGCATCTCTGGAGAGAAGGAACGGGTGATGCTTCGGACCGAGTCCCTTCTCTTCCCAAAAACTTCACCCATTCCTTCCCCCCAGAGACGCTGCCTGTCCCGCTGAGTTACTCCAGCACTTTATCTCTATCTTCAGTGTAAACCAGCATCTGAAGTTCCTTCCTACACACTAGGCTTTCGAAACATCAGGACGAGGAGAAAGATACTGCCTCATATATGACTTACTTGCAGGCAAAGCAGATTAGTTTAGCATAGTTCAATTTACTCTCTGGCAGTGAAAGCTTTTTGTTGTGTTCTGTCCAGAAAGGCAGCACATGGTAACAATCGAGCCATCCACAGTGTAAAGATGCAGGATGAAGGGAATAGCCTTTAGCACGAGATAAAGTCCAGTAAAGTCCGATTAAACATAATCCGAGGGTCTCCAATGAGGCAGATGGGAGGCCAGGTCCGCTCCCTAGTTGGTGATAGGATGGTTCAGTTGCCCGATAACAGCTGGGAAGAAACTGTCCGTGAATCTGGAGGTATTTTTCGCTTTCACACAGTTGGAGAATAAGGGGTAAGCCATTTAGAACGGAGACGAGGAAACACTTTTTCTCACAGAGAGTTGTGAGTCTGTGGAATTCTCTGCCTCAGAGGGCGGTGGAGGCCGGTTCTTTGGATGCTTTCAAGAGAGAGCTGGATAGGGCTCTTAAAGATAGCGGAGTCAGGGGATATGGGGAGAAGGCAGGAACGGGGAACTGATTGGGGATGATCAGCCATGATCACATTGAATGGCGGTGCAGGCTCGAAGGGCCGAATGGCCTACTCCTGCACCCATTGTCTATTGTCACACTTCTGTACCTCTTGCCTGATGGGAGAGGGGAGACGAGGGAGTGTCCGGGGTGAGACTGGTCCTTGATTGTGCTGCTGGCCTTGCCGAGGCAGCGTGAGGTGTAGATGGAGTCAATGGAAGGGTTTGTGCATCTTTCTAAACCCACCAGGGTCCATGTTGGGAAATGTAAAAGGAATGTAATCTGTAGATTCACTGCAGGATTTAAAAAAAAAATCTTATTTATATTCGTTTAATCAGTGCATTTTCTTGCAGAGATTCCTCAAAAATAACTTCCTCAAAAATAATCAGACAAATATTTATTTGCAATTTCCTTCCATGGCGGGGGTGTTCCAGGCCCATTTGCAGTTTTTTTGTTGGCCACTTGTCTGGTATCATCTTAGTATCCCTGATAAGTGTGAAATTATTCCATCTGCCTGCCTCTGATAAACGTAACACAATAACTGTGAACGCCCAAAGCTGAATTCAGTGATAAAGCCTGTCGTTCTTCTGCTAAACATCTCTCCTCGCCATTAGGGATGAAATGTTCACTGCCACCACACACTTGCGAGGAAATAACTAAATTAAGCATATCTTTCATAGCTGTGAGATAAAGGCATGAGCAAAACACACAGAGCGCTGGAGTAACTCAGTGGGGTCAGGCAGCATCTGTGGAGGGAACGGACAGATGACGTTTCCGGTCGGGACCGTAAGGCCATATTTTTCTTAGGAGCAGAATTAGGCCATTCGGCCCATCAAGTCTACTCCGCCATTCAATCATGGCTGATCTATCTCCCCATCCTAACCCCATTCTCCCACCTTCTCCCCATAACCCCTGACACCTGTTATAATCAAGAACATATCTATCTCTGCAATCAAAACATCAATTGGCTAGGCCTGCACAGTCGTTTGTGGGACTTCTTCACACCGGAGGGGGGGGGGGGGGGGGGGGGAAGCTGAACATGGGAAGTGGGGGCAGGACAAAGCCTGGCAAGTGATGGGTGGATACAGGTGAGGGGGTGATGGGTTGAGTTAGTGACAAAGGCTGGAGGTGTAAAAGGAGACAAAATGGTGTCAGGTGAGGAGAGAAGTGGAGGAGTGAAAGGTAAAGCTGGAGGGAGGGGTGTGGGGGCAAGAGGAGGGGGGGGGATAGAAGAGGGTCACTTACTCCACCCATCTGCCAATCACCTCCCCCCCCCCCTCACCTGTATCCACCTATCACTTGCCAGGCTTTGTCTGTGCGGAGTTTGCACGTTCCCCCAGGGAGCTGTGCTGCATTATTCAGTGCCCCATGTTCTATGTACAACCATCAGACATCTGAGGTGCCGCTTATTGGAAAGGGAAAGGATAAGCATAGCAGTGATGAGGCAAAAATAAAAATCAGAATTAAAGGGTGTGCCTTTAGAAAGGAGATGAGTGGGAATGTCTTTGGTCAGAGGGTGGTGAATCTGTGGAATTCATTGCCACAGACGGCTGTGGAGGTCAAGTCAGTGGATATTTTTAAGGTGGAGATACAGATATATTATTGATTAGTGCGGGTGTCAGGGGTTATGGGGAGAAGGCAGGAGAATGGGGTTAGGAGGGAGAGATAGATCAGCCATCAGGAGGAGCCTCGAAGGTCCAAATGGTCTAATTCTGCTCCTATGACATGAAATAGCCACGGGTGGAGACTAGAGACCAAGGAGGGGTCAGGTTCCCAATGCTCAGCATTCCTACAACTGTATAACGGCAATCAATACAGAATACAGGTCTGTTCCAGATTCCAGCATCTGCATTCTCCAGGGTCTTCCAAAAATATAGTCTGCACAGCTATGTAGCGAAGCAGACGTCTGAGAATATCTCCTCAAACAATAGAAAGCTCTAATCAAATCTGAAGGGATGGGGCAGCTGGCAGAGACACTGCCTCACAGCATCAGAGTCCCAGGTTCGATCCTCTCCTCGGCTGCTGTCGGTGTGGAGTCTGCACGTTCTCGCTGTGACCGCGCGCGTTTCCTCCGAGCGCTTCAGTTTCCTCCCACATCCCATAGACGTGCGGGTTTGTAGGCTAATTGGCTCCTGTACATTGCTAAATGGGGCGGGAGAACATGACCGGGTGACGTTTTGAGTCCGATGAAAGGTCACCTACCCGAAACGTCACCTGTCCATGTTCTCCACAGATGCTGCCTGACCCGCTGAGTTACTCCAGCACTCTGTGAAACATCACCTATGCATGTTCTCCAGAGATGCTGCCTGACCCGCTGAGTTACTCCAGCACTCTGTGAGGCGTCACCTATCCATGTTCTCCAGAGATGCTGCCTGACCCGCTGAGTTACTCCAGCACTCTGTGAGACGTCACCTATCCATGTTCTCCACAGATGCTGCCTGACCCGCTGAGTCACTCCAGCACTCTGTGTGTGCTCCGAATGTGTCTGCAGTACTGTTCAATGTTGGTCACAAAGCCAGATGGAAGACGGACCTGCCACAGGATGTCCACGCAAACACTGCCCAGAGCGGAGCTGCCATACTTCCAGCAGCTTCCTCGCTGCCCACCGCTCACAACTTCACCGCAGACAAGGCCTAAAGGCACAACCAGTGTGCCACACAAGTGTTCAACTCGCATCTCTCTGGGGCAGAGTAGTTTAGTTCAGTTTAATTGATTGTCACGTGTACCCGAGGCAGAGTGAAATGCTCGTTTGTTGTTCTCTATCCAGTCAGCGGAAAGACAATACATGATTCACAGTGTACAGAAACAGGATGAAGGGAATTCCATTTACTCCTAGATAAAGACCAGCAAACTCCAATTAAAAATAGTCTGAGGGCCTCCAGTGAGGTAGAGGGGAGGTCAGGACCGCTCTCTAGTTGGTGAGAGGATGGTCCACTTGCCTGATAACAGCTGGGAAGAAACTGTCCCTGAATCTGGAGGTGTGCGTTTTTCGCACTTCTGTACCTCCTAGTGCGATGAGGGAAAAGAGGGAGCGAGAGAGCGAGACTGCTCCTTGATGATGCTGCTGGCCTTGCCGAGGCAGCTCGAGGCATAAATAGAATCAGTGGAAGGGAGGTTGGTTTGTGTAGGAAGGAGCTGCAGATGCTGGTTTCAACCAAAGATAAACACTAAACGTTGGAGTAACTCAGCGGGACAGGCAGCATCTCTGGAGAACATGGATATGTGACGTATCGGGTCGGGACCCTCCTTCGGACCCAAAACGTCACCCAATCTTGCTGCCTGGCCTGCTGAGTTACTCCAGCACAGAGAATGGGTGACGGTTTCGGGTCGAGACCTTTTTATGTGTTGGCCTGAACAGCATCCACAACTCTTTGCAATCCTTTTTATTTCAATGCAGACAGTACATAACACACTGGCCTCCTTTGGGAAGGGTATGGAGTACAAAGGATCAGGCATTATGTTTCAGCTTTCCAAGTCATTGGCGAGGCTGGCCGTGGAATATTGCATGCATTTCTGGTGCATGCATGCATCCGTTTCCTCCGCACAACAACGCACGTTAAAACCAAGCACGTCTCCGTCCTTTGCAACACACACAAGGTCCTTTTTTTTGGTTTCTAATCGAGTAGCATACATAAAATTAGTGGTGGTCCAGTTTTACAGGAAGACATAATTTATGAATAGGCCAGAGCAATCCAGGGACTCAGCCCAACCTGCCCTTGTCAACCAACATGCCCCCATCTACACTAGTCCCACCTGCCTGCCTTTGGCCCAACCTGCCCATGTCAACCAACATGCCCCCATCTACACTAGTCCCACCTGCCTGCCTTTGGCCCAACCTGCCCATGTCAACCAACATGCCCCCATCTACACTAGTCCCACCTGCCTGCCTTTGGCCCAACCTGCCCATGTCAACCAACATGCCCCCATCTACACTGGTCCCGCCTGCCTGCCTTTGGCCCACATCCCTCCAAACCTGTCCTATCCATGTACATGTCTAATTGCATCTTAAGCGTTGGGATAGTCCCAGCCTCAACTACCTCCTCTGGCAGCTCGTTCCATACACCCTCCACCCGTGTGTGTTAAAACGTTACCCCTCAGGTTCCCATTAGATCTTTACCCCTTCATCTCCAACCTATGGCTCGATTCCCCTACTCTGGGCAAAAAGACTGGTGCGTTTACCTGATCTATTCCAGCTCTCCAATATACAATATTTTGAACATGCAACCAGTTTTAAGATTCAAGACGCACTTGGTGATGCAGATGTATCTGCCTGGCAACAGGCTGACGAATTGGCAGGACTCAACCCGTGGTTTTAAAATCCCCATTCCCATCACCAACAATGTCACCACGGCACCCAAATTAGATTTCTGCTCAATATTGTACAGATCAAGATAGATGCTTTCTGAGGACAAAGCCAACAGTACATTTGGCACGTTAACACTCCAGTTTCCTCATGTCATATGAGGAAAGATTGAAACGACTAGGCTTGTATTCACTGGAGTTTAGAAGGATGAGGGAGGGGATCTTATAGAAACATATAAAATTATAAAAGGACTGGACAAGCTAGATGCAGGAAAAAATTTCCTAATGTTGGGCGAGTCCAGAACCAGGGGCCACAGTCTTAGAATAAAGGGGAGGCCATTTAAGACTGAGGTGAGAAAAAACGTTTTCACCCAGAGAGTTGTGAATTTGTGGAATTCCCTGCCACAGAGGGCAGTGGAGGCCAAATCACTGGATGGATTTAGGAGAGAGTTAGATAGAGCTCTAGGGGCTAGTGGAGTCAAGGTCTATGGGGAGAAGGCAGGCACAGGTTATTGATTGGGGATGATCAGCCATGGTCACAATGAATGGCGGTGCTGGCTCGAAGGGCCGAATGGTCTCCTCCCGCATCTATTTTCTATGTTTCTGTGTTATGAAATAAACCCCAGACAGCAAGTAAGCCATTGTTGGTAAAAATATTGAGCAGGCTCAAAGGAGAGAGGACAAGGCACTCCTCGCATGGAGGGCAGCACAGTGGCAGAGCGGTAGGTTTGCTGCTTCACAGCGCCAGAGACCCGGGTTCAATCCTGACTGCAGGCTCTGTCTGTACGGAGTTTGTACGTTCCCCCGGTGACCACGTGGGTGTTTTTCCGGCTGCTCTGGCTGCCTCCCACACCCCAAAGACATGTGGGTTTGTAGGTTCATTCGTTTTTGTAAATTGTCCCCTTGTGGGTGGACTATAAAACTAGTGTACGGGTGAGCGCTGGACTCGATGGCTGTTTCTGCGCTGTATCTCTAAAAAAAACTGAAACTTATCAGATGCGCTTGTAAGAAAATGCTGAATTTGAAAGCACGGACAAGGAAAATATACATTCTCCAACTATCTTTTTCCATCGTGGCCTGCCCTCGAAAAAAAAGTCCTTTTGGTTTATATGTGCAGGAAGGAACTGCAGGTGCTGGTTTACACCAAAGAGAGACACAAAATGCTGGAGTAACTCAGCGGGACAGGCATCATCTCTGGAGAGAAGGAATGTGGCGTTTTGTGGTGTGACCCTCCTTCAGATTGTGCATACCCTCCCGAGATGCTGCCTGACCTGCTCAGGTACTCCAGCACTTTGCGTTCCATGTAAGATTCCAGCATCTCCAGTTGCTCGTCTCATGGTTTTACTTAAACCTCTTACTTTGTGAGTGCCAGGAAGCGAGCGGGCAAGATCATCTCTGACCCCTCTCACCCTGGCCACAAACTCTTTGAATCACTTCCCTCTGGAAGGCGACTCCGGACTGTCAAAGCTGCCACAGCCGGACATAAAACCAGTTTTTATCCACGAGTAGTTGCTCTACTCAACAGCCAAATATCCTGTAGTCTCCCTTTGATCTGGTATTTTGTTGGTTCACATGCTTGATCAATGGTGTTTTATCATTAATGTTTTATTATTATTAATGCTTAGTGTTTTCCGAGTCATTCGGAACTGTCACTGCATGTCATGTTGTTACTTGTGGGCGGAGCACCAAGGCAAATTCCTTGTATGTGAATACTTGGCCAATAAACTTACTTACTTACTTAAAGGGAACACTGGAGTTGGATTTAGACGTTAACTGCCTGACAAAGTCATCAAATGGTGAAGTGACAATAAATAGCAGTTGTAACTGAAGGTAGCTCTGCTGCTGGACACAAGGATCTGCCTCTCATACCCTCATCTCTCTCAACCCCATCCCATCAGTCCGAAGGAGAGTCCCGACCCCAAACCTCATCTGCCCGTCCCCTCCCCAGGTGCTGCCTGACCCTCTGAGTTACTCCAGCACTTTGCATTTTGATGAAGGCAGCGCTAGATTCAGACATCAGTCTGAAGAAGGGCCTCGACCGGAAAAGTCACCCATTCCTTCTCTCCAGAGATGCTGCCTGTCCCGGGTCTGTATGCTGGGAGGCAGCTGCTCTACCATATTGGGAAGAGTCCTATCCAGAATTTTTTTTTATTTTTTTTATTTTAATTGGTAAAAAAAAACTATCCACCGTAATAAAAAAAAGCTAATTAATTAAATTGAAGGGAATATTTATAGTTTGCCCTTGTTCCGATGCACAGACCTCGGTTAACTATCAACGGAAACAATATAAATCAAGTTATTTTTTTATTGCATGGTGTGTCTCCATGTGTTTTACTGCCATTTGAGATTTTATTTCGCTGTTAGATCGTTTTAGAGGCGTAGAGTCATACAGCATGGAAATAGGCCCTACGGCCAACTTGCCCACACCGACCAACATTCTCCATCTTTAATCCCACCTGCCCGCGTTAGGCCTATATCCTTCTGAACCTTTGCTATGCATGAACCCGTTTGAATGCTTCTTAAAAGTTGTGATAGTACCTGCCTCAACTGCCTCCTTCGGCAGCTCGTTCCACACACCCACCCACCATCCTTTGTGTAAAAGAGTTAAGGGCCTGTCCCACGTACGCGACCTTTACGGGCGACTGCCGCGACCCGTGATAGGTCGCCGCTGAATTTTCAACGTGCTGTAAAAGAAAGACGCTACGACTCTTTGGAGACCTCTCACGACCACAGGAGACCTCTCTCGGGTGCCGGCAGTCGCCTGTAAAGGTCGCGTAAGTGGGACAGTCCCTTTACATCTCAGGTTCCTATTAAATCATTCCCCCCTCACCTTAAACCCCTGTCCCCTGGTTCTTGAATCCATACTCTGTGCTTTTACCCGATCTATTCCTCTCACGATTTTGTAAATCTCGATGAGATCACCCTTCATCCTCCTACCCTCCAAGGAGTAGAGTCCTATTTGTCCTCGTAAATCTTCCCTGCACTCTTTCCAGCTGGACAACATCTTTCCTATAACATAGTGACCAAAACTGAACATACTCTAATTGTGGCCTCACCAACATCTTATATAACTGCAACATGACCTCCCAACATCTATACTCAATACTCGGATGAAGGCCAATGTGTCAAACGTATTTTTGACCACCATATCTACCTGAATTCTATGAATCTATAATCTAGATAATCTATCATTCTATAATCAGTGACTATAAATAATCTGCTGAAATCTAAAAAATGATTCTTTCCTCTCTGCTATCAGTGCAGGACCACATGTTTAATCCCTGTCCCACTGCACGAGTTCATTCCAAGAGCTCTCCCGAGTTTGCCCTGATTCGAACTCGGAGATTTACGGTAATGGCCGCTCGTCGGTACACGGGGCTCTCGTGGACATTTTTCATCACGTTGAAAAATCTTCACGAGTCTTCCCGTGCTCACCTGCCGTCAGCGAGTCTTCCCGAGTACCTGCCGTTAGCGTTACGAGACGTCCCCGAGCTCAGACGTACCCGCAATGTTCATTCTCCGTGCTTACCGCGAGTTTGATTTTTTTTTAACTCGGGAGAGCTCTTGGAATGAACTTGCACCGTGGGACAAGGCTATAAGTTTAATAAAACATTATCTATTTAAAAAAAACATTCTAATCTTTAAGTTTCAACACTGTATAGAATTAAAACAAAATAAAAATGAGCAAAGGATATAATGGCTCAAACATGTACGGGTTTCATCGTTCCCTTGTCATGGCAATTGACGGGGAAACTAGGAAGTGCAGATGCTGGTTCACACTGAAGATAGACACAAAGTGCTGGAGTAACTCAGCGGGTCAGGCAGCATCTCATTGAACATGGAAACAGGCCCTTGGGTCCAACTTGCCCACACCGGCCAACATGTCCCAGCTACACTAGTCCCACCTGCCCGTGTTTGACCCTCCATTCCCTGCATATCCATGTGCCTATCCAAAAGCCTCTTCAACACCACGATCGTATCTGCCTCCAGCACCACCACCTCTGGCAGCGCGCTCCAGGCCCCCACCACCCTCAGTGTACGACAAAAAACTTGCCCCGCACAACTTTGCCCTTCTCATCTTAAAGCGATGCCCTCTCATTTGACATTTCCATCGCGGTTAATAATCTGCAGGATCATTATTTTCAGCTGCCCATAAATCAAGTTTCATTTACGGTTGCTTGGGAACGATAACATTTGGGCGAGAGCACTTCACAGCCTCGACTATTGATAATTAAGTCGTTTGATTTTGATGAAGGACTAAATAACGTGATTTGTCCACAGATTCCCTCCACAGAGGCTGCCTGGCCCGCTGAATTCCTCCTGCATTTCGTATTTTCCCCAAGGTTCCAGCACCTGCAGTTCCTTGCGTCTCCTAAAAATTAAATTGTATTTGCCCTATTTTCAAATGCAAGGAAGTACATGTGCTGCATTATATATATTCTAGACACTACGTTCCAGACAGTAAGGTCTGCACCAAATAATGTTCAGTAATCTGCGCATATATTACCTTTTTCACCATTGTAGCAGTAAATCAAGAGCAGCCAAGTTGGCGTGTTTAATGCTTATATATTGGGGTGTGATATAAATACTCCCAGCAGCTACCAACACAATAGTGTTATTATTAGGCCACTTAAGGGGTGGTTAGAACGCAACTCCTTCTAAATCACAACCTTTCAATTTTATCCAAGATTGTCTAAAATAATTACAGATTCCAAATTCTCACAGACTAACAATAAATAGTGTTACAGATGATTGGTTAAAGACATATTGAACAACCCAAGTAAATATCCATAATGGGTACCTTACAACCCAGTGCTATGAATGTTGAATTCTCCATTTTCAACTCAACCCCCTCCCTGCCTTCCCTCTCGTTCTCCTCCACCCACCCTGGTACACGGACATCTCTCCCACCATGTCCGATGCACACTCCGTACATTCATCTCCCATCCCCGGCAACAGCCTCGCCAACAGTCTATCTGTCCCTTCCTTCATTTGCTGTCTGTTTGTTTGTATGCATTAAATGTATGTTTTTGGTGTTCTTTAGTTTGTTTTATGTGGGGGGGGGGGGGGGAGTTGGGGGAAATGCTTTTTTAATCTCTTACCTCGATGGAGATGCGATTTTGTCCCGTATCGTATCTCCGTCCGCACTGCGGCCTAACATCGAGGTGTTGGCGGCCTTCGCTGGAGACCGACCCCGGGAGCTCAAATGGCGGGAGCCTGCAGGACTTAACATCGCGGAGCCCGCGGTCTCTGGTCGGAGACCGGCTTCGGGAACTCCAAGCCGTAGGAGCTTCATCTGCCCCGACGCGGGAGCTTCGATCGTCCCAACACGGGAGCTTCGGGGGGCTCGGCCCGCCCCTCGGCCGCCCCGCTTCTATCTGGACTGCGGATGGTTTGACTATCCCGACCACGGGAGAATAATGAGGAAGAAGATTGGACTTCATTGCCTTCCATCACAGTGAGGAACGTGGGGAATCCGCTGTGGTGGATGTTTATGTTAACTTTTATGTAGTTGTATGTCTTTTTTTTCAGTATGGCTGTATGGTAATTCAAATTTCACTGTACCTTAGTTGGTACACGTGACAACACACTGACCTTGAAACCGTGAGTCTCAAAATTCCCTTTTAACTGCACTTATTTCCCTCTCCACATCCCCTCCCTCCAGCTTTACATTTCACTCCTCTTCTCTCCTCAACAGACATCCTTTTGTCTCCTTTTGACCTCCAGCCTTTGGCACTTACTCTACCCATCCGCCACTCACCCCATCCCCTTCCCCTGTATCCACCTATACTTCTCCAGGCTTTGTCCTGCTCCCACCTCTCTTTTCCAGCCTCTCTCCCCCCCCCCCCATCCCATCGGTCTGAAGAAGGGTCCCGACCCAAAACGTCGGCTGTCCATTCCATCCACAGATGCTGCCTGACCCGCTGAGTTTCTCCAGCACTGTGCTGTATTAAATATCCATACATTCATCCGAGCATTGAATTAATATAAGTTCCCTGATGAACTGTCATGGGCCTGTCCCACTTACAAAAAAAAACACACACACATCGCTTCCTTCACCAGCCCGTTATGCAGGCGGGGGACAGGGCAAGCAGAGGGAGCGCTGTCTAAAAAATTCACACGGTGCAAAGCCAAGGTGATACAGACACACACCGCGATGAACAGGAAGGTTGGCGCTGTAAAAAAACGGCTGAAGCACAGTGTACAGTAAGTCCTTTAAAATAGGGGGGGGGGGAGGGGGGGGGGGGAGTAGGGGGAGAAGGGGGATGAAGGAGTGGAGACAACGTTTAAGAAGCCAGAGACACACAGCTGTGAAGCTCGGCGGACATTTAACATTACCGGTCAGTTATCCTTGGTTCTGAAAACTACTGCTTACCTTTTTTCCCCCCCAATGAGCCAATGAAACTCACCGGTCAGCACCGGCTACAAACTACGAGAACCTCCGAGAACCTTCGACCTCCTGGCAACCCGCTAGGACCTCCTGGCGACCCACCTACGGCTGGAGAACTCACGCTACTCTGCATGGCGGCTTCATTCCATTCGCCGCTAATTTTTCAACATGTTGAAAAATTCACGGCGACCATAATGAGGCCGCGACTAGTTCCCAGAATGCGGGGAACTCCTCGCGACCATGAAGGCGACTCCCCGGCAACCACCCGCGAACATGTGGCCTCCTGCAGTCGCCTAAAAAGTTGCCTAAGTGGGACAGGCCCATTAATATAATTTCCATTTAGAAGTTTAAAATATTCAAATTCTGTTCAACATAAATGCGTCATTTTGGTTATGGATAACACTAAAGCAAATAAAGATAATCTAGTTGAGCTCAACTGGCTAAATATTTATTAATAGAGGAGCAAATGATTTTGTAGCTAAACTTATCATTGCCATATCATTGTGTGTGAAACCTAGCATCAAACAGCAGTCCGAGATAATCCATTTTGTTCTGACTCAACTGAACTAAGCATTCTCTCGTGTAATTGAAAGTTCAAAGACAAAGTGATTTTAGTGTCACCATTTGTATTTTAAGGCTGGAATGTGTATAAAAATGATAGCGTTATTTTAAATTAATACCAAACCCTCAGTCAATGCGATGGATGAACCAAAATTTATTTTCCAAAGCAAAGCAGATAGTCAGTGAGTCATTCAGCACTGAAACCGGCCCTTCAGCCCAACTCGTCCTTGCCAACCAAGATGCCTATCTATGCTATTTTCCCCACTGTTTCGCCCACATCCTTCTAAACCTTTCCCATCCATGTACCAGTCCAAATGTCTTGCAAATGTTCTACTTGTGCGGAAAGTACAAAGAAATGCCAAAGGTTTGCTCGGAGAATTATCAGGAAAAGGATGATTTCTTACTGAAAAAAAAACCTTCAACTAAAGTCAGTATGCAACTTTCTATTGGTAGCAGAAAGGTTTAAGAAGCCCTTAGACAGGTACATGGATAGGGCGGGTTTAGAGGGATTTGGGCAGACTAGTGTGACCCGTGTAGGTGAGACACGTTGGTCGCTGTGGGCAAGTTGGGCCTGAAGGGCCTGTTTCCGCAGTGTATGACTATGACTTTTTGATGGATTTGTGAAATAGGGCTTCAGTAGTTGGAAGCTGAGTGGCAATTAGTTTAGAGATGCAGCGTGGAAACAGCCCCTTCGGCCCACCGAGTCCATGCTGTCCGGCCACACTTGCAGCTCCCAGGGCACAGCTAACTCATCAACCATCTTGTTGCACAAAAGACTGATACTTGCGGGTTACCAGAAGTAAAACTACATGGTGGCAAGAGGTACTGCATTTGTAAGTACCGCAGGCTCATAAAAGAACATGCTATTCAAACAAACAGCATATTGTCAGGTCTCGTCACTGCTTGGCGTGTGAACAGCTCTGCCCAAGACCGCAAGACATCGCAGAGAGCCGTGGATGTAGCCCAGTCCACCACACAGACCGGACTCCCCAGCCACCGGCTCCATCCGCACTTCACGCTGCCGTGGGCAAGCAGCCGGCATAATCAAAGACTTGCCCCACCCCGGTCATTCTCCTTCTTCTACCTGTGCCCGCCCAGAAAAAAAAGTGCAGAAGCTTGAGAGCGCCCGCCGCCACAGTCGGGAACAACCTCCTCCCTTGGCAGACACAAACTGCTGGAGGAACTCAGCGGGACAGGCAGCATCTGCGGAGGGAAGGAACGGGTGACGTTTCGGGTCGAGACCCTTCTTCAGACCTGGAAAGGGTCTCGACCTGAAACGTCACCCATCCCCTCTCCATAGATGCTGCCTCACCCGCTGAGTTACTCCCGCTTTTTTTGTCTACCTTCGATTTTCCAGCATCTGCAGTTCCTTCTTAAATGTATGATATATCTGATCTATTTGGACAGCATGCAAAACAAAGCTTTTCCCTCATCCTCAGTACACACAATAATAAACCTAAACCATTTATGTTACAATAGAATTAATCTGCAAAATGAAGATAGTTCTCAGCATTGCTATGAGAATGCAGGGTGACTTGGACAGGTTGGGGGAGTGGGCAGATGCAAGGCAGTTGGAAGCTTAATGCGGATAAATGTGAGGTTATCCACTTTGGTATCACAAACAGAAAGGCAGATTACTATCTAACTGGCGACAAGTTGGAAAAGGGGATGTACAACGGGATCTCGGGGTCCTTGTACATCAGTCTATGAAAGTAAGCATGCAGGTACAGCAGAAAGTGAAGAAAGCGAATGGCATGTTGGCCTTCATAACAAGAGGAATCGAGTATAGGAGCAAAGAGGTCCTTCTGCAGTTGTACAGGGTCATAGTGAGACCACACCAGGAGTATTGTGTGCAGTTTTGGTCCCCTAATTTGAGGAAGGACATTCTTGCTATTCAGGGAGTGCAGCGTAGGTTTACAAGGTTAATTCCCGGGATGGCGTGACTGTCATATGCTGAGAGAATGGAGCGGCTGAGCTTGTACACTCTGGTGTTTAGAAAGAATGTGAGAGGGGATCTAATTGAAACATATAAGATTGTTTAATGGTTTGGACACGCTAGAGGCAGGAAACATGTTCCCGATGTTGGGGGAGTCCAGTACCAGGGCCCACAGTTTAAGAATAAGGGGTAAGCCATTTAGAACGGAGACGAGGAAACACTTTTTCTCACAGAGAGTGGTGAGTCTGTGGAATTCTCTGCCTCAGAGGGCGGTGGAGGCCGGTTCTCTGGATACTTTCAAGAGAGAGCTAGATGGAGCTCTTAAAGATAGCGGAGTCAGGGGATATGGGGAGAAGGCAGGAACGGGGTACTGATTGGGGATGATCAGCCATGATCACATTGAATGGCGGTGCTGGCTCGAAGGGCTAAATGACCTACTCCTGCACCTATTATCTATAATGTTTGCATTAAGTTATTGGTATATGTAGTCTAAATTAAAATCTGCAAACAGCCTCTTAAAAATTCAGTCCTTAGTTTTAGAGAATATATCAGTCAACATAAAATGTCAACTTCCCTAGAGGATGGAGGAGACTCGAGAGGTCAACGAATGCCCTATTGACTGCCTACAGGTGTACGATAGACAGTATACTGACTGGTTTACAAAAGTACTGGGGAAACTCAGCGGGTGCAGCAGCATCTTTGGAGCGAAGGAAATAGGCAACATTTCGGGCCGAAACTCTTCTTGACTGATGTAGGGTGGGGAGTGGGGGGACGGGGAGAAGAAAGGAAAAAGGAAGAGGAGGACCCCGAGGGCTGAGGGAGATCTGAGAAGGGGAGGAGACAGCAAGGGCTACCGGAGATTGGTGAAGTCAATGTTTATGCCACTAGGGTGCAGACTGCCCAAGCGGAATATGAGGCGCTGCTCCTCCAATTTCCGGTGGTGCTCACTCTGGCCCAGGACGGAGGCGGCCCAGGACAGAGAGGTCGGATTCGGAATGGGAGGGGGAGCTGAAGTGCTGAGCCACCGGGAGATCAGGTTGGTTAATGCGGACCGAGCGGAGGTGTTGGGCGAAATATTGACTGGGTTGCATCACGGCACAGAACAAAGCATTTGACAAAGTGTTTGGCCACCAGGAGATCAGTCTGGAGCAGGACCTCGACCCAGAACATCTCCAGAGATGCTGCCTGCCCCGCTGAGTTACTCCAGCTTTTTGTGTCTATCCTCGGTTTAAACCAGCATCTGCACCTACACATTATTGCCAACATGTTATTCCCCTTAACATGTATCTGTACAATGTAAATAGCTCCATGGTCATCATGCACTGTCTTTCCACTGGCTGGACACGTCACGCACCAAAAGCTTTTCACTGTACCTCAGTACACATGACAATAAACTTCAGTGTGGAGAAGTTACCCATTTCCTTCGCTCCATAGATGCTGCCTCACCCGCTGAGTTTCTCCAGCATTTTTGTCTACCTTCGATTTATCCAGCATTTGCAGTTCTGTCTTAAACATGCCAATAAACGGAACGAAGACTGCTTGCTGCTAAGGAACTGACGTCCCTTGGTAGCCTTTAAGAAACTAGAATACCCAGGCACACACACTGGCCATGGCTGGTGGGGTGGGTGGGGTTGGACGGAGAGGTTTGGGGTGCTGGCTGGAAGCCTCCTCGCATCTCACACCCGTCCCACATCTCACTCCCCTCCTCTCCAAACCTCAGACCCCCCCCCGCCCCGCTCTCTTGCACTCCCCAACTCACTTCCCTCCCCCTCCCACATCTCAACCCCCACCCCACATGTTCATACGTTCATGTGATAGGAGCAGAATTAGGCCATTCGGCCCATCAAGTCTGCTGCACCGTTCAATCATGGCTAGATCCAAAATGCTGGAGTAACTCAGCGGGACACGCAGCGTCTCTGGAGAGAAGGAAGAGGCCTTAAGAAGGGTCTCGTCCCGAAACATCTCTTCAGAGATGCTGCCTGCCCCGCTGAGTTACTCCAGCATTTAGTGTCTACCTTCGATTCAAACCAGCATCTGCAGTTCTGGCTGATCTATTTCTTTCTCCTAACCCGTCTCCTGCCTTCTCCCCATAACCCCTGACACCCGTACTAGTCAAATCTATCCATCTCTGCCTTAAAACTATCCACGCACTTAGTGTCCACAGCCGTCTGTGGCAATGAATTCCACAGACTCACCAAAGGTGTGTCCTTTAATTCAGAGGCTATGGTCTCTGGTCCGAGCCTCTCCCACGAGTGGAAACCTCAGACCCCCCACTTCCCTCCCCCCCAAAACCACATGACCCATTCCCTATAACTTAGACCTAAAACCTACCGCCCAACCCTTCCCCCACATCTCCGACCCCCCCCCACATCTCAGCGCCACAGCAAATCTGACCCTCCCTCCCACCCACCTCACACCTCTGCCACCACTTCCCTGCCCCACATCAGATTCCCCCACCCCCACTCTGAGGTTGACCGCACACAACGCCCTGTCATTAACCATCGCACTGCCTCAACTGTGAAACCTGGGGCTGCTTCCACAGTGGCCAGGAGAGGGGGAGACACAGAAAGAGAGCAGGGGGGAGACAGAGAGACAGAGAGACAGAGAGAAGGGGGGAGAGAGAGAGAGAAGGGTATTGGAGAGAGAGAGAGAGATGAGAGAGAAGAAGGGGGAGGAGAGAGAGAGAAGGGGAGACAGAGAGAGAGAGAGAGAGAGAGCAGGGGGGGGAGACAGAGAGAGCAGGGGGGATGAAGAGGAAGGGAGAGGGAAAGAGAGCAGGGAGAGGGAGAATGAGGAGAGAGACAGACGAGAGAGAGAGGGAGCTGGGGAGAGACAGAGAGAGAGAGAGATAGGGAGCGTGTGGAGACAGAGAGAGAGAGAGCAGCAGGGGGGATATAGGAGACAGAGAGAGGGATGAGCAGGGGGGAGACACAGAGAGGGAGAGAGCAGGGGGGATATAGGAGGAGGAGGAGGGAGCGGGGGAGACACAGAGAGGGAGAGGAGCAGGGGGGGATATAGGAGGAGAGAGGGAGCTGGGGAGATAGGGCAGAGAGGGAGGGAGCAGGGGGGACACAGAGATATAGGAGCAGGGAGCTGGGGAGGAGTATAGAGACCAGAGAGGGAGCAGGGGGAGACACAGAGAGGGAGCAGAGGGGAGGGGAGAGGGAGCAGGGGATATATAGAGGGGAGAGGTGGGGAGAGGTGGGGGGGAGGGGGGAGAGGGGGTGGGGCATGGGGAGGGGTGCAGGGGGGGGAGGAGAGGGGAGAGGTGGGGGAGCACGGGGGAGAGGTGGGGAGAGGAGAGGGGCAGGGGGGGAGGGTGAGGGGGGGGGTGTGGGAGGGGAAGCAGGGGGGAAGAGAGGAGGTAGGCAGGGGGGAGAGGTGAGGAGCAGGGGGGTGAGGGAGGGGGGAGAGGGAAGGGGGAGGGAGGGTGCAGGGGGCAGGGTGGGAGCTGGGGAGAGGGAGCAGGGGGAGAGGGAGCAGGGGGAAGAGGGAGCTGGGGGAGAGGGAGCTGGGAGGGGGGAGAGGGAGCAGGGGGAGAGGGGAGAGAGGAGCAGGGGGAGAGGGTGGGAGAGGGAGCAGGGGGAGAGGGAGCAGGGGGGAGAGGGGCAGGGGGGGAGAGGGGGGGGAGGGAGGGGGGGGAGAGGAGCAGGGGGAGAGGGAGAGGAAGTAGGGGGAGGGGGGAGGGAGGTAGCAGGTGAGAGGGGGGAGAGGGAGCGGGGGGGGGGAGGTGGGGAGAGGGGGAGGTGGGGAGAGGGAGCGGGGGGGGGAGGGGAGAGGGGGGGGAGGGAGGGGGCGGAGGGAGCAGGGGGAGAGGGGAGAGGGGGGAGAGGGAGCAGAGAGGGGGAGGAGGGGAGAGGAGGGAGGGGGGGAGGAGAG
Organism: Okamejei kenojei; assembly: GCA_035221665.1. NCBI lineage: Eukaryota > Metazoa > Chordata > Chondrichthyes > Rajiformes > Rajidae > Okamejei > Okamejei kenojei. The sequence goes on from CM069137.1 coordinate 93,216,635, forward strand.
CAGGGGGAGAGGGAGATGGGAGCAGGGGGGGAGGTGGGGAGGAGGGAGCAGGGGGAGAGGGAGCAGGGGGAGGGTGGGGGAGGGAGCAGGGGGAGAGGGAGAGGGAGCAGGGGGGAGAGGGAGCAGGGGGGGGAGGTTGGGGGAGAGGTGGGGGAGGGGAGCAGGGGGAGAGGGAGCAGGTGGTGGGGGGGAGGTGGGGAGAGGAGGGGGGAGAGGGAGCAGGGGGAGAGGGAGGCAGGGGGAGGGGAGAGGGGGGATGGGAGAGGTGGGGAGGGAGCAGGGGGGGAGGTGGGGAGAGGTGGGGAGGGAGCAGGGGGAGAGAGGGAGCAGGGGGAGAGGGAGCAGGGGGGAGGGGGGGGGAGGAGGGGGAGAGGGAGCAGGTGGGGAGAGGGAGCAGGGGGAGAGGTGGGGTGAGGGAGAGCAGGGTGAGCAGGGGGGAGCAGGGGGGAGCATCAGCCGCCTACCTTTGGAAGACGAGGCGTGCGAGGAGGATGCAGAGGGCGAGGGGGAGGGCGAGGTACAGGTCCGGGGCTTGCGGGAAGCTGCCCTCCGCCGTGCTCTTCAGATCTGCCCAGGTCACGTTGTGGGGCAGCCAGAAGCGCTCGTTCCAGAACCAGGCCAGGATGCCCGCCATCTCCGGCCCGTCCCTCCTCTCCTGTCCTCTCCTCTCCCTCTCTCTCTAGCTTCCACACCTCCTCTCCTCTTCCGCACTCCCCAGTGCTGCCCAGCCAGCCAGCCAGCCTCCCCCCTCTGGTTTCCACACCCACCCTTCCTTCTCTCCTGTCCCCGAGCCTCTCCACACCTCCCTGCAGGTCCCAGCCCCCCTCCCTTCCCTTACCCTCTCTCTCTGTCTCTGTGTCTCTGTGCAAGTCGCACAGTTGCCCCCTCGCTGCTTCCTGTATTCTCCCCCACCCCCTCTCGCTTCTCTCTGTCCCCTCCCTCTCTCTGTCTCTCTGCCACCTCTCTCTCTGCCTCTCTATCTCTGCCCCTCACACTCTCTTCTGTGCTCTCTCCGCCACTCTCTCTCCGCCACCCCCCTCTCTCCGCCCCTCTCTCTCTTGTCCCTCTCGCCCTCTCTGCCCCCTTTCTCTGCCTCTCTCTCTGTCTATCACACTCTCTCTCTTTGCCCCTCTCTATGTGCTCTCTCTCTCTCTGCCCCTGACCCTCTCTCTCTCTCTGCCTCTCTCTCTCTCTGTCTTCTCTCTGTCTCACACTCTCTCTCTGCCCTCTCTCTCTCACTCTCTCTGTCTCTCACACTCTCTCTCTGCCCCTCTCTCTCTGTCCTCTCTCTCTCTGTTCTCACACTCTCTCTCTCTCTCTCTCTCTGTCTCTCTCTCTCTCTGTCTCTCACACTCTCTCTCTGCCCCTCTCTCTCTCTCTCTGACCCTCTCTCTCTCTGCCCCCTCTCTCTCTCTCTCTCTCTGTCTCTCTCTTGCCTCTCACACTCTCTCTCTGCCCCTCTCTCTCTCTGTGCCTTCTCTCTGTCTCTCTTTCTCGCCCCTCTTTCTCTCTCTCCCTCCCTCTGTCTCTCTCTACTGCTCTCTGTATCTCACCCCCTCTCTCTGCCCCTCACCCCCTCCCTCTGTCTCTCTGCCCCTCTCTCTCTCTCTCTGCCCCTCTCTCTACTGCTCTCTGTATCTCACCCCTCTCTCTGCCCCTCACCCCCTCCCTCTGTCTCTCTGCCCCAGTCTCTGGCCTGACTGCTTGTGTCCGAGCAGCGGCGGATCGCTGCGCCTCTCACACTCACTCACTCACTCACTCACACACACACACACACACACAGCCTCCCTCCTCCCTCGGCCGGGAAGTGCCACACACCATCCAGCCAAGACCCAGAGATTGGTCGCTACAACTGTCACACACACACCCCGTCGCCGCTCCACCTACACGTCGGACCATGAAAAGATATTCCAATGCATATTTATAACAAAATATGACCTTTCTGTTCACCAGCTGCAGATATAATAGCGAGGGTAAAACACGCTTAGAGCAGCAGCAGCACCATGCCGTCCCCACCTTTGTGCTCATTCAATGATCTCACTGTATTTACGATGTTTTCGCCACCAGCATGCCCACATCGGAACGATGAGGCACGTTTTGACCAAATAAATGCAACTGAATTAAAATTTTCTATTTCCAGATGTTTGATTTTTCTGAAAAATTGTTTTTGAAAACGTTTAAAAAAATAAATAAATATCAAAACCTTTCTGTTTCAGGTTTATTATTCCTGAATTATTAATTTAGAGTCTTACACTGTGGAAATAGGCCCTTTGGTCCAACATGCCCCATCTACGCTAGCCCCAGCCGCCTGTGTTTGGCCCACATCCCTCTAAACCCATCCTATCCATGTACCTGTCTAAATGTTTCTTAAACATGCCTCATCTACCCCCTCTGACAGCTCCCTTCAGGTTCCAATTAAATCTTCGCCATGAACCTATGTCCTCTGGTGCTTGAGGTAAAAGTCACTGGATAAAGTCTCTGCATTCACCCTATCTATTGCTCTCATGGTCTCATACACCTCCATAAGATCACCCCTCATTTATTAAACATTGTGATAGTACCTACTTCAACTACCTCCTACAGCAGATTGTTCCATTCACCCACCACTCGTTGTGTGAAAAAGTTGCCTCTCAAATTCCTAATAAATCTTTGCCCCCTCATCATAAACCTAAATCCTCTGGTTCTTGATTCCCCTACTGGGGCTGTCCCACTGTACGAGCTAATTCAAGAGTTCTCCCGAGTTTGCCCTGATTCGGAGAATTACGGTCGTAGGTTCTCCGGCTCTCGTGGACAATTTTCAACATTTTGAAAAATCTTCACCAGTCTACACGAGCTTACCGCGTTTCCCGAGTACCTGCCGTTAGCGTTACGAGCCGCTAAGAGACGTCCCCGAGCTCCGACGAACCCGCTACGTACATTCTACGTGCTTACCACGAGTTTGATTTTTCTCTCTCTGCCTCTCTCTCTCTGCCCCACTCTCCCTCTCTGCCTCTCTCACACTCTCTCTGCCTCACTCTCTCCCTCTGTCGCTCTCTCTCTGCCTCCCTCTCTCTCTCTCTCTCTCTCTCTCTCTCTCTCTCTCTGCCTCTCTAGCTTAAACCCCTGTCCCACGGTACGAGTTAATTCCAAGAGTTCTCCCGAGTTTGCCCTGATTCAAACTCGGAGATTTACGGTAATGGCCGCTCGTCGGTACTCGGGGCTCTCGCGGACATTTTTAAACATGTTGAAAAATCTTCACGAGTCTTCCCGTGCTTATCTGCCATTAGCGAGTCTTCCCGAGTACCTGCCGTTAGCGTTACGAGCCGCTAAGAGACGTCCCCGAGCTCCGACGTACCCGCTACGTTCATTCTCCGTACTTACCACGAGTTTGATTTTTTTAAAACTCGGGAGAGCTCCTGGAATGAACTCGTACCGAGGGACAGGGCTATTAATAGTCGCAAAGACTCTTCGCACTTCCTATTTCTATTCCTATGCATTTACCCAATCTATTCCAATTTCTGGTATTTTGTATTATTCTGGTCATTTCACGATTTTTCCTGCTGCTTTTTCCCCCTACTCCATCAGTTTGAATAAGGGCTGGAGCAACTCAGCGGGTCAGACTGCATCTCTGGAGAAAAGGAAAAGGTGACATTTCAGACTCGGGTCTCGACCCGAAACGGCATCTATTCTTTTTCTCCAGAGATGCTGTCTGACCCAAAGTAACTCCAGCTTTTTATGTCTATCTTTGGTTTTAACCAGCGTCCGCAGTTCATAGAAACATAGAATTTAGGTGCAGGAGCAGGCCATTCGGCCCTTCGAGCCTGCACCGCCATTCAATATGATCATGGCTGATCATCCAACTCAGTATCCTGTACCTGCCTTCTCTCCATACCCCCTGATCCCTTCAGCCACAAGGGCCACATCCAACTCCCTCTTAAATATGGCCAACGAACTGGCCTCAACTACCTTCTGTGGCAGAGAATTCCACAGATTCACCACTCTCTGTGTGAAAAACGATTTTCTCATCTCGGTCCTTAAAGACTTCCCCCTTATCCTTAAACTGTGACCCCTTGTCCTGGACTTCCCCAACATCGGGAACAATCTTCCTGCATCTAGCCTGTCCAACCCCTTAAGAATTTTGTAAGTCTCTATGAGATCCCCCCCTCGATCTTCTAAATTCCAGCGAGTACAAGCCGAGTCTATCCAGTCTTTCTTCATATGGAAGTCCTGCCATCCCAGGAATCAGTCTCTGTACTCCCGTTTCAAGTCATATTCCTTTCTACACAGTTTGAAGAAGGAACATGACTTGAAACGTGGTCTGTCCATTTCCTCCAGTGGTGTTGCCTGACCCGCTGAGTTCCTCCAGCACTTTGTGTTTTCCACAAGATTCCAGCATCTGCAGTTCCTTATGTCTTCAGACTACATTTACTTTAGACTTTAGAGATAGGGCGCGGAAACAGGTCGTCAGCACACTGAGGCCGTGTCGACCAGCGATCGCCCCGTGCACTAACACCATCCTACACACTGGGGACAATTTACTGCAGTCAATTATCATAAACCTGCAGTGTGGGAGAAAGCCGGAGCACCTGGAGAAAACCCACGTGGTCCCAGGGAGAAGGTGCTAACTCCGCAGGATGGAGCCTGGGTGAGGCAGCAACTGTACTGCTGCACCACCATGCCTTGTTCAAGGCAGACTGGGGATTTATTACTTGAAGCGCAGGAGGCTGAGGTATGTAACATTATGAGTGGACTTGATAAGGTGAATACTTTTCCTAGGTTGGGGAGTCAAGAACCAGAGGGCACAGGTTTAAGGTGAGGGGGGGGGGGGGGGAGATTTAATAGGAACCTGAGAGGCAACTTTTTCCACTTAGAGGGTGGTGGGTGTATGGATCGAGCTGCCAGAGGAGGTCGTTGAGGCAGGGACTATAACAACATTTAAAGACATTTGGACAGGTACATGGACAGGACAGGTTTGGAGGGATATTGGCCAAATGTGGGCAGGTGGGAGCAGAGTAGATGAGGTACCTTGGTCGGTATGGGGCAAGTTGGCCTGTTTCCGTGCTGTAGGACTCTAAGCCCTATTGTGTGATTATTAAGGGCCAGGAAGCATAAGGTATCATAGGAAATAGGTGCAGGAGGAGGCCATTCGGCCCTTCGAGCCAGCACCGCATCATGTTGCCAGGCAGAGTGCATCGTTGGTGACTTTACCAAGTACAGGTGCCTCGTGGCAAGCGAGGCAGAGGTGAAGCTAAAGAACGGAACATTTCCAGACAATTAAGCCCATGGCTTGGAGCCTCTGACCGGCGAGGAAGCTAGTGAGGGTGGGGGTTTACAGATTGCATCGAATTCAATTCAGTTCAAGTCATAGTCACAGAGTGACACAGTGTGGAAACAGACCCCAGCCCAACTTGCCCACACCGGCCAACATGTCCCAGCTACACCAGCCTCACCTGCCTGCGTTTGGCCCATATCCCTCTAAACCTGGCCTATCCATGTACCTGTCTAACTGTTTTTGAACTGTCCCAGCCTCAACTACCTCCCCTGGCAGCTTGTTCCATACACCCATCACCCTTTGTGTGAAAATGTTACCCCACAGATTCCATTTCCCCTTCACCTCAAACTGGTTGAAAGGGTCAAGAGCTTCAAATTCCTGGGCGTGCGCATCTCTGAAGATCTTTCCTGGTCCGAGAACACTGATGCAATTATCAACAAAGCTCATCAGCGCCTCTACTTCCTGAGAAGATTACGGGAGAGCCGGTTTGTCAAGGAGGACTCTCTCTAACTTCTACAGGTGCACAGTAGAGAGCTTGCTGACCGGTTGCATCGTGGCTTGGTTCGGCAACTTGAGCGCCCTGGAGAGGAAAAGACTACAAAAAGTAGTAAACACTGCCCAGTCCATCATCGGCTCTGACCTCACTTCCATCGAGGGGATCTATCGCAGTCGTTGGCTCAAAAAGGCTGGCAGCATCATCAAAGACCCACACCATCCTGGCCACACACTCATCTCCCTGCTACCTTCAGGTAGAAGGTACAGGAGCCTGAAGACTGCAACGACCAGGTTCAGAAATAGCTACTTCCCCACAGCCATCAGGCTATTAAACCTGGCTCGGACAAAACTCTGAACATTAATAGCCCATAATCTGTTATTTGCACTTTATCAGTTTATTTATTCATGTGTGTATATATTTATATAATGGTATATGGACACACTGATCTGTTCAGTAGTAAATCCCTGCTATGTTCTGCTGTGCTGAAGCAAAGCAAGAATGTCATTGTCCTATCAGGGACACATGACATTAAACTCTCTTGAACTTGAACCCATGTCCTCTGGTCCTTGATTCACCAACTCTGGGCAAGAGACTCATACACCTCTCTCTATAAGATCACCCCGTCATTCTCCTGTGCTCCAAATTGGTAGTTTTAGAATTTGTTGTTTGAGGATTGACATCCAGTTTAAACATCTTGGTGCTCCACCGCGTACTGCCAGACAACGGGGCCTCCATGAAGGCAACAGTGAATAGCAAGGCATGCAACAACCCTCTCAGTAAGCTTGTGGTTGCAAAGACCTGCGCAACCCACACTGAATCTCTGAAGTCTAAAGCAAAGTCTAAACCTCTAGAACAATTGTTTTGGTGCATAGCATGCAACGTACCAGTCTTTACGCTGCATTAGGAGTAGCAGGATTGCGATACAGTTTCAGATGACTTTTGAATTTGGAAGCTGAATAAATTTAAAACTAGGACATTGAATGGCACTGAGGAATAGAAGAATGATCTTGGAGTATGACACAGAATGCTGGAGTAACTCAGCGGGACAGGCAGCAGCATCTCTGGAGAGGAGGAATGGGTGACTTTTCGGGTCGAGACCCTTCTTCAGACCCGGTCTGGACCAGAAGCGTCACCTATTCCTTCTCTCCAGAGATGCTGCTGCCTGTCCTGCTGAGTTACTCCGGCTTTTTGTGTCTATCTTCGGTATAAACCGTCATCGGTGGTTCCTTCCTACACGTCCGGTCTCGGAGTATGTGTCCACAGATCCTTAAAGAGAGCAGGTCAGAACAATAAAGTTTGTTAAAAAGACAAAAAAATGCCTTAGGGTTAGGGTTGGATTAAGATGCTGTTCTTTATCAGACACGGCAATGAACGTGACTACAGGGAGGTTATGCTGGAACAGTATACAACACCAGTTAGGTGACTGAGTATGGGTCTGCTCACCATATATGATCTTACAATGAAGATTGCAGTGTAGATGACCAATTGTCCAGGACTGGAGGAGTGTACCTGTGACTGAGGAAGGATTGAACAGGCTGGGATTGTTTTCTTTGGAACAGCGGTGATTGAGGGAAGATTTGGGACTTGTGGCCAAGTGGTTGGGTATTGTCAAAGTGGAGGTTGACAGCTGCTGGATTAGCACGGGTGTCAGGGAAAAGGCAGGAGAATGGGGTCGAGAGGGAAAGGTAGATCAGCGGAGTAGACTCGATGGGCTGAATGGCCTATTTTGCTCCTATGTCTTCTCAACGTAAGAAGTTAACAGGTGTGTGAATCTTCCAGGAATCTTCAAATGTGTGAATAGGCCTTTGCAGAGTAAAAAGGAAGGACTTCATCCTTCTGCAGTTGTACAGAGCCCTCGTGAGACCACACCTCGAGTATTGTGTGCAGTTTTGGTCCCCTAATTTGAGGAAGGGCATTCTTGCTATTGAGGGAGTGCAGCGTAGGTTTACAAGGTTAATTCCCAGGATGGCGGGACTGTCATATGCTGAGAGAATGGAGCAGCTGGACGTACACTCTGGAGTTTAGAAGGATGAGAGGATATCTCATTGAAACATATAAGATTATTAAGGGTTTCGACACACTAGAGGCAGGAAACATGTTCCAGATGTTGAGGGAGTCCAGAACCAGGGGCCACAGTTTAAGAATAAGGAGTAAGCCATTTAGAACGGAGACGAGGAAGCACTTTTTCACACAGAGAGTTGTGAATCTGTGGAATTCTCTGCCTCAGAGGGCGGTGGAGGCCGGTTCTCTGGATGCTTTCAAGAGAGAGCTAGATAGGGCTCTTAAAGATAGCGGAGTCAGGGGATATGGGGAGAAGGCAGGAACGGGGTACTGATTGGGGATGATCAGCCATGATCACATTGAATGGCGGTGCTGGCTCGAAGGGCCGAATGGCCTACTCCTGCACCTATTGTCTATTCACAAGTCAAATCCATGACTTCTTAATATCCCGCACATTCTCTTTTGGATTGAGGCATTTCATCACTCAGTGAACCACTGTCCCTGGTTTCCATGTTGATGTTCTTCTGACCAGCCTCTGAGCAGTGGACTTTTGTAACTTTGTCCTGAGCCTACTCTTTGCCTACTTTCTGTATTGTGTACAAAGTCAAGGAGTCTCACTGTGCCTAGGAACGCGTGACAATAACGTATCATTAAATTGTACCACCTGAGAGCATACAGAGTGGAGAATATAGATCTCAGCATTGTGGTGCATCAGTTCCAGACAAAGCCCAATGTCCGCAATGGGGTAGAGGTGAATCAGACAGTGTCCTAGCTTGTGGAAGGACTGTTCAGAAGTCTGTTAACAGAGGGGAAGAAATTGTTCCTCATTCTGACGGTGCCCGCTTTTCGGTTCCATAGACAATAGGTGCAGGAGTAGGCCATTCGGCCCTTCGAGCCAGCACCGCCATTCAATGTGATCATGGCTGATCATCCCCAATCAGTTCCCGTCCCTGCCTTCTCCCCATATCCCCTGACTCCGCTATTTTTAAGAGCCCTATCTAGCTCTCTCTTGAAAGCATCCAGAGAACCTGCCTCCACCACCCTCTGAGGCAGAGAATTCCACAGACTCACGACTCTCTGTGAGAAAAGGTGTTTCCTCGTCTCCATGGCTTACCCCTTATTTCTAAATGGCTTACCCCTTATTCTCAAACTGTGGCCCCTGGTTCTGGACTCCCCCAACATCGGGAACATGTTCCCTGCCTCTAGTGCGTCCAAATCCTTAACAATCTTACATGTTTCAATGAGATCCCCTCTCATCCTTCTAGACTCCAGAGTGCACAAGCTCAGCTGCTCCATTCTCTCAGTATATGATAGTGCCGCCATCCCGGGAATTAACCTTGTAAACCTACGCTGCACTCCCTCAATAGTAAGAATGTCCTTCCTCAAATTAGGGGACACAATACTCCAGGTGTGGTCTCACTAGGGCTCTGTACAACTGCAGAAGGACCTCTTTGCTACTATTTTTGATTCCTCGTGTTATACAGGCCAACATGCCATTTGCTTTCTTCACTGCCTGCTGTACCTGCATGCTTACTGTCTGCGATGGTGGCGTTGGACCTGTGCATGGCATGCTGCTGCAACCTTGCCATTGCGAAAGGCTTGAGATAATTCTGAGACTGGGCTGCCTTGAAAAGTCCTTCCCCTCACCCTGGATCTCATTCAACAATCACATCGGAGGTAGATGCAAAGTACTGAAGTAGGGTCCCAGGCAGCTTCTCTGGAGAACATGGATCGGTGACGTTTTGGGTCGGGACCCTTCTTCAGACTACATCTTCCTCCAACGGTTGCAACACAATACAATACAATACAATACCATTTATTTGTTGTCATTAAAACGTGGGTCACGCCGCACTCCGCGTGGGCAGGGTGGTGTGGGTCTTTGATGAAGAAGGGTCACCGATCCGAAACGTCACCTATCCATGTTCTCCGGAGATGCTGCCTGACCCGCTGAGTTACTCCAGCACTTGATGTTTACATTTGCAAACCAGTATCTGCAGTTCCTTGTTTCGAACTAGGCAACAATACTCATCACTAAAGATAGACACAAAAATCTGGAGTAACACAGAGAGTCAGACAGCATCTTTGGAGAAAAGGAATAGGAGACCTTCAGATCTAAAGAAGGGTCTCGACTAGAAACGTCTCCTATTCCTTTTCTCCAGAGACGTTGCCTGTCCCGTTGAGTTACTCCAGCATTCTGAGTATCTCTTTAGTTGTAAATCAGCATCCGCAGTTCCTTCCCATGCAAAGTGCTGGAGTAACCCAGCGGGACACACAGAGTCTCTGCAGAAAAGGAATAGGTGACGTTAGCTATCCTCCAATCCACAGGAACTGATCCTGAATCTATTGAACATTGGAAAATGATCACCAATGCGTCCACTATTTCTAGAGCCACCTCCCTGAGGACCCTGGGATGCAGACCACCAGGCCCAGGGGATTTATCATCCTTCAGCCCCATTAGCTTACCCAATACTATTTCTCGCCTAATGAAAATTTCTTTCAGTTCCTCCACCCCCTTAGATCCTCTGTCCTCCAGTACATCTGGGAGATTGTTTGTGTTCTCCTTAGTGAAGACAGATCCGAAGTACCTATTCAACTCTTCTGCCATTTCTTTGTTGCCCATTATAATTTCACCCGTGTCTGCCTTCAAGGGACCCACATTTGACTTTGCTACTCTTTTTCCCTTAACATATCTAAAGAAGCTTTTACTGTCCTTCTATATATTCCTGGCTAGCTTCCCCTCGTACTTCATCTTTTCAGCCCATATTGCCCATTTTGTTTCCTTCTGTTGTCCTATGAAAGTTTCCCAATCCTCTGGCTTCCGGCTACTCTTTGCTGTGTTATACATATTATTATATTATTATATTATTTATTATTATAATTAATCCAATCTGCAGCAAGTTTCTTTGTTTCATTGTCAGTTCATATGACAGGGCCTTAGTGAGTAATTTGAGGAAGGACATTCTTGCTATAGAGGGAGTGCAGCGTAGGTTTACAAGGTTAATTCCCGGGATGGCAGGTCTGTCATATGCTGAGAGAATGGAGCGGCTGGGCTTGTACACTCTGGAGTTTAGAAGGATGAGAGGGGATCTTATTGAAACATATAAGATTATTAAGGGCTTGGACACGCTAGAGGCAGGAAAGATGTTCTCGATGTTGGGGTGAGTCCAGAACCAGGGGCCAGTTTAAGAATAAGGGGTAAGCCATTTAGAATGGAGACAAGGAAACACTTTTTCTCACAGAGAGTGGTGAGTCTGTGGAATTCTCTGCCTCAGAGGGCGGTGGAGGTCGGTTCTCTGGATACTTTTAAGAGAGAGCTAGATATGGGCGCTTAAAGATAGCGGAGTCAGGGGATATGGGGTGAAGGCAGGAACGGGGAACTGATTGGGGATGATCAGCCATGATCACATTGAATGGCGGTGCTGGTTCGAAGGGCCGAATGGCCTACTCCTGCACCTATTGTCTATTGTCTATTGTCTATTGACAATTTGACATTTACCAACTATGGATTTTGCACTATTGCTGCTCCACCACCTACACCCTGTACCTTATGTAGCAGAATCACAGTCATACAGCACAGAAACAGGCCCTTCGGCCCAAACTGCCTATGCCAACCAATATTCTCCATTCTACTCTACTCCCACCTGTAGATTAACCCTTATAAATTCATGCCATCTACAACCTTCACCACACATATGTGCATGCCACCCTTTACATGGTATTACAACACAAAGATTCTCTCGCTCCCTCTCTCACTCGGGCACGCTGGTCAGTAAAGCCAGATGTGAGCAGCTGGCTTTTTGAATGTTCCTGCGTACTTAATGGAATAAAGTTGGATTTCACCATGCGTGTGTTTTTCATATGGGTCGCCGATAAACATGAGTATACAAGAATGTATGTTTTGGCTGACTTCTTGCAGGTGCAGCGGTTGTGGTTCTAAGGATTTAAATACTGCCATCAAACGGCCACACCACCCGATGCGGACGGTGGAAGAAGTTGCTGCCAACCTGGGTAAAGCCACTGTTATTTCTGTCCTAGATGCAAATAATTCATTTTGGCAAATGCCACTAGACCATGCATCCTACATGTCAACCACATTCGCGACGCCCTTTGGACGCTATCAATTTTTACGAATGCCATTTGGCATCAATTCAGCCAGTGAGGTTTTCCGGCGTACTATGGAACAACTCTTTACTGGCTACCCATGTGACATAATCGTGGACGACATCCTGGTCACCGGGCACAGCGCACAAGAACATGACTCAAACCTGAAACATGTCCTAGATCATGCCTGGGAGGTAAATCTCAAACTCAACCCCCACAAGTGCAGGTTTCTGGTCGATGAAGTGACTTATATGTTCACCAACAACGGACTTAAGCCAGACCCATCTAAAACCATTGCTATCGACAAAATGTCAGCATCTACGGATGTGACTGCTCTACAACGATTTCTGGGCATGGTAAACTACCTGGGAAAATTCATCCCAAACCTCAGTGCGCTGTCAGCCCCGCTGTGACAACTGACCCACAAGGATACGCACTGGTTCAGGTACCAACACCAGCAGAGGGCAATTGAAACCCTCAAACAACTAATGTCTTGTGCTCCAACCCTCGCATACTTTGATGCCAAATTACCCGTCATGCGATGCCTCCCAGTATGGACTGGGCGCTGCTTGCCTACATGACGACGGAAACAGCTCCAGACCAGTTGCCTATGTCTCCCGTACCATGACCGACACTGGACAACTCTACGCTCAAATCGAGAATGAGCTACTCGCAGTAACTTTGGCCTGCAGGAAATTCAAGGGCTAACTTTGGCAAACCTGACCACGGTCGAACGCGATCACCAGCCCCTGGTCGGTGTCCTCAGTAAACTGATCTGCACGGCACCAGCCCGCTCACAACGCATGATGATGGAACGACAGAGATATGGCATCAGACTATCCTACAAACGTGGTAAGGACGTGTACTTAGCTGACACCCTCTCACGGGCACGCCCAACCTGCGACAAGCACCTGTCTGATGATGAGCACGAGGGGTACACAGTTATGATGGGCTCCTGCCTTCCATCCGCGAGCTGAGACATCTTAGGGGCTCAAACAGCTGCAGAGGAAACACTACAATTGCTGGCCACTGTCAGCCGGCCAGACAAACAGCACCACCTGCCGCAAACTGTCCGCCAATTTTTCCCAGTCCACGATGAACTGCTCATTCAGGATGGCGTGATAATAAAAGGACACAAGGCGGTCATCCCGCCATCTCTTCACAGCAAGTACTTCGACATTGTCCATGGGGGACATCCCGCTGCAGAAATAACCCTTCAACATGCAAAAGGAATGCTGTTCTGGCCAGACATGGCTAGCTACACTCTAGAGAAGGTTGCTGCCTGCCCGATCTGCAGTAGCGCCTGACCCCGCACCAACAGCAACAACCACTTCTCCTGCACCGCACGCCGGACTTACCCTGGCCCACAGTAGCAGCCGACAGCTTCGAGTGGCACAGCAAACATACCTGGTTCTAGTTGATTCCTACTCAGGATGGCTTGAAATCGACCTCAGCCATGGTCATTCAGAAACTACAAGATACAAGAAACATTTATTTGTCACATGTGCCAGTTGGCACAGTGAAATGTGATCACCAGACAGCCATACAGTAAAATAAAGAACACAACACACGACAGAGTCCAACATAAAACATCCCCACACAGCAGAATGAAACGTTTCCCACTGTGAGGGAAGGCACCAAAGTCAGTCATCTTCCTCTAATGTTCCTGATGTTCCCCCGTGTCGGGGTCTCTGGAGCCCACCGCAGTCGCCGCTACGGGCAGCCCGCCGCTCAGGCCGGCTCACCGGGATGTTGGAACTCCGACGTCGGAACGGGAGGCCAACCTCAGCGGCTTGGATATCCAAAACGGCCGCTTCCCACCGGAGTTCGCGGCTCCCGACGTCCCCAGGCCGCGCCGGGCGGAGATTCAAAGCTGGCGGCCCTCGGCAAAGGGCCCCAGGACTCCGCGAGCTCTGCGTACCGCATCCAACGCTCCGGAGCTCCAAACAGCGATCCAGGTAGGCATCGCCCGCTCAGCGGTGAATCCAGTGCCGCGCCGCCGCTGCCAGAAGTTCTGGTTCAGTCCCCGGTCTCCGGTAGGAAAGGCCGCTCCGATCCAGGGGGGGGCGGCGAGGGGGGGCGGCGAGGATGCGACACGAAGAAATAGTCGCAGCCTCGCCAGGAAGCAACTGGGAAACAGTTTCCCCCTTTGCCACTAACCCGCCACTTCTCGGTCCACGGAGCCCCCCTAAAGCTGCTCTCAGACAATGGAACTCAGTTCTCCAGTCAGCTCTTCAGGAATTTTTCAAAAAACTGGGACTTCACCACATTACCAGCAGCCCCGAGTCCCCGCAGTCCTACGGCCTGGCTGAGCGCGCGGTAAAATGTGCAAACCAACTAATGGAACGCTCACACAGGGCCGGCTCTGACGTTTATCTCGACTTACTCAACCTACGGAACATCGTCCGCGACCTCGCCTGGGATCTTCGGCCCAAACTCCTCATGTCACGGCGAACCCGCTCCACTCCACTCCGCCTATGGCCAAGCAACTACTAGAACCACACGTTTGTGCGCCGTCAGCGATCCAATCCCAGCTCCAACGCCACCGCAACATACGATTAAAATACTACGATAAAACCAGCTCTCCGCTTCAACCGCTCAACAAGGGACAGGTTGTCCGTTTGCGGTCGCTCCGAGGTTACAACCGCCTCAGAGTCATTCTGGGGTCCACCGCAGAACCACGCTCGTATCTGGTCAGTATTGACAACGGCATTTATCGGCGAACCCTCCAGCACCTCCTCCCGGTTTATGAACCGGCACCTCCACGTCCTTACCCGGACCAGTCTGTCGGTCTTCCCTCACGCTCTGCGAAAGCTGCTCCAGCGATTCCTCTGCCGCCGCCGGTGCCATCCTTGCCTTCCCCGGTGCCACCATCTCCACCGGTGTCTTCTCCCCCGGGTTCACCCATAAGGGACTTGCTTCCCCAGCCAAGGATGAGGTGTCTGCTGGAGGCTATTATCATACACGTGCAGGTCGTGACTGCAAGCCAAACCCGCTAATTGGAACATTTACTGGCTAGACCTGAACTGTGCATGACCTGTTTAGTTTTATGTGCTCTCAAAATCGCAGTAAAATAATAAACACCGCACCTTATGCTGGTGTTTTATATTTACTCCACTAATCACTATATACACTTTACTTCTTTAAGAGGAAGGATTTAGATTAACCCTTGTTAATTAGTGCACCTTATAACCTTCACCACACATATGTGCATGCCACCCTTTACATGGTATTACGGTACTACACAGAGACTCTCTCTCTCTCTCTCGCTCGGGAAGCTGGTCAGCCTAGTAAAGCCAGAGTGGATGCACACAGTCTTTTACCCTGACTAGCGGAATCAAGGACCAGAGGACATGGGTTTAAGGTGAGAGGGGAAAGATTTAATAGGGACCTGAGGGGCAACGTTTGAATGTTCCTGTGTAGTTAATGGAATAAAGTTGGATTTCACCATGCGTGTGTTTTCCATATGGGTCGCCCATGCTTGGCCCGTACCCCCAAACCTTTCCAATTCACATACCTGTCCAAATGTGTTTTAAATGTTGTTTTTACGGTACTTTCCTAAACTACCTCCTCTGGCAGCTCTTTCCATACACCCACCACCCTCTGTGTGAAAAAGTTGCCCCTCAGGTCCCTATTAAACCTTTCCCCTCTCACCTTAAACCCATGTCCTCTGGTCCTTGATTCCGCTACTCAGGGTAAAAGACTGTGTGCATCCACTCTATCTATTCGCCTCATGATTTTTATACACACGATTTCAGTTTAGTTTATTGTCACTGGAACCAAGATACAACAAAACGCTTTAGTTGCATTCTACCCAGTCAGTGGAAAGACTGTACATGGTTACAATCAAGTATGCAGGTTAGATGGTGATGAGGTTACGAGATCCTCAATCTATTTCCTGTACACCATCTCTTCATTATTTGATATCCGGCCCAACACGGTGGTGTCGTCCGTCAATTTGTACTCAGCTGCAGAGTCCTGGGTCAGTTAGGAGTAAAGAAGGGGGCAAAGAAAGTGAGTTTCATGGTTTTACGAGTGAATCCTGTGCTTGAACTATCCTAAAGGGGCTGTCCCACTTGGGGGGCATAATCCGCGAGTTCTGGCGAGTTTGCCCCGCAGCATGGTCGACACGAGGTCGTAGGAGGTCTTCGTAGCTCTCCTTCATGCTCGAGAGTGGTTCCCCGCGTACTCGAGGCCTCAGCTAGGTCGCGGCGGTTTGTTCAACATGTTCAAAAAATGCCCGCGAGTAAAAAAAGGTCACCATGGAAAAAGTCGATACTTTTTTTACTCGTAGGTTTGGTCGTAGTAGGTCGGCATGTTAGTCGTAGGTAATCGAGGATAGTCGAAGGTAATCGTAGATAGTCTTCATCATAGTCGAAGGGAGGTCGTCTGCACTCTCCACTATTCGGTGTCCAATTTTCCCGAAGTTAGTTGTAGCTAGTCGAAGCTGGTCTTCAACATAGTCGAAGGAGGTCTTCAACATGTCATTTTTTCAAACTCTTCTAAACTCGCCAATTAGGTCGCCCAATTGGGACAGCCCCATAACATTTAAGAAACAGTTAGACAGGTACATGGATAGGACAGATTTGGAGGGTTTTTGATCAAACGCGGGCAGGTGGGACTAGGGGAGCTGGGACATTGTTGGCCGGTGTGGGCAAGTTGGGCCGAAGGGCCTGTTTCCACACTGTATCACTCTATGACTCTTGTGACTCTAGAAGGTAGGAATGAAAGAAAAAGAAAGAATGTAGAAAAAAGGGTAAAAGTTACGTAAATAATTTTTCGTCATTAGTTTAATTTACAGCCATTTTGAAATGTTACTTTCTGCATTTGCAATGCGGTGGCACAGCTGTAGAGTTGCTGCCTTACAGCGGATGCAGCGCCGGAGACCCAGGTTCGATCCCGACGACGGGTGCTGTCTGTACGGGGTTTGTACGTTCTCCCCGTGACCTGCGTGGGTTTTCTCCGAGATCTTCGGTTCCCTCAAAACACTCCAAAGATGTGCAGGTTTGTAGGTTAATTGTCTTGGTAAGTGTAAAAACTGTCCCCAGTGGGTATAGGATAGTGTTAATGTGCGGGGATCGCTGGTCGGCGCGGACCCGGTGGGCTGAAAGGGCCTGTTTCCGCGCTGTATCTCTAAACTAAACATTGAATTATATCGTTCTGAAACGGGCCATTCAACACGATCAGTCCTTGGTGTGTACACAGCACGTCTTCTCCCAGCCCTTCTCAGGTCATTCAATCAAACCACTCCAGACTCCAACACCATGTGGTCTGACTCTCCTAGGTCTTATACTCCCCCCCCCCCCTAAAATAGGTCTGAAGAAGGGTCTCGACCCGAAACATCGCCCTTTGATGTAGAAGGGACTCGACCCGAAACGTTGCTTATCCATGTTCTCCGGAGATGCTGCCTGACTGGCTGAGTTACTCCAGCACTTAGTATTTTCATTTGTAGACCAGTATCTGCAGTTCCTTGTTTCTACTGGGCAACAATAGTCATCACTAAAGATAGGATTGTAAAAAGCAGGATTATCTCAGCGAGTCGGACAGCATCTCTGGAGAAAAAGAATAGGAGACCTTCAGGTCTCGACTCGAAACGTCACCCATTCCTTTTCTCCAGAGATGCTGCCAGTCGCTCTGAGTTACTCCAGCATTTTGTGACTATCTTCGGTTTAAACCGGGCATCTGCAGTTCCTTTCTGTAGAATACTCATCAGTAGTCAGCACGCAAGTGCTAAGATTAGTAATTCTGATGAATATTCATCTGCCACTGTGTGCATGTGTATTTTTAGAAAGTGACTGAGATAATGTGAACACAAAGCTTCGGAGTAGAATCTATTTAGTGCGGTACTATTTTAGGCCATCATTATTACATTTATTCTCGATTAAGCCAACATTCACTGACATGTTAGCAATCGTGTTGTATCCTGCCTTTGCTCCAAGCACAGATTATATTCTAATAAACAGCCTTCAGACATTACATGTGGAATATATATTTTCATACATCATCATAACCAGATATCCCTGATGATCAATGCTTGATGAAAGCTAACTGAAGTTTATTTGTAGTTTATGATGCATTGAGCCTATGAGCCAAACAAACTATGCTTGCTGCATAAAATAACATTAGAATAACACCTCTTGAACTGTTAAGGGCCTGTCCCACTTACGTGTCCTTGGCACACAAATTACGCAACCTCATGGTTGCGTTGAGGCGCACGGGCATCGTATGGCCGCGCGGGGGCGGTCCCACAGACCGCTGTGCGGTCGAATTCAGTCGCGCCCGAACTTCGCGGGACCGTCGTGACTCAACGCGACCACGAGTTCGCATAATTTGCGTGCCAAGGACACATAAATGGGACAGGCCCTTTAAGGGCCTGTCCTACCAGCATCCGACTCCATGCGGTGAGCGAGATCAAACCGGCAGCGGGGGCCGCGCGGGGGTCGGGTGATCCCTGTACAGGGCCGTTCCCAACAGCATGCGCCTGCATGCGAAGAGCGCGACCAAACCGGCAGCGGGGGCCGCGCGGAGGTGGGGTGAGTGGCGCAACGCGGCGCAAAGTGAGGCGAACTTGGAGCGAAGTCTGAAAGGTAAGTTCGCCAGGACAGAGAGGGACACACAGAGAGGGGCACGGAGGCACACACAGAGAGGGGCACAGAGGGACACACAGAGAGGGGCACAGAGGCACACACAGAGAGGGGCACAGAGGCACACACAGAGAGGGGCACAGAGGCACACACAGAGAGGGTCACAGAGGCACACACAGAGAGGGTCACGGAGGCATGACGTTGAGGCGGTGTGTAATGTGTCGAGGCGACTGCGAGCCGACAAGCCGTTGCCGCGCGGAATTTTTGGACATGGTCAGTTTTTCGGAGCCCCGCGCGATGTCGGGACGAACTCCGCACAATTCCGCACGGCTCCGGCGATCAAAGTGGGACCGGCCCCGCGACGCCGGACGGCTCAAGCGACCACGTTAGGTCGCGCTCATCGCATGGAGTTGCATGCTGCTGGGACAGGCCCTTTACTCTGAGATCTTCTACTCAGTGTAGACTCCGAAGTCATCATTAACAAAATGAAATTTTACTTCGGAGTCACGTGAGACTTCGTGAAGACCCCGCCAGCACGCATGCGCGTCATATCGTCGCTTGCATTTGCAGTTGACAGCTGGGGGGGGGAGTGCGCTCTTCTGCCGGCAGCTTCAAAAAGGCCCTCGGGTAAGTTTTACTAACCTTGAGCTGGTTGGTTTTTTGTGTTTGTTCCATTCCAGAAAAACCATGGACAGGAGGACAAAAAAGAAGGCTGCGCTGAAGCATGCCTCTACGGAGACTTCAGAGCGAAGTCCGCAGCGAACATCCCCGGAGCTGACTGCAGAACCGGCAGCACCCGCACCACGGGCCGGGAA
This sequence comes from Okamejei kenojei, assembly GCA_035221665.1. Classification (NCBI taxonomy): domain Eukaryota; kingdom Metazoa; phylum Chordata; class Chondrichthyes; order Rajiformes; family Rajidae; genus Okamejei; species Okamejei kenojei. Next base: position 93,235,883 of record CM069137.1, read on the forward strand.
AAAAGCGCGGAAGTCGGGGAGCCCCGCTCAGTCGGCAGGACCCGTCTCTCCACCAAAGCAGGCCAGGGAGCTGCATGCTGGCGGGAGGACCACGCGGGAGCAGGGTAGACAAGCCCCCTACTCCCTACCGCTTCAGCCCGAACAGACCCGGAACGGCGGTAAACAGGCGTGTAAATCAGGGCCTGTTTCAACGGCACGCCCCGACACTCCACCGTTACAGTTCACCAGAGGGCGGACCGGTGGGAAAACCCCACCTAAGCCGTGTAGCCCCGCAGGAGCGTCCGGCACTGACTCACCACCGCTTCAGTCCGCTGGATTGCGGGCCGGTGGTAGAAAACACGTCGAGTAGCCCCGCAGGAGCGGCTGGCACCGACTTTGCGTCGCATCAGTCCCGAAGACACGGGACTGGCGGCAAGCCCGCGCGGATGTCGTGTAGCCCCGCTGGAGCGGCTGGCACCGACTCCTCACCGTCGCAGTCGCACCAGGCAGGCGGAAAAACCAACAGGTGGTTGTGTAGCCCCGCAGGAGCGGCTGGCACCAGCTCTCCACCGCTTCAGTCCGGAAGACCGCGGACAAGCGGCAAATCCGCGCGGGAGTCGTGTAACCCCGCAGGAGCGACTGGCACTGACTACCTATCTCAGTCCCATAGATATCACCTCGACGAGGTGCGGACTGTCGGTAGAGGCCCCATAGGTTCATCAGAATCTGGGGAAGACGACTTGCCGTCCGCAGAGAGCGGCGGCGGTCGCATAGCTCGAATGGAGCGCATGGTCGAGCAGCTGCTCGAAAGGGACCTTCTCTGTCAAGAGCGTGCGTCACTAGGATCGCAAAGATCCACGGCAGGACCCATGCCAGGGCTGTCGAACATCTCTCCCTCCTCAGTAGGGAGCGCCAGAAGTCAGGCACTAGCTGACTTCGAAGAGGGGTTGGCGGAAGATCCTTTGTTGCAAGAGATGCCAGAAGAGGAACCTCTGGGAGTGGTGTCGAAGTTCGCCGAACCATCCCAGAAAGCATTAATTACCTGACCACCCACCAGCTCAAAGAACAGGTAATTTCGGAGGCAACCAACAAATACAGGGCTCCGGAGAATTGCGTGTCGCTGAATGTCCCTACTGTTAATACACCCATATGGGGTAACATCAGCCCCGGGATCAGGACTCAGGAGTTAAAGATCCAGAAGATCCTGAAATTATTGACCTCCGACATCACGGCATTCGCAATAGACGGTCAATAGACGGTACGGACATGACGGAAGAGCAGCAGGATGCATTAGCTCTGCTATGCAACACACAGTACGAAATAAGCTGCTTTCAGAAGAGCTCTATCCGTCCTACACTAAACCCCAAGTTTGCGGGTTTGTGTAAGGCCAATGTTACGCCACCACCAAGACAATTGTTTGGTGATGATCTGCCTAAACAGGTTAAAGACCTGGACGAGGAAGCAAAGTGGTTGAATTAATTAAACCGCCTTCCTCGAGCAGACCACAGGCGTACCATCGGCAGCATCCATTTGCAACAACAAACAGGCCTCGGGGTCAACCCATCAGAGCAACGGGAACTTTTGCTAAGGTCGCGCCCTATCCACAGAGGCCTTTTATGGGCCAGGGCCCACAGCGACCAGCCTGCAAGATGCGCCAACCCCACATCCCAGCAACACAATTACCCAAGAAAGACCAGAAGATCAGGCTCCACCGGTAACCATGGAGGTAAGGGAGTGTTGCGTGCTCTCTTGGGGGTGTTGCGTGCGGAACCTCACTAGTAGGAGGGAGGTTGCGTCTGTTCTGGGATGCATGGAGTTCTTTAACTTCTGACACTTTTATATTACAAAGTATTCATGGGTACGAAATCAAATTCATAAACGGACAACTTCCCCCAGCTCAGCATGTACCTAGCTGGAAATTCTCACAAAGAGAAAGTGGAAGGACATGCAGAACTATTAATACTCCAAGGGGGTTATACAAAAAACGATACATGAACCTCTTGAGTTTGTATCTAACATCTTTACTAAAACCAAAAAAGATGGTGGATGTCGTATCATAATTGATTTAACGCACTTGAATACTTTTGTTCAATATACCCATTTCAAAATGGACACATTTGAAACAGCTAAACAATTGATTTTCAGAGGGTGCTTCATGGGCTGCATCGATCTAAAAGATGCATACTATTCAGTGCCTATACAGAAACATCACCGTAAATACTTAAAATTTGTCTGGATGGGGCAGCTATGGCAGTACTTACCTAATGGACTTACAACAGCCCCCAGGTTGTTCACCAAAATACTAAAACCAATATTGGAGTCTCTAGGAAGACAAAACCACATAGTCATGGCATATCTTGATGACATTTTAATTGTGGGAAAAACTTTAGAGTTAGCTAAGTTAGCTGTGACAGCTACCAGGTCACTGTTCGAAAAACTGGGGTTTGTCATCCATCCAGACAAATCTAAGTTCAACCCCTCTGTGATTATGGACTACTTGGGATTCACGGTTAACACCAATCATATGATTCTCACTCTCCCAGAGAACAAAGCAACAGACATAATAGTGGCATGTAACAGCCTCGCTTGCGCCAGGAAAACGACTATCAGACATGCTGCCAAGGTGATTGGAAAACTTGTGGCTACGTTTCCAGCTGCACAATTTGGGCCGTTACATTATCAAAATTTGCAAAGAGCTAAGATCTCAGCGTTAAAAACAAATGCTGGACATTTTGACAGACCTATGCAGCTGCCAAACAAGGCACAAATTGAGCTACGATAGTGGATTAGCAACATTCGTAATTGTTTCAATCCCATCATAATAGTAAACCCGTCAGTCGTGTTGCAAACCGATGCAAGCGCCCAGGGCTGGGGAGCTACCGACACCACTTCCAGTTGTGGCGGCAGATGGGATTTGCACGAATCTACTTTACTCCAATCACAAGGTATAAACTATTTGGAAATGCTGGGAGCATTTCACGGGCTGCGGGCTTACTGCACAACTATGCAGCATATGCATGACCGTCTACAGATAGATAATACCACAGTGGTGGCATATTTAAACCATATGGGTGGTATCAAGTCGATATCTTGCGATGAATTGGCAAACATAATTTGGCTCTGGTGTATTGAAAGAAATATTTGGATTTTAGCTACATACCTTCCAGGTAAGCTCAATACAATGGCAGACACCAGGACACGAGTATTTAATGACAACACCGAGTGGATGTTGAACCCCCAAATATTTGCTAATATTATAGCCAAGTATGGAACACCAGATATCGACCTCTTTGCGTCCAGGTTGAACCATCAGATACCAACGTATGTCTCTTGGGAACCAGATCCTGGGGCAGTGGCGATGGACGCGTTCTCGCTACATTGGGGGAAATTGTTCCTCTATGCATTTCCCCCTTTCTGCCTCATCAGTCGGGTATTGTAGAAGATCCAGCTTGATTCTGCATCTGGGATTCTGATAATACCCGATTGGCCCACACAACCATGGTACCCGGTGGCCTTCGGCATGGTGAAAGAACCATGGGTGCAAGTCCCTAAATGCCCGAATCTAGTAACCCACCCTATAACAGGAAAAGGTAATCTGTGCCATGGTCATCTGATCCTGTTGGCTTGCAGGTTTTGAAGAGGCCATTACTAGGATTCGGGCTGTCATCGAGGACCATGGATATCATCACAGCATCGTGCAGAGAGTCCACGAGGAAGCAGTACCTCACCCACATAAGAAAATGGGAGGTTACACAAAAAGCTGGAGAAACTCAGCGGGTGCAGCAGCATCTAAGGAGCGAAGGAGATAGGCGACGTTTCGGGTCGAGACCCTTCTTCAGACTGGTCAGGGATCAGGGAAACGAGAGATATAGACGATGATGTGGTGAGATAAGGAAAAATAAGTGAAAGATATGCAAAAAAGTATCGGTGATAAAGGGAACAAGCCATTGTAAGCTGTTTGTGGTGTGAAAATGTGAATCTGGTGCGACTGGGGTGGGGGAGGGAGATAGAGATAGAGGGAATGCCAGGGCCCGAGGGCTGAGGGAGAGGTGGGAAGGGGAGGAGACAGCAAGGGTTAACAGAATTGAGAAAATTCAATATTCAAGCCCAAAGGATGCAGACTCCCCAAGCGGAATATGAGGTGCTGTTCCTCCAGCTTGCGGTGTTGCTCACTCTGGCCGTGGAGGAGGCCCAGGACCGAGAGGTCGGATGTGGAATGGGAGGGGGAGTTGAAGTGCTGAGCCACCGGGAGGTCGGGTTGTTTATTGCGGACCGAGCGGAGGTGTTCGGCGAAGCGATCGCCAAGCCTCCGCTTGGTCTCACCGATATAGATCATCTGGCATCTGGAGCAGCGGGTGCAGTAGATGAGGTTGGAGGAGGTGCAGGTGAACCTCTGTCGGACCTGGAAGGACTGCTTGGGTCCCTGAAAGGAGTGGAGGGGGGAGGTGAAGGGACAAGTGTTGCATTTCTTGCGGTTGCAAGGGAAAGTGCCCGGGGAGAAAATGGGAGGCCTTCTGTACTCGGACCAAGACCACCTACAACTCTGCAACGATCACTGATGTGCTGGAATTCCTCACTGGCCTTCACTATGATGAGGGCCTTAGCTACAGTGCCATCAACAGTGCCCGAAGTGCATTGTCATCCTATCTCATTATCGGAGTAGGATCCCACCAGCTGGTATCAAAACTTATGAGGGGTATATTCAATTTGAACCCTCCACGACCACGCTATAACATAACCTGGGACATTGGGGTTGTGTTGTCCCTCCTCAGGAGCTGGTCACCAGTTTCAGATCTACCACTGGATAAACTCACCTTCAAAATGGTGATGTTAATGGCACTGATCACAGCACAACGTCCAGATCCTCCAAAACCTAAAACTGGACAGGATGGTCTCGGCCCCCACCAAAGTAACCTTCTTTATAGACGAGTTACTCAAACATCACAGGCCTGGGACAACAGGTCTGAAATTGGAATTCCGAGCATATCCCATTGATGTACGACTCTGCATAACCACCTATCTCCGACATTACATTAATGTCACTCAAAACATCAGGAGAATGGAGACAGGACTGTTCATCAGCTTCAAAAACCCACATCACAGGGTGACGGTGCAGACTATCTCCAGGTGGCTCAGGGTGGTATTGGGAGCAGCAGGTGTAGCTACTGACATTTTAAAATCTCGTTCTACTAGGGCTGCATCCACATCAGCGGCGAGGACCACGGAGGTACCCATGGATCATGTCCTCGCAATAGCGGGCTGGGTCAATGAAGCAACTTTCCAACGGTTCTACAATGAACCCGTGGCCACTCCCGCAACGTTTGCGGATTCAGTTTTAAGTGCTTTCCCCTAAACGTTTTTCCCCGAGTTCAGGGGTTTTTGTTTGTATTAATAAATACGTTATTCTTTTTCAGCTTTGTTCAAGTCTGAAATACGTTAACATACTTCCTCCATCAGTAATTACAGCAGTGTGTGAGCATGGACGTCGTCCAGGGCATGGAATCACAGAGCTTTGAAATCTTCACGAAGTCACTCACGTGACTCCGAAGTAAAATAGTAAGATTAAACGAGAACTTACCAGTTTGAAGTTTGATCCTTATTTTATGAGGAGTTACGATGAGGGATTTCCTGCCCTCATATTAGTGTCTCTTAATCTTACTATCTTCAGTCAGTGCTGCTATCTGTGATTCCACACCGCTGCTTTGAAGAATGTCGCGGATGCGTGCTGGCGGGGTCTTCACAAAATCCCTCATCGTAACTCCTCATAAAATAAGGATCAAACTTCAAACTGGTTCATAATTCCTTCCAGGGTTGAAATGTCATAGAATTTCACAATAATCTGTCTTGGGGGGTCAGTTGGGCTTGCTTGAGCCTTATGTCGGACCCGGTGAGCCATATCTATTCTCGGGGCTTCAGGCAGCTTAAGTACTTGTTTGAGTAAGTTGGCAGCAAACTCCTGAAGGTTTTGTCCACTCTCCTTTCCTTCTTTTACTCCAACTATGCTCAGGTTTTGCCTCCTCGATCTTGCTTCCAAGTCCATACATTTATTTTTCATTTTAGCAAGTTCCCTCCCAGTGCTTTCTTGTTCGTTTTTTAGTCTCTTTATCTCCTTAGTCATCTCGGTTCTCGTATTATCCATTCCTTCCATAGCCGCATCAGTAGACTTAAGCATTGCATCCAGCTTTTTATTACAGTCCTTATCAACCCGCTTAATTTTTTTGTTTAAATCCTCCTCAACCTCGAACACATGTTTGGTTAAGTCATCAATTTTCCCCATCAGCGTATCATTACCTTGTTTAATTTTTTCAGAGAGGCTTTTGTCCAGCGAGACATTCCCCTCTCGTATCTCGGAAGGAATTATGAAACAGATTCCATATGGAGTGAATTTGATGTTTGGAGAAGACAAACTAAGATTCTTCCGTGATTTTCCAGCTGAAGTCATGGAAAAGAGGGACAAGTTTACAAAAACGAGAAGGCTACAGAAAGAGATTTCGGGAGTAAGATATGGGATAGTATATCCCGCGAAATTGAGAATTACTTATAACTCTGTTGAACGTGCATTCACGGATCCAGAAGAGGCATTTAAATATGCACAAAGTATCACACAGGAGGTCTACTGAACATCAGAAGTCGGTCTCCCACAATAACACAGAGGAGAAGCGGCGAAGAAAGGACTGTGTTCCTTTTTTTTTAACTTAGAAAAAAGACTGCTCTGGTTAAGATGGCGAACTTTCCTCGAGGTGTTGTCTAGACATTTTATCTTTGGAATGTTAACTCAAGGTCGGATTTTATGTTTCACTTCAACAAAGGATTGGAAAAGAAGAAAAACTGTGGTGGGGAAAATAACAAAACAACAAACGGAATTTGAGAATATGGAAAAATATTATCAATGAACTTGTATATAGAAATTTATGATTTAAGAAACACACAATTACATACTAACATAAAATATAACTAATAAAATTGTGTAATATTAAGGCACAGCGTAATAATGGCTGATGTTTATTTCATGATGTTAATTACTTGCTAAATATAAGAATAACGAGTTAAATATGATTGATAAGTATTAATAATATACTAATAAATATTATGGGTATAGTAGATCTAGTTTAAATTGTGCGTAAAGGGGGGGGGGGGGGGGGGGAGGAGACTCAGATACTTGGAAGTTATCCAAGGGTCTGAATCTGGTTAATCCCTTGGAACCTGCTGTTGTCTGATACAAAAGTTTGAGACTTAATTGGAATAGTTCTTGGCATATTGGTAGATAAGGATATATAACTAACATAATTACTGTTATATCTAAGTATATACTTAATGTTGGAAACTCTTTTTTATTCTGTTTTTCCTGTCTGAAGATACACTCCAATAGATAGATTAGAAATGTATTTTATATATATATTTTTTAACTTTGTATCGCTCTCTCTTCCAATTAATAATAATTGGTCAAGGGGGGCAGAGCGAAACATAAAAACATCTACGGAAGTCAACAAGAATTTTTCTACCACCTTTGGTGGTTTGTTTTTAATTATAATATCTTTATTTTTGGATATTATAATATCACTTTGTGTTTGTTAATTATCCTTTCACGACTTTACACTTTTTCTTTTTCAAGGTCTATTCTGAAGGGGAGGTGCCAACAAAACTTAGCAGCTGGGGATGACCATCCTTCACCTAGAGTTATGAGGTTTTTGGTTGCACCATATGAAGTAAAGGTACTAACATGATCCATAATGCAAGAAGATAAACAAAATAAAACTGGAGGAATCACGGTCAGTAGCTGGAATATAAGGGGCGCTAATGAACCAATTAAAAGGGGTAAGATCTTTGCCCAATTAAAAGCTCTCAACAGTGACATCATTTTTTTTTACAAGAAACCCATCTGAAACATCAAACACAGATAAGACTGAAGGCAAATTGGATTGGGCAAACATACTACTCTTCATTTACTTCTAAATCTAGAGGCACGGCTATTATCATTCGTAAAGGTATACCATTTAAATTAAAGAATACCATAGCAGATAAAGAGGGGAGGTACGTCATAGTCACGGGAGAAATTTATTCTACTCCACTTACTTTGATAAATATTTATGCTCCTAATTTTGACAATCCCAATTCTTTAGTAAAATTCTGGAGATAATTCCAGAACTTAACTATCAAAATGTGATAATAGGGGGAGATTTGAATTGTGTTTTAGATCCATATCTGGATAAATCAGCAAAACAAAAAAGGATTAACATAAAATCTAAAACTAGTGAACTCCTAAATACATACATGAAAAATACCAACATAACAGATGTATGGAGGGTCGCTAACCCAGTAGGTAGGGAATATTCATTTTATTCAACGGTACATAAAACATATTCACGTATTGATTATTTCTTAGTGGACACAAAATTAATTCCATATACATATCATTCTAAATATCATAATAGTATTATTTCTGATCATTCCCCATTAACCTTTTCTTTAAAATTAGAACGAATGCCTGATAAAAAAATCGTTCTGGAGGTTTAATCCCCAAATCTTAAACAACTCACAAGGTTGCACATATTTAAAAGAGCAGATGATATTCTTCTTTGAGACAAATGATACACCAGACACTTCACCTTCCTTATTATGGGAAACTTTTAAGGCATTTATTAGAGGAACTATAATCTCATATCAAGCTTTCCAAAATAAAAAGAATAACACTGAACAATTGCAGTTTGAACAAGAAATTAGACAATTAGATTTAGAAAATGTGAAAGAACCAACTATAGATAAACATAATAAGATAACAATACTAAAATATAAATTAAATAAAATGTTATCAGCCAGAATAATAAGATTATTTCAAATTACAAAACAAGAAAGTTTCGAATTTGGTGATAAACCACATAAACTCTTAGCATGCCAACTGAAAAAACGGGAAACAGAAAATACAATTACTAAAATTAAATCAGACAAAGGGGAATTACTAACACTACCTAAAGATATTAATAAAAGATTTGCTCAATTTTATCAACATTTATTTACATCAAAAACCTCTGCAAATAATGCGCAAAATACAAATTTCTTAGACAATTGTAATCTTCCAAAATTAAATATGGTGGAACAAGAGGGATTAGGAGCTCAGATTACATTTCAGGAAATAGAAGAAACAATAAATTTGTTGAAGAATGGCAAAACGCCAGGACCAGATGGCTTTAGTAATGAATTCTATAAAAGATTCTTCGAGATAATTTCTCCATGCTTGCAAGATTTATATATACACTGAATCAACAATTAGACTCATACCTTAAAAAGATAAAGATCTAGAAGACCTACGCTCATATAGAGCCATAGCACTCTTAAATACAGATCAAAAAATATTAGCAAAGACCCTAGCGAGAAGATTGAGTAAATATGTTAGCAAACTAATAAACCCGGACCAAACAGGATTTATACCAAAGAGATACTCATTTAACAATTTGAGACGGCTGTTTAATATAATGTACTCACATAATACTGAAGAAGACCTAGCAATTATTTCATTGGATGCAGAAAAAGCTCTTGATCGAGTAGATTGGCAATATTTATTCAAAGTATTGCAAAAATGTAACATGGGAGATAACTTTATCTCATGGGTAAAATTATTATACGATAAGCCGACGGCTAGAATACTGACTAATAATATATTATCCCCGAAATTCCAATTAGCAAGGGGCAATAGGCAGGGGTGCACGTTATCGCCCCTGCTATTTGCACTAGTGATAGAGCCTTTTGCAGAAAGTATAAGAAGTCATCCGAATATTCATGGATATAATACCAAACACTCAAATAATAAAATCTCATTATATGCAGACGACATATTATTATATATTAGAAATTCGCAAATTAGCATACCAAATATACTAAATTTAATGAGGAATTTGGTTCTTTTTCAGGATATAGAATAAACTGGAACAAAAGCGAAATTATGACGATAAAGCCTCAAGAGCCGACACATCTGTTGAAATTCCCTTTTAGAATTGCAACAGAAAAACGTAAGTATGTGGGCATCCAAATTACTAGGAAATATAAATCACTACTCAATGCAAACTATATGCCTTTATTAACTAAATTAAAGGGGTTGATTAAATTTTGGAAAACACTGCCTATGTCCTTAATAGGTAGAATAAATGCGATAAAAATTATCTTCTTACCACAAATACTGTACCTATTTCAATCAATACCAATATACTTACCAAAAAAATTATTTAAAAAACTAGATTCTGATCCCATTTATAATCCCATATGAAGAAAACTTCATATGGGATTATAAATCACACAGAATTCAAAGAAAACACTTGTGTAAATCTAAAGAATCAGGGGGACTGACACTCTCTAACTTATTGTATTACTATTGGGCAGTGAATATTAAAAATATAATCTACTGGTTGGACAGTTCTGCCCAACAGGTAGATTGGATAAGAATGGAGAAAGAGGATTGTTCCCCTTATAATATAGGAGCGATCCTTCTTTCCCCGATGAAACTGAACAATAATATATAAGAAGAATCCAATTATTCACAGTATAATACGAATTTGGAAACAAATAAAATTAACTTTAAAATCAAGAAAACTATCGCTTCTTTCTCCAATAGCTAATAATCCCTCATTCAAACCATCTATTATTGACAAAACGTTTAATCAATGCGAAAGAATGGGAATTAAAATGATGGGAGAAATGTATGAAATGGGAATTTTTTTATCATTCCAACAATTACAACTAAAATATAATTTGAAAAGTAATCAATATTTAAAATATCTTCAAATTCAAGATTATTTGAAAAAATATATACAAGGATGTCAAACTTTAACCCCAGATTTATTAGAGGAAGGAATGAATAGAAAGGTAGAATCAAGCAATTTAATATCTTACTTCTATAATATCATTCTAAATATAGAAACACCAATGACAGAGGCAATTAGAAGGGACTGGGAACAAGAGTTATTGATAAAAATTCCGAACGATAGATGGGAAAAAAATCTATTATATGTAAATAAATGTTCAATTAATGTAAGACATAACCTAATTCAATTTAAAATTTTACATAGATTATATTATTCGAAAACTAGACTGAATAAACCATTTTCAAATGTTTTCCCCCATGTGTGATAAATGTTTAACTCAAAATGCCACTATAGCACATTCCCTTGTCTCTTGTACAAAACTTCATAAATTATTGGAATTAATTTTTTGGAATTTTTACAAAACTATTTAACACAAAATTGAACCCCAATACAGAACTGATTATCTTTGGATCATGGAAGAGGGAAGTAAACCCACTATATTCCAAGAAGTTTTTCTTAATTACGGTTTAATAAAAGCAAAAAAACATACTCAAATTTGGGAAAAACGGAACCACGCCAACATTCAAAATGTGGATTTCAAATATGTCGGAAACGCTACATCTTGAAGAAATGAGATTCCTCCTACTAGGCAAAGTAGACCAATTCTTAAAGACTTGGTCTCCTTTTATCAACTTTTTACAAGCATATGGTGCAACATAACATAACCTTAGAAATTAAATGGTTTAGAACGGTGACGGATGGGCAAAAATACGAAATAGGTAGATCTCTCCTAATCTCTCTTTTCTCTACTTTCTCCTTTTTTTCCCAATCTTTTTAGCTTCTCATCTCTGTCCTTTATTTCTTTTGCTATCTGTTTCTACTCGCTTGTCTATCTATTCCGACACTCTTTATTTCTTTTTTCTCTCACTGTTCTTTTATTATTAAATTAAAAATAGGAAGTTGTACAAGAATGGAAATATGTATTTATGTATTAGGTACTCATGTACCACACTATTGTACTTATTAATTATTAATAACAAAAATTATAAAAAAAATAAAAAAAATAAAAAAACTTCAAACTGGTAAATTCTTGTTTAATCTTACTATTAGAACATAGAACGGTACAGCGCTGGAACAGGCCCTTCATCCCATAATGCCCGTCATAAAACATGAGGCCAAGATAAACTACTATCTTCTGCCTGTATGTTATCCACATCCCGCGATTCCCTGCACATCCATATGCCTATCTAAAAGAGGTAGATACTATATGCTGGAGTAACTCAGCGGGTGAGGGAGCATCTATGGGGAGAAGAAATGGATGACTTTTTTGGGGTCAAGACCCTTCTTCAGACTGATGTCGGGGGGGCGGGAAAAAGATAGAAAGTGGGCGGAAACAGTGGGACTTGAAGGAGAACTGGGAAGGGGGCAGGGAAGGAGGGAGAAAGCAAGGGCTATCTGAAATTGGAGAAGTCAATGTTCATACCGCTGGGATGTAAACTACCCAAGCGAAATATGAGGTGCTGTTCCCCCAATTTGCACTGGGTCTCACACTGACAGTGGAGGAGGCCCAGGCCAGAAAGGTCGGATTGGGAATGGGAGGGGGAGTTGAACTGCGGAGCAACCGGGAGATCAGGCTTTATACGATGGACTGAGCAGAGGTGTTGGGCGAAGCGATCGCTGAGCCTGCGCTTGGTCTCGCCGATGTAGAGACGTTGACACCTGGAACAGCGGATGCAGCAGAAACATCTTCCTCAATCACCACCCCTGACGGTGCGTTCCAGGCACCCACCGCCCTCTGTGTAAAACCTTTCAACGTCTCCTTTGAACTTTACCCCTCTCATCTTAAAGCCTCTGCCTTCAAATCTTTGATATTTTCATCATGGGAAAAAGTTGCTGACCATCTACCCCAGTTATACCTTTTATATACTTCTATATACTTTTATACTAAACACTATATACTATATAACTTTATATACTTCTATCCGGTCTCCCCTCAACATACAGCGTTCCAGAGAAAACAATCCAAATCTGTCCAACCTAGCGTTGCCAACTGTCCCGTGTTAGTTGGGACATCCCGTATATTGGGCTAAATTGGTTTGTACCGTACAGGACCGCCCTTGTCCCGTATTTGACTGCTGCTACTCGGATCGAAGGGACTAGTGCAGCCCGGGTGCAGCAGCAGCGGCCTCAGCGCCGCGTCCAGCCCCGCCATCCCCGTCCCGACGTAGTGCAGCCCATGGAGTGCAGCAGCATTTGCAGCGCCACCTCTCTATAGCCCGTGGTAAACCCTTCTGCCCCTTCGGTACAGCACAGGAGGCTGCACCGGCCAGCTGTCCGGAACCTTCGGACCTTCGCTTACGCCGACACCATCACCACCCCTCCTTCTCATGGCAATATTCCACCTCCACCCGCCAGTGGGGGGGGGGGGGCGCTTTCTGGATCGAACTGGTTCCAGAGGGCTAGTATGAGTTGGATGGCTCAGGCGCTGGCAGACGGCTAGTGGGCTGGCAGTTGACTCACGGCATGAATGTGCAAGCAGGGTGCAAGGCCACAAATTCGTGCAGTTTATACCTGGGTGCAAGGGTGCAGTTTCATACCATTTCTCACAGTTCCTCAGTTCAGTTGAGAAGCAGACAGAGTCCATTTGCCAAGATGTGCTGGCAGCTCCTCACGGCTGGTGCTGGCAGTTGCTTCACGGCTTGAAATTCCTTTTCAAGCGCAAGGCCTCAAGTCAGTTTCATTGCAGGCCACCCAGCTAGCACGGCAAATTCGAGTCAAGTAGTCAAATTCGTGCAGTTTTCATTGCCACCAAATTCAAGTGCACTTCTGCCACCAAAATTCATGTTCAGTCAAGCATGAAGTGCCGTTTTGCCATTTGTGCAATGTGAGTAAAACCATTTTGACAGTTCAGAACACTCAGTGTGTTCAGTTGATTCAAGCCAGACTGTGACCTCTCCCTCCCCCATCAACATTTTGTAATATTTTTCTTAATTTTTTTTATTAGAAGCAAATGTACTCTCGGCCTGTGCAGCTTCAATTTTAACTTTAACAAAAGAAAAGAGAAAGAACAAGAGAGAGAAAAAGTGAGAGGTGCAAAAATAGGACCCCTAGACTACCAAAGTAGTGTAGCCAAAGAGTGAATAAAGATGTAAGAGAGGCGAAGAAAGAAAAAAAAGAAAAAAGTGGAGATAACCTGCCTCACCCAACCCATAGTTGGATTTAAATCCAAAGTTATGTTGCGCCATACTATCCTTGTAAGAATTCGGTGAAGGGTGTCCATGTCTTGAAAAATTAATCTGTTTTCTCTACCAAGACAAGTCTAATATTTTCCAGATTTCCAGATGTGGACATGTATGTAATCCACATCTTAACAGTAGGGACTGATGTGTGTTTCCCAAATGTAAGTATTTGTTTTCTTGCCGTTATCAGACCATAATTAAGGAAACGTCTTTGAAATAATATTAGCTCAGAACAGAGCGATCAGTTCAGTGTCGGGGTCCAATTTTATTTTAAGTATTTTAGAAAAAAATTCAAAAATTCCTCTCCAGAAATTATGTAACTTTATACAACAGGCAAAAGAATGAGTTATAGTTGCTTCCCTCATCATGCAGAGACTGAGCCACACCCACACCTCCGGGTTTTATAATCCCTCCCCCTCCCAATGGAAAAGGTGTGGCGTTCATGGCGTGATTGACAGGAGAGAGATTCTCAACATTTTTTATACACTAATAACACTTTTATTTTTCATTAATGGGAAGAATCCTCTGCATCTGATGAGCGGAGGGGGACTGAGTAAGATGGCCAAATATCACAGCCGTAAGTGGTAGCGTTTTATCTAAAATCAATATACAAGGCAAACAAGAAGTTGTCAAGTTTAGACCAACAACCATTTGCAGTGCTTTTTACTTCAACCCAAAACCCCAAACAAACATTTGCAGTGCTTTTTACTTCAACCCAAACCCCCCAAATAACCATTTGCAGTGCTTTTTACTTAAACCCAAAACCCCCAAACAACCATTTACAGTGCCTTTTTACTTCAACCCAAACCCCCACCAACCATTTGCAGTGCTTTAAGTAAAAGCTTTAACCAACCATATTTTCATTTTCAAACCACATTAAGGGAACTCAAGGTCAGTAAAACCACACTCACAGTTTAGTAGACATGTGTTCAGTGTTATTCACAGCTCAGACTGAGAGACATGACCCTCTCACTGCCCCCATCTTGCAGAGACTGACTGAGGCACAACACTTCTGGGTTTTTTAGTCCCTCCCCTCCTCCCACCAGCAGGGGCAGCAGAGAGAATGTCAACATTTATAAAACATTAATAACTCTTTTACGTTTCATCGATGGGAAAAATCCTCTGGTCCAGCTCAGCGGAGGGGGAATCTGAGCGAGGTGGCCAAAAATGACGGCCGTAAGTCGGCGGCGTTCTTTCAGAAATCATGAAACAGAAAGTGGTTAAGATCTTAGTTTTAGTAATATAGACTAGACCAGGGGGACCCATTGGGTTTCGTCCCCTCAACGTGGAGTTGCGGTGGGGGGGGGGGGGCGGCCTGTGGTGTCACACACACACTAACCACCCCCCCCCCCCCCACACACACACACTAACCACCCCCCACATTCAGGCAAGTGTTTTTTTACACAGAGGGCGGTGGGTGTCTGGAACGTGCTGCGGGGGTTGGTTATGGAGGCAGATACAATATTGGTGTTTCAGTGGCCTTTAGATAGGCAGTGTAGGAAGGAACTGCAGATGCTGGTTTAAACCAAAGGTAGACACAAAAAGCTGGAGTAACTCAGCAGCATCTCTGGAGAGAAGGAATGTGTGACGTTTCGGGTCGAGACCCTTCTTCAGACTGATCATATGGGTGCGCAGGGAATGAAGGGATATGGATTATGTACAGGCAGAGGAGATTAGTTTAATTTGGCATCATGCTCAGTACAGACAACGTGGGCCGAAGGGCCTGTTTCTGAGCTGCGCTGTTCTATGTTCTGTGTTCATCAGTCAGGCTGGCGATTGCCTATGCAATCAGGAAAGGGCTTCCCATTTTCAGAAATTTGTTTTTTAGTTTAGTTAAGAGATACAGCGTGGAAACAGGCCCTGCGGCCCACCGGGTCCAAGCCGACCAGCGATCACCCGTTCACACTAGGTCTATGTTGTCCCACTTTCTCATCCACTCCCTACTCGCTAGGGGTAATTTACAGAGGGCTAATTAACCTACAAACCTGTACATCATTGGAGTGTGGGAGGAAACCGGAGCACCCGGAGGAAACCGGAGCACCCGGAGGAAACCCTCGCGGTCACGGGGAGAACGTACAAACTCTGCACCGACAGCACCCGTAGTTAGGTTCAAACCGGGGTCTCCGACTCTGTGTGAGGCAGCAGCTCTACCACTGCACCACTGAGCCACCCTAGCAAATAGAACATAGTTTAGTTTAGTTTATTGTCACATGCACCGAGGTACAGTGAAAAGCTTTGTGTTGCGTGCTAGTCAGTCAGCAGAAAGACTATGCATGACTACAATCAAGCAGTTCACAGGGTCCAGATACAGGATAAAGTGAATAATGTTCAGTGCACGACAAAGTCCAGGAAAGTCCAATTGAAGATAGTCCGAGAGTCTCTCATGGTAGCTCAGGGCTGGTCTCTTGTCATTGATAGGATAGTTCAATTGACTGATAACAGCTGGGAAGAAACTGTCCCTAAATCTGGGACTTTTCACACTTCTGTATTCCTTGCCTGATGGGAGAAGAGGGAGTGGCCGGGGTGAGACTGGTCCTTGATTGTGCTGCTGGCCTTGCCGAGGCAGCGTGAGGTGTAGATGGAGTCAGTGGAAGGGAGGTTGGTTTGTGTGATGGCCTGGGCTGCGTCCACAATTCATGCAATTTCTTGCGGTCTTGGATGGAGCTGTTCCCAAACTATGGTGTGATGCACTATAAACATCTACTACAAACCCACTGACTCCCACGGAGTCTAGACTACACTTCTTCCCACTGTAAGACTCCATCCCCTACTCCCAATTCCTCTGTCTACGCCGCATCTGCTCCCAGAATGAGATGTTCCGCACCAGGGCATCGGAGATGTCCTCATTCTTCTGGGAACGGAGGTTCCCCTCCCCAACCATAGATGAGGCTCTCACCAGGTTCTCCTCTATACCCTGTGACACTACTCTCTCTCCCCATCCCCCACTCGTAACAAGGGCAGAGTCCTCACCTTCCACCCAACTAGCCGTCACATACAACAAATAGTCTTCCGTCATTTTCGCCACCTCCAATGTGACCACACCACTTGCCACATCTTTCCATCTCCCTCCCTGTCTGCTTTCTGCAAAGACCGCTCCCTCCGTAACTCCCTGGTCAATTCTTCCCTTCCCACCCGCACCACCCCCTCCCCGGACACTTTCCCTTGCAACCGCAAGAGATGCTACACTTGTCGCTTTACATCCCCCCTCGACTCCATTCAAGGACCCAAGCAGTTTTTCCAGGTGCGACAGAGGTTCACCTGCACCTCCTCCAACCTCATCTACTGCATCCGCTGCTCTAGATGACAGCTGATCTACATCGGTGAGACCAAGCGTAGGCTTGGCGATCGTTTCGCCGAACACCTCCGCTCGGTCTGCATTAACCAACCTGATCTCCCGGTGGCTCAGCACTTCAACTCCCCCTCCCATTCCGTATCTGACCTCTCTATCCTGGGCCTCCTCCGTGGCCAGAGTGAGCACCACCGGAAATTGGAGGAGCAGCACCTCATATTCCGCTTGGGCAGTCTGCATCCCGGTGGCCTGAACATTGAATCCTCCCAATTTCGTTAGCCCTTGCTGTCTCCTCCCCTTCTCAGCTCTCCCTCAGCTCTCTGGCTCCCCCCCCCCCCCCCCACCCTACATCAGTCTGAAGAAGGGTTTCGAACCGAAACGTTGCATATTTCCTTCGCTTCATAGATGCTGCCGCACCCGCTGAGCTTCTCCAGCATTTTTGTCTACCTTCGATTCTCCAGCATCTGCAGTTCCTTCTTGAACATGGTGTGATGGATCCCAATATCACACAAATCCCAACATAGTCCACAATTCTGGCTCTTTAATGGGAAGAAGATTGGCTGGTGAAGCAGTGGGGCATGAGGGCGTGAGGCAGGGCCCTGGGGTGGTGGTGAGGAGGGAGCACATTCCTCAGTGGGAGGTGCAGCTCTGGCAGTGAAGAACAACATCATCAAACATTGCCTGAAGCCAAAGGGAGAAACCTCCTCCAGCGTTAGCCTATGTCCAGCTATCTGTCTATCTAAACCACCCCCACTGCAGATTCCTCATCTCAGTTCTAAACGGCGTGTCCCTTCTCAGTTTTTGTTATTTTGAGTGTGTCTTAAGGGTATGTTTTAGTGTTGCTTGGTATGTTTTATGTGGGGGAACTTTTTTCGCAGCCACTTACCTCGACGGAGATGCGATCTTTTTCCGTGTCGCACATCCGTCCCCAACTACGGCTTAACAACTTGGATTGGTGCGGCCTTTCCTGGAGACCGGCACGGGGGGCCGCGGGCGCAGAGCGGACTTACTATCGCAGAACGGGCGATCTTTTGCCGAGAATCGCCAGTGAAAGCGCTCCGACCGCGGGGCCTGTGGACTTTAACACCGTGACGACGCGGCCTCCGGTAAGACGAGGCCGACTCGGGAGCTCCATGCCGCGGAGTGTTCCGATCCGTCCCGACGCCGGAGTTTCCATCATCCCGATGCGTGGGCTTCGGACATCGGACTGTCGGCAGCGGTAACTGCTGAGGGATTAAAGGCCTCGACCACCACGGGTGAACAAAGGAGGAAGATGACTGAACTTTATTACCTTCCATCACAGTGAGGAATGTTGATTCCACTGTGGGGGATGTCTATGTTAAATTGTGTTCAATGCTATTCGCTGGGTGTGGCTGTATGTTAACTCAAATTTCACTGTATCAGAGTTGGCTAAGTGACAATAAACGCACAGTCGAACTTGATATTGCCTATTACTCACCAGGGTTTATCCTCCACCCCCACACTGCCTACAACCAGTCTGCAGAAGGGTCCTGATCAGAAACATCCAGAGATGCTGCCTCACCCACTGAGTTACTCCAGCACTTTGTCTTTTGTGTTGTTTTAAACCAGCACCTGCAGTTCCTCGTTTCTGCCCCTTAATGATTGCAAGGTTTTGCACATTGCATTATCCGTGTTCTCCAGAGGTAAGGCCCGACTCGCTGAGTTACTCCAGCACTTTGTGTCTTTTTTCGTACGCCAGCATCTGCAGTTCCTTGTGTGCACTGGCCAGTGATGGCACTGGACTGCCATCTGCTGGGTAATCGAGGTTCTGCAGCCGTGACACTCCGGATATGGGGAACTGATTGTCTGCATTGCAGTCTGCCATTGAGTACCAGGCTGACACTCTGCCTGCTGCTGCCAAGGCCCGCACTTGGAATATTGCATGCAGTTCTGCTCCTCCATTGCAGTAAGGTGGAGGCTTCTGAGAGGGTGCAGAGGAGGTTAACCAGGATGATGCCTGGATGGGAGGGTTTCAGCTCCAAGGAGAGGTTGGACAAACTTGGATTGTTTTCTCTGCAACGCCAGAGGTTGTGTGGGGGCCTGATAGAAGTACATCAATTTATGAGAGGCGTAGATAGGGTACACAGTCCAAACATTTATCTGCAGGGTGGAATAATCAAAGACTAGTGGGCATAGATTTAAGGTGAGACGGGCAGAGTTTACAGGAGATGTGTGGGGCAAATTTTGTTTTACACAGAGGGTGGTGAGTAGGGTGACATCCCGTATATTGGGCTAAATTGGTTTGTCCCATACGGGACCGCCCTTGTCCGGTATTTGACTGCTACTACTCGGGTCGAGGGGACTGTCGGGTCGGAGCGCCGCATCTGGCCCCGCCTCACCCGCCCCGACGTAGTGCAGCCCATGGAGTGCAGCAGCAGCAGCGCCTCGCCCGTGGCCCCGTCCGTCGGCAGCCCGGCCAGCTGTCCGACCTTCGCTTACCGCTGACACCATCACCACCCCTCCTTCTCATGGCCGATCACCGGTTCATGATTTGGATGGGGTGCCGGACTTCACGCGGCTCGGGCCAAAACACCTCAGCTGGCCCGCCGGCTGGGCTTTGTGTGCAGTCCAGCACCCGGGCCAACTCATCATTCACCCAGCCACGGCCGAGTCGGTCAACGCATTGCCGTCGGGAATTTGTACCTTATTTTGACCTTTTGTCCCTTATTTGGGAGCGAGAAAGTTGGCAACCCCTAGTGGCCTGGATTGCGCTGCCAATTACGATAGTGAAGAGATTTTTAGATAGGCTCATGAAAGTGGGGGGGCATGGGTTGTGTGCAGGTATACAAGTGTTGGTCTTGGCATCTTGCTCGGCCCAGATACTGTGGGCCCATGGGCCTCTGAAGTACAGTTCTGTGACCGAGGTTTTCATAAACCATTGGCATCTTAGCAGCACAGCTCACAAGTGGACTTTACACAGAGGGTTACACAAAAAGCTGGAGAAACTCAGTGGGTGCAGCAGCATCTGAGGAGCGAAGGAGATAGGCGACGTTTCGGGTCGAGACCCTTCTTCTTTACACAGAGGGTGGTGGGTGGGTGCCTGGAACGCGCTGCCAGGGGAGGCAGATACGATAGTGGCGTTAAAGAGCCTTGTGCATAGGCACATGGAAGTGCAGGGTATGGAGGGGTATGGATCATATGCGGGCAGGCGAGATCAGCATAACGCGGCGTCATGTTCAGCACAAACATTGTGGGCCGAAGCGCCTGCTCCTGTGCTGTACTGCTCCATGTTCTATGAAGAATGACAACTTGGTTCCACTGACACTGACACTGACATGGTTTAGAAAAATAGTAAATAGATGCAAGAGTAGGCCATGGCTGATCATCTAAAATCTGTACCCCTTTCCTGCTTTTTCCCCATATCGCTTGATTCCGTTAGCCCTAAGAGCTAAATCTAACTCTCTCTTGAAAACAGCCAGTGAATTGGCCTCCACTGCCATCTGTAGCAGAGAATTCCACAGATTCACAACTCTCTGGATGAAAAAGATTTTCCCTCATCTCAGTCCTAAATGGCCTACCCCTTATTCTTAAACTGTGACCCCTGGTTCTGGACTCCCCCAACATCGGGAACATTTTTCCTGCATCCGGCCTGTCCAACCCTTTAAGGGTTTCTATAAAAATCCCCTCTCATCCTTCTAAATTCCAGTGAAGTTTCTCTGAATAATGAAATATACTAAAGGGGCTGTCCCGCTGTGGCGACCTAATCTGCGAGTTTAGAAGAGTTTGCACTCGACTCAAACTCGCAGCATGGTCGACGCGAGGTCCTAGGAGGTCCTGTGAAGTCGCTGGAACTCTCCTTCATGCTCGAGGGAAGTTCCCGCATACTCGCGGCCTCAGTATAGGTCGTGGAAAAATGTTCAGGATATTGAAAACATTTCCGCGAGTAACATTTGGTCGGCATAGTTCTTTTTAACTTGTAGTGCAGTGGAGTGGGGTCGCTATTGACTTACAGGCACTCGAGGGCAGCCATAGGCAATCTCCTTCGCTTACCGGACATTTTAATTGACTCATTGGAGTTTCAGGACCTAGGAAGTCCTACGGTAGGTAAAATGCCCGCTAACTTTATTATCTATATTACTAAAAGTCTGATCTTGACCGCTTTTGGCTCACTGTGGTGTGATTTCCGAGAGAACGGCGCCACCTACGGCAGTCATTTCTGGCCAGCTCGCTCAGAGTCCCCCTCCGCCTTCCTGGACCAGAGGATTTTTCCCATCGATGAAAAATCAGAGAGATATTAATGTTTTTAAAAATCACCATTCTCTCTGCTGTCCCTGCTGGAGGGAGGGGGAGGGACTATAAAACCAGAAAGTGGTGTGCCTCACTCAGTCTCTGCAAGATTGAGGAAGCCAGAGGGTCACGTCTCTCTGAGCTCTGAATAGCACTGAACACATGTCTACTCAACTGTGAGTGCCCTTAATGTGGTTCTAAAATGCTTGCAAAAAGTGTCTCTATTGTTTCTAAAATGCTTGCAAAAAGTGTCTATTGGTTCTAAAATGGTTGCAAAAAGTGTCTATTGGTTCTAAAATGCTTGCAAAAAGTGTCTATTGGTTCTAAAATGCTTGCAGAAAGTGTCTCTATTGGTTCTAAAATGCTTGCACAAAGTGTCTATTGGTTCTAAAATGGTTGCAGAAAGTGTCTATTGGTTCTAAAATGCTTGCAGAAAGTGTCTCTATTGGTTCTAAAATGGTTGCAGAAAGTGTCTATTGGTTCTAAAATGCTTGCAGAAAGTGTCTATTGGTTCTAAAATGCTTGCAAAAAGTGTCTATTAGTTCTAAACTGCTTGCACAAAATGTCTATTGGTTCTAAAATGGTTGCAGAAAGTGTCTATTGGTTCTAAAATGCTTGCAAAAAGTGTCTATTAGTTCTAAACTGCTTGCACAAAATATCTATTGGTTCTAACTGCCTGCAAAAAGTGTCTATTGGTTCTAAAATGGTTGCAAAAAGTGTCTATTGGTTCTAAAATGGTTGCAAAAAGTGTCTCTATGTTAACATATATGAAAAATGTGCTCTCAATTGTAAAGAAGTTAATCTTAATGTTGTATTGTTACTCAGACAAACTTGATGCAGGTAGTGAATAACTGACAATGATAAACAGCCAATGAGAGGTTACAATGACAACAGCCAATGAGAGGTGCTGTTATTGTTGTGTCAAGCACATGTGTGTTAATGAAGTTTTTATTCCAGTTTGAGCAAGACTGATGCCCCGGTGTGTTTTTACTCCTCCGGAATGGTCTTCGGTCTAGCACTGGGTAGGCTGCAAGAATCGCTGCACAATTCACCTCTGCCAATGGGCTATGGGCCCAGAGTTACCTAGAGTTACCCAGAGGTACCCAGAGACAGTTATCCAGGGATGTACCACCGAGAGAAATGTCGCGACGTACCGCGTGTCCGGTGAGATTAACATGCTATGCTAGCACCATGAGTAGACGGAGCGCTGGTCTCGGCTAGTTTTTGACGGAGATGAAAAGAACTATGAGCTGTGGGAGACAAAGTGTTTGGGCCATCTTCGGTTGCAAGGGCTAAAGGATACCATCTTGGAAGAGCCTACTGACGATGAAGAAGGAGACAAGGCCAAAAACGCAGAGGCATATGCTGAGCTAATCCAGTTTCTGGATGACAAAAGTTTGTCGCTGGTAATGCGAGAAGCAGCGGATGATGGGTGGAAAGCGCTAACTATTTTGAGAGATTATTATGCGGGTAAGGGAAAGCCACGTATAATAAGCCTGTATACAGAACTGACTTCACTTCAAAAGTTGAGCAGCGAGAGTGTAACTGAATATGTTATACGGGCAGAGACAGCCATCACAGCATTGAGAAACGCTGGTGAGGTGTTGAGTGACGGATTGTTAGCTGCAATGATTCTGAAGGGACTGCCTGAATCTTTTAAACCATTTGCTATCCATGTCACGCAAAGTGAGCAGGCAATGCCTTTCGCCGAATTTAAAACTAAACTACGGAGCTACGAAGACACGGAAAAGATGCGTGCAGCAGCATCCGACGACAATGTCATGAAGGCGCGTGCGCAACCGAGTGTGAGACCCGCCACGACAAGTGCAAGTGACCGGGGTGCGGAGAGCGCGGACATTGTGTGCTTCAGGTGTGGCCTAAAGGGACATAAAGCCAGAGCATGTCGACGCAAGCAGTGGTGCAGTCACTGTAAAAACGCCACACATCGGGACGCAACCTTGATATGCACCACACATCGGGAGCAGTTATGATATGCAGACATGGCATGAGATTCTAGGGCACTGTAATTATGAAGATATTCAAAAATTACAGAGTGTTGTTGAAGGTATGGCAATTAAGGGCAAAACTGACAAACCTGCTCTACACTGAAGTGTGTACTCAGAGAAAGTTTATCCAAACTAGGAACAGGGACCCTGATGTAAGAGCCAAAACAGCTTTGGAGTTGGTACACACAGATTTAGCGGGACCGATAGACCCAGAGTCCAGAGAGGGGTACAGGTCTGCGCTATCATTCACTGATGATTATTCCAGTGCAGTGTTTGCGTACTTTCTAAAGAATAAGAGTGACACAGTGCAAGCCACCGAGAAGTTTCTTGCTGACACAGCCCCATACGGGAAGATTAAATGTATGAGGTCTGACAATGGTACTGAATTCATGGGAAAGAATTACCAGGCACTACTCAGCAGAAATGGCATTACACAACGAGACCTCAGCACCATACTCACCACACCAGAATGGTACTGCTGAGCGAAATTGGCGCACCCTGTTTGACATGGCCAGGTGTATGCTAATAGAGAGCGAGTTACCTAAACAGTTTTGGACCTGTGCAGTGCAGACAGCAGCTGTAGTGAGGAACAGATGCTTTAACAAGCGCACAAAGCAGACGCCTTATTTGATGCTGACAAGAAAACGGCCCAACCTGTCTAGGATGCAAACGTTTGGGGCAGAGTGTTATGCCTATAAACAGGACAAGAGAAAACTGGACTCAAAGTGTGAGAAGGGAATGTTTGTCGGGTACGACAAGAATAGCCCAGCTTACGTTTTACTATCCTGGCAATGGGAAAGTAAAGCAGCACAGACTGGTGAAGTCTGTGACCAAGACAATTGTAGAGCGGCAGACACAGACTGACATGACCCCCGGTGACGATGACTTTGAGGTGCAGAATAGGGCCAGTAGGATGAGAAAAAAAATACTGATGAAAGTCCAGGACATACTCAGGGCCAAGATCCAGTAACTAAGCCTGAGGTGAATAGCTAAGCACAGACAGGTGAAACCAAGCATGAGCCTGCACGTTACCCTTCTAGAGTGAGGAAGAAACCAGGTTACTCACGTGAATATGTAACTGGCAAGGCGAGTGATGATCATGTAATGATTAACATAGATTATTGCTACAGATTGATGTGTAACATCCCCCTAACATTCAGGGAAGCTGTAACCTCAACTAACTCAAAGGAATGGGTTAACGCAATGGATGAGGAAATGCAGTCGCTGAGAGAAAATGACACATTTACCCTAACCAACTTGCCTGAGGGTAAGAAAGCAGTGGGGGTAGATGGGTATATGCAATCAAGAACAATGAGGATGGATCTGATAAATACAAGGCACGGTATGTAGCCAAAGGATACAGTCAAAAACTAGACTATGTGGAGACATGTTCTCCTACTGCTAACCTGACCAGTATCAGAGTGATGATGCAAAAAGCAGCACAGGAAAACCTGACTTTACATCAGATGGATGTCAAAACTGCCTACCTACATGCATAATAGATTGCGAGATTTACATGGAACAGCCGGAAGGTTATGATGTAAAATCCAGCGCAAATGAAAAGTTGGTGCATAGGCTAGAAAAGTCACTTTATGGGTTAAAACAGTCGGGTAGAAATTGGAGCAAAATGCCACACGAGTATCTGACTGGAAACCACTTTGTGCAAAACCCAGCTGATCATTGTGATTACTCAAGGGAAACAGAAAACGAGAAAGTGATCATGATAATATGGGTCGATGACTTAATTATTGCTGCCGGTGATGAAAAAGCACTGACGCTGTGATGGAGATGCTCACAGCCAAATTCAAGATGAAAGACATGGGCAAACTGAAACATTTTCTTGGCATTGATTTTGACCAGGGTGATAACTGTGTGAGAATGTCACAGAAGAAATATGTGGAGAAAATACTTGAAAGGTTTGATATGCAAGATTGTAAACCGAGGGCGACAACTTGTGAACAAAAACTGAACTACACTGATGATGCAGAAATGATGAATGATGTCAGAAAATACAGAGAGGTAGTAGGTAGCCTAATCTATCTGACTACATGCACAAGGCCCGATCTCAGTTTTGTAGTAAGTAAACTGTCACAGTACTTTACTGAGCCGACGGAAGAGCACTGTAAAACATGTACTGAGATATCTGAGAGGCACAATTGAGAAAGAGTTGTGTTACAGGAAATGTGACGACGAGAAACTGGCGTTACAAGCGTACAGTGACGCAGATTGGGTGGCTGATGTAACCGACAGACGTAGCGCAACCGGTTATTGTGTAAGCCGAAACAAAAATGGTCCTTTGATTTCATGGAAAACCAAAAAGCAGCTCAACGTTGCACTGTCAACTTGTGAGGCTGAGTATATGGCGTTAGCCGCAACACTACAAGAGTGTATGTACCTAGTACAACTACTAGAAGGTATTGATGGACATCAGCACCCAACACACAAGGTTTATGAGGATAACCAGGGTAAATTGCGTTAGCAAAGAATCCTGTAAGTAGTCAGAGGTGTAAGCATGTGGACATAAAATATCACTTTGTGAGGTCCACTGTGATTCATGGCAAAATAAGTTTGGAGTATTGCCCGACAGACCAGATGGTAGCAGATGTGATGACAAAACCTGCAACAACGTTTAAGTTGATGGAGTTTGCAAAGTTTATGTTTGGAGACTAACCATGTATGTAAAAGTCTACATGATGTAAGGTAGAAAACCTTAGGATGTTTTATTTTGAGTTGATAACAATGCGAGAGCAAGTGGGGGTGTTAACATATATGAAAAATGTGCTCTCAATTGTAAAGAAGTTAATCTTAATGTTATATTGTTACTCAGACAAACTTGATGCAGGTAGTGAATAACTGACAATGATAACAGCCCATGAGAGGTTACAATGATAACAGCCAATGAGAGGTGCTGTTATTGTTGTGTCAAGCACATGTGTGTTAATAAAGTTTTTATTCCAGTTTGAGCAAGACTGATGCCCCGGTGTGTTTTTACTCCTCCGGAATTGTCTTCGGTCTAGCACTGGGTAGGCTGCAAGAATCGCTGCACAATTCACCTCTGCCAACACTCTATTGGTTCTAAAATGGTTGCAAAAAGTGTCTCTATTGGTTCTAAAATGCTTGCAGAAAGGGTGGCTATTGGTTCTAAAAATGCTTGCAGAAGGTGGCTATTGTTTCTAAAATGCAAAAAGTGTCTCTAATGGTTCTAAAATGGTTGCAAAGAGTGTCTATTGGTTGTAAAATGGTTGCAAAAAGTGTCTCTATTGGTTCTAAAATGCTTGCAGAAAGGGTGGCTATTGGTTCTGAAATGCAAAAAGTGTCTCTAATGGTTCTAAAATGCTTGCTGAAAGTGTCTCAATTGGTACTAAAATGCTTGCAGAAAGTGTCTATTGGTACGAAAATGCTTCCAAAAAGTATCCCTATTGGTTCTAAAATGCTTCCAGAAAGTGTGTCTATTGGTTCTAAAATGCTTCCAGAAAGTGTGTCTATTGGTTCTAAAATGCTTCCAGAAAGTGTGTCTATTGGTTCTAAAATGCTTCCAGAAAGTGTGTCTATTGGTTCTAAAATGCTTGCAAAAAGTGTCTCAATTGGTACTAAAATGCTTGCAAAAAGTGTATCTATTGGTACTAAAATGCTGCCTGGCCAGAGTGACTGAGCTGCCTGGCCAGAGTGACTGAACTGCCTGGCCAAGAATCCATTCGGCCCACAATGTCCATACTAGCCCTCTGGAAACCAGTCCCTTTGACCCACAACACACATACTAGCACTCCAAAAAGCCCCCCCCCCCCCCCCGGCCAGCAATATTGGAATTGGTGGAATATAGCATTGGGGGACCCGCCCCCCCCGTGTGAAGCTGGGACCCAACGGGTACCACTTAGTCTAGTACTTCTTAAAAGTGTCTCCACTCCTTCTCCCCTCCTTCTCTCTCTCTCTCTCCCCACCTGCGCTCTCTAAAGGACTTACCTTTACTGTGGCAGCTGTTTACCTTCATCTTCATCGCGCAGACAACGCTCCTCCGCTTTCCTTGGCCCCCACAGTGCTGTGTGTGTTTGCGATGTGTGTGTGTGTGTGTGTGTGTGTGTGTGTGTGTGTGTGTGTGTGTGTGTGTGTGTGTGTGTGTGGTCGTTAGATGCAGCTCGCGGCTTTCAACGCGGCCGGTCGATCCAGCTCGAGGCTTTCCAGGCGAGTGCCCACGAGCTTGTAGGTCAAAGACACTATTCTGGACTCGCGGATTAGGTCACCCAAGTGGGACAGGCCCTTAAAAGAGACTTGACTAGCCTTGGGTTGTTTGGAATCATGGCATTTTGCTTAGGTAGCTTACTACCTGATGGCATGAACATTGAATTTATTTCCTGTAGAGGGCGTAAGGGATCTGTTCGGGTGATGGAAGATTACTGATGGACTGTGGCACTCCAATGTGAATTATTGGGTTAAAGGAACCGTACTTTATTCTGGATTTGAAAAACGTATTTTTATGCAGCGTTACAGCAGATGGAATACAGCTTAGCAAAGTGTGGAGGAGTCATGTATTTTGGTAGTAGGAATAAAGGTCGTGGACTATTTGCTAAATGGGGAGAGAATCCAGAAATCGGAGGTGCAAAGGGACTTGGGAGTGCTGGTGCAGGATTCCCAAAAAGTTAATTTGCAAGTGGAATCGGTGGCCCAATGCTGCTCCAGCAAATTATGAATTGATGCTCTGTTGATTGGAGTTGACCACGGCACGCAGTGCAACACACTCCCAAGCAGATAAGGTTCTGCATGAATAGCCCAAAACATCATGAGTTCAGTGAAAGATAAAGTCCTGGGAGAACTCAGCGGGTCAGGCAGCATCTGCGGAGGGAACGGACGGACAATGCTTTGGGTCGGGACCCTTCTTCAGACTGAAGAATCTGCCAGCATAGAGTCTGAAGTAGGATCCTGACCCAAAGCGTTGTCTGTCCGTTCCCTTCACAGATACCGCCTGACCCGCTGAGTTACTCCAGCACTTTGTTTATTTTACCCAAGACTTTAGAGAGCATGGAAACAGGCCCTTCCACCCACCGAGTCCGAAGATCAAACTCCAATGCCTCTGAAGTTTAGTTTCCACCCACTGCAGTCCCTTGTGTCTCCATATGTCGTTTCGTTGTTACCCAGCTTAGTCAATGGTAGCAAGGAACCTGGGCCGCTGGTTGAAACTCAAGATAGACTCAAAGTGCCGGAGTTACTCAGCAGGTCAGGCAGCATCACTGGAGAACAGGAAGAGGTGGCATTTCGGGTCGGAACTGTTCTTCAGACTGAAAGATGGAGATTGCCAGAACAAAACAGGGCCGGCAGCGAATGAGAACTCCCACCAGAGAGAGGAGGAGAACTGTTTCAAAGTACACAGACCTTGAGGAGGTTTCACAGTGGGGCAGGCAAATGTGTAGGAAGGAACTGCAGATGTTGTTTTATACCAAAAAGAGACACAAAATACTGGAGTAACTCAGCGGGTCAGGCAACCTATCTGGAGAAATTATTATCTCATATGAATGGATAGTTTTGTTTAGTTTATCATCGCGTGTACCGAGGTACAGTGAAAAGCTTTCTTGTTGCGTGCTCATCAGTCAGTGGAAAGCCTATACGTGATTACAATCGAGCCGTCCGTAGTGTACAGATACAGGATAAAGAGAATAAGGTTCAGTGCAAGGTAAAGTCCAGTAAAGTCCGATTAAAGATAGTCCGAGGGTCTCCAACGAGGTAGATGGGAGGTCAGGACCGCTCTCTAGTTGGTGGTAAGATGGTTGGTTCTGTTGTCTGATAATAGCTGGGACAAAACTGTCCTTGCATCTGGAAGTGTGCGTTTTTTTACATATGTTATGTAAAACATAATGCATACAGTATATTACACGTGCATACAGCATGCATTGGCATGCGTTAGCATAATGCATACAGTATATTACACGTGCATACAGCATGCATTGGCGTGCGTTAGCATAATGCATACAGTATATTACACGTGCATACAGCATGCATTGGCGTGCGTTAGCATAATGCATACAGTATATTACACGTGCATACAGCATGCATTGGCGTGCGTTTAGCATAATGCATACAGTATATTACACATGCATACAGCATGCATGGCATGCGTTAGCATAATGCATACAGTATATTACACGTGCATACAGCATGCATTGGCATGCGTTAGCATGCATACAGTATATTACACGTGCTTACAGCATGCATTGGCGTGCGTTAGCATAATGCATACAGTATATTACACGTGCATACAGCATGCATTGGCGTGCGTTAGCATAATGCATACAGTATATTACACGTGCATACAGCATGCATTGGCGTGCGTTAGCATAATGCATACAGTATATTACACTGCATACAGCTTGCATTGGCGTGTTGTTAGCATAATGTATACAGTATATTACACGTGCATACAGCATGCATTGGCGTGCGTTAGCATAATGTATACAGTATATTACATGTGCATACAGCATGCATTGGCGTGCGTTAGCATAATGTATACAGTATATTACACGTGCATACAGCATGCATTGGCGTGCGTTAGCATAATGCATACAGTATATTACACGTGCATACAGCATGCATTGGCGTGCGTTAGCATAATGCATACAGTATATTACACGTGCATACAGCATGCATTAGCAAGCAAAACAAAGCTTTTCACTGCACCTCACTACTTATTACAATAATAAACCTAATTCTGAACCTTGATATTTTATATCGATAGGAAGAGGAAAGATCACTGACATGCAACTTTAAGTGTCTCTCCCTCCGTGGCTGCTGTCTAATCTGCTGGGTATTTACAGCACTGCTTTTTTTAAATTTCAGCTTCGTGGCATCTGCAATTCCCTGGCGTAAGACCATAAAGACCATCAGAATTAGGCCACTCGGCCCATCGAGCTTACTCCACCATTCAATCATCGCTGATCTATCTCTTCCTCCTAACCCCACTCTCCTGCCTTCTCCCCATAACCCCTGACACCCGTACTGATCAAAAATCTATCAATCCCCACCTTCAAAAATATCAATTGACTTGGTCTCCACAGCCGTCTGCGGCAAAGAATTCCGCAGATTCACCGCCCTCTGACTAAAGAAATTCCTCCTCATCTACATGTTGAAGGTACATCCTTTTATTCTGAGGAATGGCCTCTGGTCCTAGACTCCCCCACTCATGGAAACATCGTCTGCATATCCACTCTATCCAGGCCTAGCATTAAATCCCCAGGGCCTGATGGTCTGCATCCCAGGGTACTTATGGAAGTGGCTCTCGAAATTGTGGATGCATTTGTGATCATTTTCCAATGTTCTATAGATTCAGGACCAGTTCCTGTGGATTGGAGGGTAGCTAATGTTATCCCACTTTTTAAGAAAGGTGGGAGAGAGAAGACAAGGAATGATAGACCAGTTAGCCTAATATAAGAGTCGGGAAGATGCTGGAGTCAATTATAAAAAATGAAATAGTGGCACATTTGGATAGCAGTAATAGGATCGGTTCGAGTCAGCATGGATTTACGAAGGGGAAATCTTCTGGAAATTTTTGAGGATGTAACCAGGAAAATGAACAAGGGAGAGCCAGTGGATGTAGTGTACCTGGATTTTCAGAAAGCATTTGATAAGCTATTTACAATATACATCAATGTTTAGATGAAGGGATTCAAAGTAACATTAACAAATTTGCAGATGACACAAAGCTGGGTGGCAGTGTGAACTGTGAGGAGGATGTTATGAGAATGCAAGGTGACTTGGACAGGTTGGGTGAGTGGGCAGATGCAGTTTAATGTGGATAAATGTGAGGTTATCCACTTTGGTGGCAAAAACAGGAAGGCAGATTATTATCTGAATGGTTTCAAGTTGGGTAAAATGAAAGGACAACGGGATCTGGGGGTCCTTGTTCATCAGTCACTGAAAGTACGCATGCAGGTACAGCAGGCAGTGCAGAAAGTGAATGGCATGTTGGCCTTCATAACAAGAGGAATTTGTTATAGGAGCCAAGAGGTCCTTCTGCAGTTGTACAGGGCCCTAGTGAGACCACATTTGGAGTGTGCAGTTTTGGTCACCAAAGTTGTGGAAGGACATTCTTGTTATTGAGGGAAAGCAGCGTAGGTTCACAAGGTTAATTCCTGGGATGGCGGGACAGTCATATGTTAACAGAATTGAGCGGCTGGGCTTGTATACTCTAGAATTGAGAAGGATGAGAGGGAATCTTATTGAAACATGATTATTAAGGGTTTGGACACGCTAGAGGCAGGAAACATGTTCCCGATTTTGGGGGAGTGCAGAACCAGGGACCACAGTTTAAGAATAAGCCATTTTAGGAGATAAACTCAAAAGTAGGACCTCAAAGGTAATAATCTCTGGACTCCTACCAGTGCCACGTGCTAGTCAGAGTAGAAATAGGAGGATATTGCAGATGAATACGTGGGTTGGAAAATGGTGCAAGGGGGAGGGATTCAAATTTCTCGGGCATTGGAACCAGTTCTGGGGGAGGTGGGACCAGTACAAACAGGATGGTCTGCACCTGGGCTTGAAGGGAACCAATGTCCTTGGGGGAGTGTTTGCTAGTGCTGTCAGGGAGGATATAAACTAATGTGGCAGGGGGATGGGAGCATGAGCAGAGAGACAGAGAGATGTAAAACAAGGGTAGAAAACAATAGGTAGCAAGGTGAAAAGTAAAAGTGGCAGGCAGAAAAATCCAGGGCAAAAATCAAAAAGGGCCACTTTTCAACATAATTGTATAAGGGGTAAGAGTGTTGTAAAAACAAGCCTGAAGGCTTTGTGTCTCAATGCAAGGAGCATTCGTAATAAGGTGGATGAGTTGAATGTGCAGATAGTTATTAATTAATATGATATAGTTGGGATCACGGAGACATGGCTCCAGGGTGACCAAGGCTGGGAGCTGAACATCCAGGGATATTCAATATTCAGGAAGGAAAGACAGAAAGGAAAAGGAGGTGGAGTAGTGTTGCTGGTTAGAGAGGAGATTAATGCAATAGAAAGGAAGGACAATAGTTTGGAGGATGTGGAATCGATATGGGTGGAGTTGCGAAACACTAAGGGGCAGAAATCACTAGTGGGAGTTGTGTACAGGCCACCTAACAGTAGTAGTGGAGTTGGGGATGGCATCAAATATGAAATTAGAAATGCATGCTACAAAAGGTAAAACAGTTATAATGGGCGACTTCAATCTACATATAGACTGGGTGAATCAAATTGGCAGGGGTGCTGAGGAAGAGGATTTCTTGGAATGTATGCGGGATAGTTTTCTAAACCAACATGTAGAGGAACCAACGAGAGAGCAGACTATTCTAGACTGGGTACTGAGTAATGAGGAAGGGTTAGTTAGCAGTCTTGTTGTGCGTGGCCCCTTGGGCAAGAGTGACCATAATATGGTTGAGTTCATTAGGATGGAGAGTGACATTGTTAATTCAGAAACAAGGGTTCTGAACTTAAAGAAAGGTAACTTTGCGGGTATGAGACGTGAATTGGCCAAGATAGACTGGCAAGTGATTCTTAAAGGGTTGATGGTGGATGTGCAATGGAAGGCATTTAAAGACTGCATGGATGAACTACAACAATTGTTCATCCCAGTTTGGCAAAAGAATAAATCAGGGAAGGTAGTGCATCCGTGGATAACAAGGGAAATCAGGGATAGTATCAAAACTAAAGATGAAGCATACAAATTAGCCAGAAAAAGCAGCCTACCAGAGGGCTGGGAGAAATTCAGAGTCCAGCAGAGGAGGACAAAGTGCTTAATTAGGAAAGGGAAAATAGATTATGAAAGAAAACTGGCAGGGAACATAAAAACAGACTGCAAAAGTTTTTATCGATGTGTGAAGAGAAAAAGATTAGTTAAAACAAATGTAGGTCCCTTGCAGTCAGAAACTGGTGAATTGATCATGGGGAACAAGGACATAGCAGACCAATTGAATAACTACTTTGGTTCTGTCTTCACTAAGGAAAACATAAATAATCTTCTGGAAATAGCAGGGGACCGGGGGTCAACTGAGATGCAGGAACTGAGTGAAATCCAGCTTAGCCGGAAAGTGGTGTTAGGTAAATTGAATGGATTAAAGGCCGATAAATCCCCAGGGCCAGATAGGCTGCATCCCAGAGTACTTAAGGAAGTAGCCCCAGAAATAGTGGATGCATTAGTGATAATTTTTCAGAACTCTTTAGATTCTGGAGCAGTTCCTGAGGATTGGCGGGTAGCTAATGTAACCCCACTTTTTAAAAAGGGAGGGAGAGAGAAAACGGGGAATTACAGACCAGTTAGTCTAACATCGGTAGTGGGGAAAATGCTAGAGTCAGTTATTAAAGATGGGATAGCAGCACATTTGGAAAGTGGTGAAATCATTGGACAAAGTCAGCATGGATTTATGAAAGGTAAATCATGTCTGACGAATCTTATAGAATTTTTCGAGGATGTAACTAGTAGAGTGGATAAGGGAGAACCTGTGGATGTGTTATATCTGGACTTTCAGAAGGCTTTCGACAAGGTCTCACACAAGAGATTAGCATTCAAACATAAAGCACACGGTATTGGGGGTTCAGTATTGATGTGGATAGAGAACTGACGGGCAGACAGGAAGCAAAGGGTAGGAGTAAACGGGTCATTTTCAGGATGGCAGGCAGTGACTAGTGGGGTACCGCAAGGCTCAGTGCTGGGACCCCAGCTAGTTACAATATATATTAATGATCTGGATGAGGGAATTGAATGCAACATCTCCAAGTTTGCGGATGACACAAAGCTGGGGGCAGTGTTAGCTGTGAGGAGGATGCTAGGAGGCTGCAAGGTGACTTGGATAGGCTGGGTGAGTGGGCAAATGCATGGCAGATGCAGTATAATGTGGATAAATGTGAGGTTATCCACTTTGGTGGCAAAAACAGGAGGGTAGACTATTATCTGAAAGGTGGCCGATTAGGAAAATGGCGAGATGCAACGAGACCTGGGTGTCATGGTACACCAGTCATTGAAAGTAGGCATGCAGGTGCAGCAGGCCGTGAAGAAAGCGAATGGTATGTTGGCATTCATAGCAAAAGGATTCGAGTACAAGAGCAGGGAGGTTCTAATGCAGTTGTACAGGGTCTTGGTGAGGCCACACCTGGAGTATTGCGTACAGTCTTGGTCTCCTAATCTGAGGAAAGACATTCTTGCCATAGAGGGAGTACAGAGAATGTTCACCAGACTGATTCCTGGGATGGCAGGACTTCCATATGAAGAAAGACTGGATAGACTTGGCTTGTACTCGCTGGAATTTAGGAGATTGAGGGGGGATCTTATAGAGACTTACAACATTCTTAAGGGGTTGGACAGGCTAGATGCAGGAAGATTGTTCCCGATGTTGGGGAACTCCAGAACAAGGGGTCACAGTTTAAGGATAAGGGGGAAATCTTTTAGGATCGAGATGAGAAGTTCATTTTTCACAGAGTGGTGAGTCTGTGGAATTCTCTGCCACATAAGGTAGTTGAGGCCAGTTCATTGGCTATATTTAAGAGGGAGTTAGATGTGGCCCTTGTGGCTAAAGGGATCAGGGGGTATGGAGAGAAGGCAGGTACAGGATACTGAGTTGGATGATCAGCCATGGTCATATTGAATGGTGGTGCAGGCTCGAAGGGCCAAATGACCTACTCCTGCACCTATTTTCTATGATTCTATGATTTAGAACGGAGTTGAGGAAACACTTGTTCACACAGAGAATTGTGAGCCTGGGGAATTCTCTGCCTCAGAAGGCGGTGGAGGCCGGTTCTCTGGATGCTTTCAAGAGAGAGTTAGATAGAGCTCTTAAAGATAACGAAGTCAAGGGATATGGGGAGAAGGCAGGAACCTTCGCTATAACTCCGCTATCTTAAGAGCCCTATCCAGCTCTCTCTTGAAAGTATCCAGAGAACCGGCCTCCACCGTCCTCCGAGGCAAAGAATTCCACAGACTCACAACTCTCCGTGAGAAAAAGTGTTTCCTGGTCTCTTTTCTAAATGGCTTACCCCTTATTCTTAAACTGTGGCCCCTGGTTCTGGACTCCCCCAACATCGGGAACATGTTTCCTGCCTCTAGCGTGTCCAAGCCCTTAACAATCTTATACTGTACGTTTCAATAAGATTCCCTCTCATTCTTCTAAACTCCAGAGTGTACAAGCCCAGCCGCTCCATTCTCTCAGCCTATGACAGTCCCGCCATCCCGGGAATTAACCTTGTAAACCCACGCTGCATTGAATACAATAGTCAGGAATGTATAGGACTTTGGTTAAGCTGCATTTGGAGTATAACCTACAGTTCTGGTCACCCCATTACAGGGATGTTGTGGAGGCTTAGGAGAGGGTGCAGAGAAGACTAACCGGACTGATACCTGGATTAGAGCGTATTAGCTACAAGGAAAAGTAGCACAGGCTTGGATTGTTTTCTCTGGAACGCTGGGGATTGTGAGGAGGCCTGATCGAAGTATACAAAATCATGTGAGGCGTAGATGGGGTAGACAGTCAGAACCTTTATCACGGGGTGGAAATGTTAAACACTAGAGGGCCAAGCTTTAAGGTGAGAGGGGCAAAGTTTAAAGGAGACGAGCGATGCAGTGGTGAGGGTGGCGAGTCCCTGGATCGCACTGCCGGGGTTGGAGGTTGAAGCAGATATGATAGTGGCATTTAAAAGATTATTAGATAGGTACATGGAAATATAGAAAATAGAGGGATATGGATTATGTGCAGGTGGATAAGTGATGATTTTAGCACTGTGTTCAGCACAGACATTGTGGGCTGAAGGGCCTGTCCTTGTGCTGTACGGTCATGAATGAAGGAATACTTTGTCACATATGGCAAGTCAAAGTGAAATTCTTTGTTTGGCATACCCAAGGTATGCAAACAGTCACCACATAAGGGTGCTGACCAAGTTACAAAGTACCCGCTGCAGATCCACATTTGTTCTCACCACCCATCCCCCCCCTTCGCGGCGCCCCCCCCCCCCACGCCGGCTCCTCCATTGTTCCTCCCCCCGGCAGCGGCGTCCTCGCTTCCACATGTCCGTCCGCGACCGTCGGTCAGCGCCATCGTCGACCGTCGCACCGACCTTTCCACTATCGCGACCGGGTCTCCTCGTGACGCCTCCCCAAGCCCCAGCCGCGGGCTCCGCCGACCTATGTGTTATGTGAACTATGTTCTATGTTAACAGTACAGTACAGGAACAGGCCCTTCAGCCCACAATGTATGTGCCAAGCATGATGCCAAGCTAAACTAATCTCTGCCTACACGGGATCGCTCCACTCCCTGCATATGCATGTGCTTCTCTAAAAGCCTTTTAAATGCCACATCATTGCCCTTATTTTTGTTTGAAATTCACATCTCCCTGGAATAAATTATGCCTGTATTTCATTCACCTCATTTATTCTGGTAAAAATAATGCATTGAATCTAAATCTAATTAAGCAACATATCATTAAGATTGTTTTAAAATTCTAATGCAATCAAAAATTCTTTATTCTGCCCATAGAAATGCAAATCAGGTGTAGGTGATGTTTCGGGTCGGGACCCTTCTCCAGTCTGCCAGGGAAAGGAGGAGAACTCCTTCAAAGTAGCCAGATCTTGAGGAGATGTCACAGTGGGGTTCTTTGAAGACTCCGAAGAAATGTCCCGACCCGAAATGTCACTTATCCCAAGTTCTTCAGAGATGCTGCCTGACCCGCCGAGTTACGCCAGCACTCCTTGGTAAACGAGCATCTGCAGATATGCAGGAAGGAACTGCAGATGCTGGTTTACAGCGAAGATAAGACACACAATGATGGAGTAACTCGAGAATCGAGTCAAGAGTGAAGAGTGTTTTATTGTCGTGTGTCCCAGATAGGACAATGAAATTCTTGCTTGCTGCAGCACAACAGAATGTGAACAAAGTACATAATTGGAGAAAAAAAGTTCAGTGTGTATATATACACATTCACACATACTCAATAAATAAACAAATATAGTGCAGAAATAATGATGGTCTGTTGTAGTTCAGAGTTTATTTGTTGTCATGTTTAATAGCTGTAAGGAAGAAGCTGCTCCTGAACCTGGACGTTACAGTTCTCAGGCTCCTGTACCTTCTTCCCGATGGCAACAGTGCAATGAGTGTGTGGCCAGGATGGTGAGGGTCTTTGATGATGTTGGCTGCCTTTTTGAGGCAGCAACTTCGATAGATCCCTTCGATGGTGGGGAGGTCAGAGCCGGTGATGGGCTGGGCAGTGGTCACAACTTTTTGCAGGACTCAGCGGGACAGGCAGCATCTGTGGAGAGAAGGGATTCTGCAGATCCGCGTTTTTGCATTTGTCTACCTTCTATATACACCACTATCGTAGATACCTCCAGCATCATCCCTAGCAGCGCGTTGCAGACACCCACAGCTCTGTGGAAAAATTCTTGCCCCACGCATCTGGTTTAAACTTTGCCCCTCTCAACTTAGTGCTGTGGCGAAATTCCAAATGAGCACACAGAAATGAAACTCTGCACCATACAGACGCTGCAGTGCATTGTGCTCCATGAACATTCAGAAAAATTATTTTATAAAGGGCCTGTCCCACTGACTTTTCAGCAACTGTCTGCGACCTTCAAGCTCGGGGGCACTCGCCTGAAAAACCGCGAGCTGGATCGACCGTCAGCGATGAAACCGCGAGCTGGATCGACCATCAGAAAACACACACACACGGCCAGGGGAGAGGTTAATTGGCTGATGGAGGGGGAGGGGGAGGGGGAGGGGGGAGGGGACACTTTTAAGAAGCCAGACAACTTTGAATAAGCCAGAGATACACAGCTGTGACGTTTAGTGGGCATTTAACATTACCGGTCGGTTTTCCTTGGTTCTGAAAACGCGTGCTTACGTTTTTTTCCCCCCCCAATGAGCCAATTAACATGTCCGGTCAGCAAAGGAGATTTCCTACGGCTACCTCCAACGACATGGCGACTCCACTACACTACGAGTTCAAAATTATCGATATTTTCCATGCTTTTGCTTGCAGAAATATTTTCAACTTGTTCAGAAATTTCCACGACCAAAGTGAATGGTAAACCATTACGCGGGAACTCCTTTCGACCATGAGGGAGACTTACCAGGGACCACCTACGACCAGGTGTCGACCATGCTGCGAGCTTGTGGCGAGCGCAGACTCTCCTAAAGTCGGCAATAAGGTCGCCATAGTGGGACAGGCCCTCAACTGTCTAAGTGTTTAAGTGACTTTCCTTAAAAATGACCATGCGCTGACCTCACACAAGCCCTGGAATATAAAGCAGCTCCTTAAACCCCATTCAAAGCACCAAGTACTTGCGAAGCCTAGCCCGGAGGCAGCTCAGCCCACCATCTAACTCAAGTTGGACACATTTGTTAGTCTAAAAAAAGACATTCTTAGTTCATTGCCCGAGGAGATCCAGCGGATGAAAACAAGTCACAGTGTACGAGCAACAAGCAAGCAACCTTATTGCAGAATCTGTGGCTCGTTAATGCTAATATATACATATGCAGGTAGAGCATGTGGAAATCTACCATAGCTGGAAGGCAGGTAACAACATCTAATTACCAAGCAGAATTCAGCTTCGGTACTTTCTGGTAAGTCATAATAAGAAATAGGCTTATGCAGAAATGTGTCCTTCACAAAACGCACTGGATTAGCACATTCTTTTTTATAGTGCCTGATTTACCCAGGATCCAGCCGAGCATCAAGGTGGTGGGTAAAGTCCCCTAAAAACTTAAACGACCTCCAGGCATGGTTAAGATCACTGGATAGCTGGAGTCATAGTGACAAACCGCATGGAAACAAGCCCTTCGGCCCATCTTGCCCATGCCAAACAAAAATGCCCCATCTACACTAGTCCCATTTGCCCGCGTTTGGTCCATATCCCTCCAAATATTTCCTGTTCAAATGTCTTTGAATGTTGTTACAGTACCTGCCTCAACTAGAGAGCGGTCCTGACCTTCCATCTACCCCACTGGAGATCATCGGACTATCTTTAATCAGACTTTACCTTTCGCTAAACGCTATTCCCTTTATCCTGTATCTGTACACTGCGGACAGCTTGTTTGTAATCATGTATAGTTTTTCCACTGACTGGATAGAACGCAACAAAAACTTGTCACTGCACTTCGCTACACGTGACAATAATATCATAAACTAGCATTCCTTCTCTGGCAGTTTGTTCCATGTACCTACCACCATCCGTGTGTAAAAGTTGCCCCTCGGATTCCTTATTAAATCTTTTCCCCCTCACTTTAATCATACAGTATGTCCTCTGGTTCTTGATTCCCATATCCTGGGTAACCGTCTGTGTATTCATCCTATTGAATCCCCTCATGTGCTTATACACCTCTGTAAGATCAACCCTCATCCTCCAGTGCTCCAAGGAAAAAAGTCCCAACCTGTCGAACCTCTCCTTATAGCTCAGGCCCTCAGGTCCTGGCAACATCCATGATTCCACCTCCTAACCACTGAACACCTACATTAAAGGGTCCTTACAATTAATCATTGGTAGCCTTTCTCAGTCGGAGTGTGATCCTGCTTTTACATCCTTCACCAGACGCTGGTGGTCACGGTGGCGCTGTGGTAGAGTTGCCGCCTTACAGCGAATGCAGCGCCGGAGACCCGGGTTCCATCCCGACTACGGGTGCAGCCCGCACAAAGTTTGTACTTTCTCCCCATGACCTGCGTGGATTTTCTCCGAAATCTTCGGTTTCCTCCCACACTCCAAAGACGTACAGGTTTGTCGGCTAATTAGCTTGGTAAAATGTAAAAATTGTTGCTGGTGGGCGTTTGATAGTGTTGGTGTGCGGGGATCGCTGGTCGGCGCGGACCCGGTGGGCCGAAGGGCCTGTTTCCACGCTGAATCTCTGTATCCTTGGTGCTGATCACGTGGCCTGCGTTGTTTTATGTGGCATTTAGTTTGTTGAATGTTGCACAATTGGACACTTGCTGGCAACATGGAGAGATTGCCATTCTAGTTCTGCACAAGTGCCCTTTGGATAGTGGGAAGACTTTGGGAAACCAAATCAGAACCTCTTTCATGGAATGCTCACCTTTTGCTCGCGTTTTGTAACAACTATTTATGAGACGGATAAATGTCACAAAATGCTGGAGCAAAGCTGGGCGGCTCGGTGGCGCAGCGGTAGGGTTGTTGCCTTACAGTGCTTACAGTGCCGGAGATCCAGGTTCGATCCCGACTACAGGCGCAGCCTCTACAGAGTTTGTACGTTCTCCCCTGACCGCGTGGGTTTTCTCCGAGATCTTTGGTTTCCTCCCACACTGCAAAAACGTACAGGCTTGTAAATAATTGGCTTGGTGTAAAGGGAACAAATTGTCCTGAGTGCGTGTAGGATAGTGTTAATGATCGCTGGTCGGTGCGGACTCGGTGGGCTGAAAGGCCTGCTTCCACACTGTATCTCTAAACTAAACTAAGCGGGTCTGTGGAGAACATGGATACGTGATGTTTCGGGCCGGGAACCTTCTTCACACAATCTGAGCGACTGCATCTTCCAGGTCTCATTTGGGAAAATATTTACCATTAAAAGGCATTTTGTGTCTATCTTTGGGTGGCACGGTGGCGCAGCGGCAGAGTTGCGGCCTTAAAGCAACGCTGCCTACGGGGGCTGTTTGTATGGAGTTTGTACGTTCTCCCCGTGAACCTGCGTGGGTTTTCTCCAAGATCTTCAGTTTCCTTCCACACTCCAAAGGATTGTAGGCTAATTGGCTTGGTATAAATGTAAATTGCCCCTAGTGTGTGTGTGGGATAGTGTTAATGCACGGGGATCGCTGGTCGGTGCGGACTCGATGTGGACTTGTTGGGCTAAAGGGCCTGATTCCTCGCTGTATCTCTAAACTAAACTTAACTAAACAAAACCGGTGTAAACCAGCTTCTGCAGCCCCTTCCTACACATTTAGTCCTGCTTCCAAATGTTCTCCACATAAAAATTCCCTTTTAATTAAAACACAAGATGACCAGAAATGCATTATTAATGACCAGATGATCGTAAGAATTGATTTTTTATGATACATTTTCCACAGGGGTTTTCTCACCTTATCCCGATGGATGCAGCCCAGTCCATTGCTCAGACCAGCTCCCTACCATCTCCACAGCTGTCAACATCATCAAGGACCATTTACACCCAGTCCACTCCATCATCTCCCCTCTCCCATCAGGCAGGAGATACAAAAGCTGGATAGCACGCTCCACCAGACTCAGGAACAGCTTCTTCCCTGCTGGTATCGGATGACTGAACAGTCCTCCCGTAAACTAGGGTGTAGTCCTGATGTTCCAACCTACCTCATTG
Source organism: Okamejei kenojei (assembly GCA_035221665.1). NCBI lineage: Eukaryota > Metazoa > Chordata > Chondrichthyes > Rajiformes > Rajidae > Okamejei > Okamejei kenojei. The sequence goes on from CM069137.1 coordinate 93,277,700, forward strand.
TAAGGCCCTTGGACTTATTTCTCTCTAAGTGCATTGCTGTAACACTGTAATGGGCCTGTCCCACTAACGCGCCCTTTTTGGCGACTGCCGGCACGCGTCATAGGTAGTTAAAGGTTGCCGAAAATTTTCAACATGTTGAAAATCCAGCGACCAGATAGACGCTACGACTCTTTGGGCGACTGAGGAGACGACTCACGACTATACTTGCGACAGCCCGGCGACATGTCGCGGGGTGAAACCTGTATGGTCGTGAGTAGTCGCCCAAAGAGTCGCACCTTGTTCCGGTCGCCGCTGGATTTTCAACATGTTGAACTTTTTCGACGACCTATGACGGGTACCGGCAGTCGCTGAAAAAGTCGGGTAAGTGGGACAGGCCCATAACCCTATATTCCATATTCCTGTATTTTTCTATTTGCATTGTCTGTTCTACATGTGTATGTCTTCATCATCTATGGTTTGGTTTGACTGGATAGCAAGCTAACAAATCTTTTCACTGTGTCTCGATGTACCACACATTAACATACCCATACCAACTTTAGCTGATCCAGAACTCTGTTACTTCCAATCTTACCATCTAAGAGACTTAATATTTAAGAGACTATTACATGGATAGGCAGGGAATGGTGGGAAATGGATTATGTGCAGGCAGATAAAAGTTGGTCTTGGCATCATGTTCAGTACAGAAGGGCCTGTTCCCAGGGCGGGATTTACGTATAAGCTTCATAAGCTTAAGCTTAGGGCCTCGAGATCTAAAGGGGCCTCGGCCTCACTTCGCCAAGTTGTATAAAACGTTTGACATAATGGCGTTGTTACAAATCCTACCATCAGTGGCGCTGTGCTTGCGATTCCGGAGCCTTTGGTGGTGTGGGTGGGGGGGGGGGGGGGATTAAAATGCAGGTGAGGTTTATACTTATTGTCGGAGAGGAATTTGCTCCAAAGATCCTTGGATCTTTGAATTCACTGCCCCACTGGGGCCTACTCACCTCGCCGCCTCACTGGGCCCGCCGAACCTCGCCGCCGCACCGGGGCCCATCGAACCTTTCCACCCCACTGACCATCTGCCCACCGGGACCTCCCACGCTTCGCCCTCTGACCCGGACTCCACTCCCACCATTGACTCCACCGACCCTCACCACTCCACCGCCCTCCAGCAGCCCGCAGCCGTCACCTTACCTGCAGCCTGGACTCAGCACCGGGCCTGGAGTTTCCACGCTGCAGATTCCCCCTCCCCTGGGTTTGACTGCGCTGGGTCCTAGTGCCAGTCCCCCCAACCCTGGTAACCTCAGTGGCTGCTCCACTAGGTCTTCCCCATCCCCCTTAAACTATGAGACCCCAGCTCTTCCCCACCCACACTACAGTCTTCATACCCTCCCTCCCCTCTGACCACCTACCACCCCCCCACCAGACATCGCCTCGGCCCCAGTCCACTTACCTGCCTTCCTCTGGCCCCAACCCCCATCCTTGCCGTGTGTTCGCAATCCCACCTGACCCCCCCCTCTCAGATACCGAACGGACTGTCCTCAGCAGAGGCCTAACCTTTGTCCCCCTCCGTCCCCTCCTCAATGAGTTCTGCGCCCACCACAACTTGGAGCTCTTTTTCCGTTGCCTCCGCCTCACAGCGTGCTTCCATGGGAAGGAGTCCTCGCCCCCTATTGATGATCCCTTTTCCCGTCTCCAACGGACCCCCTCCTCTCGAGCCCCCCGCAATGGCCGCTGCGGGCGGCCCGATGCTCAGGCCCTCTCGCCGGGATGATGGAACTCAGACGTCGGAACGGAAGAACACCTTCAGTGGCTTGGATCTCTGAATCGGCCACTTCCTACCTGAGACCGCGGCTCCCGAAATCCACAGGCTGAGCTGGGCGGAGATTCACGCTGGCGGCCCTCGGCAAAGGGCCCCAGGGCTCCGCGATGTTGAAATCAGCGCGTCCCGAGGCTGGGAGCTCCGCAAACCACAGCTCCATGATGTTGAAGCAGCAGGCCCACACTCCAGAGCTTCAAACGGCGATCCAGTTAAAGCATCACCTGCTCCGCAGTGAATCCAATATGTATTTTAAAACCAATGTTTATTTAATGACAACATACGGTAGGATCTAAAAGTGTCACACTGTCACTGTCGGGTAGTCATGGTCCTCTAGTCGTGAGGGTGGGGGATTGGGGGGGGGGGGGTCTCACAAGTGAAATAGCCTAGGGTCTCACTTCATCTAAATCCGGCCCTGCTGTACTGTTCTGTGTTCTGAAGTTATGCATATCCTTTGCTTTTGTTTCTCCAATGAACCTTCTTTGTCTGCTTTTCCTCACTTCAATTGATTTCAAAAAATGCTCCAGGTTAATTTTAATTGATTTGTTTGGTAATGGTGGTGTCAAAATAGGATTTACCATCCCATTAATCCCAGGAACGTGGGTAGTCCTACATCAGAAGTCGCCTGTACGATTCACAAATTCGCCTCTTCATCCCTCCTCTATCCACCACTCACTCACCCCTCCCCCTCGCCCCTTTACACTGCCTACCTCCCCTCCCCACTCAGTCTGATGCAGGGTCTCTACTAGGGTTGCCAACTGTCCCGTATTAGCCGGGACATCCTGTATATTGGGCTAAATTGGGACCGCCCTTGTCCCGTATTTGACTGCAACTACTCGGTTCGAGGGGACTGTCGGGTCGGAGCGCCACATCCGGCCCCGCCTCACCCGTCCCGACGTAGTGCAGCCCATGGAGTGCAGCAGCAGCAGCGCCTCGCCCGTGGCCCCGTCGGTCGGCAGCCCGGCCAGCTGTCCGACCCTCGGACCTTCGCTTACCGCCGACACCATCACCACCCCTCCTTCTCAAGGCCGATCAACGGTTCATGAGTTGGACGGGGCGCCGGACTTTGCGCGCGGCGTCGCGCGGGCCACAACTCCTCAGCTGGCCCGCCGGCTGGGCTTTGTGTGCAGTCCAGCACCCGGGCCAACTCGTCATTCACCCAGCCACGGCCGAGTCGGTCAACGAATTGCCGTCGGGAATTTGTCCCTTATTTTGACCTTTTGTCCCTTATTTGGGAGTGAGAAAGTTGGCAGCCCGAGTCTTAGCCCAAAATGTCCACAAATCCCTTTTTTTCCCCCAGAGAATGCAAAACAAAGCTTTTCACTGTACCTCGGTGCATGTTACAATAATAAACCAAAGCCTTAGCGTGGAAGAAGGGTCTTGACCCAAAACGTACTCCCGAAACGTACTTTTGTGCTTAGCTCAAGATTCCAGCATCTGCAGTTCTGTGTGGCTTCTGCTGTTCTGATTAATTTCCTTTTCACGTGCACACGATGCCATGGAACAAGCCGGCTATCTCTCCCCTTAATACCAGTCCCCTGACTCCGAGCAGCCCAACTTCAATTATGAATCCATTATGCCCAACCTTCCCACCAGCATTTTGAAATTGTAGATAAATCATGATATGTGCTACACGGGTGGTTTTAAACTCAATAAGGGGGGTGGGGTGTCAAATGGGATAGTCGAGGATGGGGTTAAAGGGGAAGAGAGTAAAGGGATGGTTAATGACCCCAGAATTAACAAGAAAGGAAGCTCACAAAGGGATAGGAGAGTATGGCCAAGTGTAATAGGGATCGATGTGAAAGGTGAGATGCGTAAGGAATTAAAAGTATTGTATATGAATGCGCAAAGTATAAGAAGTAAAGTAGATGAGCTTGAGGCTCAGTTAGAGGTTGGTAGATATGACATTGTGGGGATTACTGAGACGTGGCTGCAGGAGGATCGGGCCTGGGAACTTCATATTCAGGTTATACATCCTATAGAAAGGACAGGCAGGTGGGCAGAGGAGGGGGGGGTAGCTCTGCTGGTGAGGGATGGAATTCAGTCCCTTGCGAGGGAAGACATAGGGACTGACGAGGTAGAGTCACTGTGGATTGAGTTGAGGAATTGTAAAGGCAAGAAGACACTAATTGGTGTTATCTACAGACCCCCAAATAGTAACCCGGATGTAGGGTGTAAGTTGCAGCAGGAGTTAAAACTGGCATGTAACAAAGGTAATGCCACTGTGGTGATGGGGGATTTCAATATGCAGGTAGACTGGGAAAATCAGATTGGTTCAGGACCTCAAGAAAGAGAGTTTGTAGAATGCCTCCGAGATGGATTCTTAGAGCAGCTTGTAATGGAGCCGACCAGAGAAAAGGCAATTCTGGATTTAGTGTTGTCCAATGAACCAGATATGATAAGAGAACTCAAGGTAAAGGAACCGCTTGGAGGTAGTGATCATAATATGATTCGTTTTAATGTGCAATTTGAGAAGGAGAACGTTAAATCGGAAGTGGCAGTGATGCAGTTGAACAAAGGGGACTATGAAGGCATGAGAGGGGAGCTGGCCAAAGTAGACTGCAAAGGGATCCTAGCAGGAATGATGGTGGAACAGCAATGGCAGGAATTTCTGGGCATAATCCAGAAGACGCAGGATCATTTCATTCCAAAAAGGAAGAAAGATTCTAAGGGGAGTAAGAGGCAACCGTGGCTGATAAGAGAAGTTAGGGATAGAATAAAACTAAAAGAAAAGATGTATAACACAGCAAAGAGTAGCCGGAAGCCAGAGGATTGGGAAACTTTCATAGGACAACAGAAGGAAACAAAACGGGCAATACGGGCTGAAAAGATGAAGTACGAGGGGAAGCTGACCCGGAATATAAAGAAGGACAGTAAAAGCTTCTTTAGATATGTTCAGGGAAAAAAGAGTAGCAAAGTCAAATGTGGGTCCCTTGAAGGCAGACACGGGTGAAATTATTATGGGGAACAAGGAAATGGCAGAAGAGTTGAATAGGTACTTCAGATCTGTCTTCACTAAGGAGGATAAACAATCTCCCAGATGTACTGGAGGACAGAGGATCTAAGGGGGTAGAGGAAACTGAAATAAATTTTCATTAGGCGGAGAAATAGTATTGGGTAGGCTAATGGGGCTGGAAGGATGATAAATCCCCTGGGCCTGATGGTCTGCATCCCAGGGTCCTCAGGGAGGGTGCTCTAGAAATAGTGGATGCATTGGTGATCATTTTCCAATTTCAATAGATTCAGGATCAGTTCCTGTGGATTGGAGGATAGCTAATGTTATACCACTTTTCAAGAAAGGAGCGAGAGAGAAAACGGAGAATGACAGACCAGTTAGCCTGACTTCGGTGGTGGGAAAGATGCTGGAGTCAATAATTAAAGAGGTAATAATGGAGCATTTGGATAGCAGTAAAAGGATTAGTCCAAGTCAACATGGATTTATGAAAGGGAAATCATGCTTGACTAATCTTCTGGAATTTTTTTGAGGATGTGACAAGTAAAATGGATGAAGGGGTGCCAGTGGATGTAGTGTATCTAGACTTTCAGAAAGCCTTTGATAAGGTCCCTCATTGGAGATTGGTGACTAAAATTAGAGCACATGGTATTGGGGGTAGGGTGTTGACATGGATAGAAAATTGGTTGGCAGACAGGAAGCAAAGAGTAGGAGTGAACGGGTCCTTTTCAGAATGGCAGGCAGTGGCGAGTGGAGTGCTGCAAGGCTCGATGTTGGGGCCGCAACTGTTTACCATATATATTAATGATTTGGAAGAGGGAATTAGGAGCAACACTAGCAAGTTTGCGGATGACACAAAGCTGGGTGGCAGTGTGAACTGTGAAGAGGATGTTAGGAGGTTGCAGGGTGACCTGGACAGGTTGAGTGAGTGGGCAGATGCATGGCAGATGCAGTATAATATAGATAAATGTGAGGTTATCCACTTTGGTGGCATAAACAAGGGGGCAGATTATTATCTCAATGGGGTTAGGTTAGGTAAGGGGGAGGTACAGCGAGACCTGGGTGTCCTTGTACACTGGTCACTGAAAGTTGGCGTGCAGGTACAGCAGGCAGTGAAGAAAGCTAATGGAATGTTGGCCTTCATAACAAGAGGATTTCAGTATAGGAGTAGAGAGGTTCTTTTCTGCAGTTGTATGGGGCTCTGGTGAGACCACATCTGGAGTATTGTGTACAGTTTTGGTCTCCTAATTTGGGGAAGGACATCCTTGGTGATTGAGGCAGTGCAGCATAGGTTCACGAGATTGATCCTGGGGATGTCATATGAGGAAAAGATTGAAAAGACTAGGCTTGTATTCACTGGAGTTTAGAAGGATGAGGGGGATCTCATAGAAACATATAAAATTATAAAAGGACTGGACAAGCTAGATGCAGGAAAAATGTTCCCAATGTTGGGCGAGTCCAGAACCAGGGGCCACAGTCTTAGAATAAAGGGGAGGTCATTTAAGACTGAGGTGAGAAAAAACGTTTTCACCCAGAGAGTTATGAATTTATGGAATTCCCTGCCACAGAGGGCAGTGGAGGCCAAATCACTGGATGGATTTAAGAGAGAGTTGGATGGAGCTCTAGGGGCTAGTGGAGTCAAGGGATATGGGGAGAAGGCAGGCACGGGTTATTGATAGCGGACGATCAGCCATGATCGCAATGAATGGCGGTGCTGGCTCGAAGGGCCGAATGGCCTCCTCCTGCACCTATTTCCTAAGTTTCTATGTGCCCAATCTAAATTAGTCTTCAAAAATTATCATCGCGGATGATTCAGCAAAAATAATTAGAAAGATCTATGTGTGTTTATTACTTCACTTTGATTTTCCCTCTTGGCGCGATGGCATAATCTTTTCCGCCCATCTCTCTCAAGCTAATAGGTCCATAGACAAAATCTGTCCCCCTTCTTAAATATAGCAGTCTGACATGCCTCTGCAGCTACATCTTCATCCAATGAAATATTAATTGTGTAACGGTGCTTTTATCATCTCTTGGTTCTTTTAAAATGCACAGGCGTAATTCATGAGAATAAAGCATTGGTTCTTTAAATATTAGATAGTGTGCCATCATTCCTAATCTTGTTCGCACGTCACATTCATCCCGTTGTACATTGCAGAGATTATTTGATATTTCTGTCTTTTACTATTGATGTCCATCTTAACATATCTTATCTGTGCCATAGTGGTCGCAGAGTGAGACAACACGGACTCGCCAACTTGCCCACGCTTGACCATGCCCCATCTACACTAGTCCCACCTGCCTGTGCATTTGGCTCATATCCCTCCAAACCTATCCTATCCATGTACCAGTCTAAATGTTTCTTAAACGTTGCACTAGTCCCTGCCTCAACTACCTGCTCCGGCAGCTCGTTCCACACACCCATCATCCTTTGTGTAAATAAGTTACCCCTCAGCTTCCCATTAAATCTTTCCCCATCTCACCTTAAACCTCTCCTCTGGTTCCCCTACTCAAGGCAAGAGCCTATAAGCGAGTTTGGTATTCCGAAAAACGCAAAGAATCAAAGGTCACAAGCGATATAAACTCTCGGCAACCGTGCCGCGGGATGGATGTAGACCTGCGCCTCATCCGCAGCCTGGATCGATCCCGGGTCTCCGGCGCCACAATCTTGGCCGAACCGCCACTGGACCATCCCTGTCCCCTCCCGAGTGCCCCCCTGTCCGGGGCGGCCAGAGACGTCGGGAATCAGACGGGAGCGGTGCCCCAGGCTTACGGCCAGTGCGGAGAAGCAGCGCTAAATCCAGCTCAACCCTGCCTGTCTCGCCGGGTTAACCTACAGCCCTGCCTGGATTGACGGGGCACCAGCCCGGAGCCATGGAGCTAGCGCTGGATCCCGCGCTGGCTGTAAACCTGGGCCGCCGCTCCCGTAAGTCCAGGCAGGGCTCTAGGTCAACCTGACAGGGCAGGCAGAGTTGAGCTGGATTTAGAGCTGCTTCTCCGCTCTGGCTGTGGGCCTTGGCTATCGTTCCCGCCTGACTCCCGACACATGCTGCCAAGCGTGTTTTCGCTTGTGAACTATGACCTGGCATGCACAGTCGGAATACCGAACTCGCTTATTCCTCTCATGATTTTGTACACCTGTATTGCTGCAAGATTTTTTCCTTTGGGGTATGTTACTATGTTACAAATCCCCTGTTGCGCTACCATCTGCGTCTGCCCCTTTGTTCTAACTATTGTATTTGAGTTTGTCTTGATTGTATTTATGTTTAGCATTATCCGATCTGTTTAACTAGCGTGCAAAATAAAGCTTTTCACTGTACCTCAGTGCACGTGACAAATATCAACCTAAACCTAAACTTAATTTTCAGTTTCTATTTCACACAGAGTGGTGGATATATCGTAAGAGATAGCTAAGAAAGGTACTATAACAGGTTTGGACAGGTACATGGATAGGAAAGGGTTAGAGGGATACAGTATGGGATAAATATGGGCAGGTGGGACTAGTGTACATGGGGCATCTTGGTTGGCATGGGCAAGTTGGGTTGAAAGGGTTGAAGTTTGACAAACAACTCAATGCCGTGGTAAAAACTAGCTTCGGACGATAGCTAAAATAAAACAATTCCCCCACTTTGATGACCTCGAAAAGATCTCCTCCCGCCTCGATTACTGCAACTCCCTTTACACTGGCATCAGCCAATCTTCCCTGTCCCGCCTGCAACTGGTCCAAAACGCCGCCGCGAGACTCCTGACGGGCACCCGAAAAAGGGACCACATCACCCCTATCCTGGCCTCTCTCCACTGGCTCCCTGTGCGGTTCCGAATACATTTCAAGATCTTTCTTTATGTCTACAAAGCCCGTAACTGGCTCACCCCCACCTACATCAAAAGTCTGCTTACCCACCACACCACCTCCAGGTCCCTCAGGTCGGCCGACTCGGGGTTACTGAACATCCCGCGGTCTAGGCATAAGCTCAGGGGCGACCGACTGCGCCTTTGCGGTTGCAGCTCCTAGACCGTGGAACTGCATCCCTCTTCCCATCAGAACTGCCCCCTCCATCGACTCTTTTAAGTCGAGACTTAAAGGGACAGGCCGTTCGGCCCACAATGTCGGTGCTGGTCAACTCAGCCTGCCCGTGATCCCCATCTCTTAGTTCCCTGCATTTCTTTCAGATTGGCACACAGAACGGGCGAGGCGGCAAGGTCTTCTGTTGTATGTCACCTGCAATAGAGGGCAAAGGGTGAAGGTGAGAGGCATTGTCCTCTATTGCAGGGGGCACGCAAAAGAAGAGACTAATTGCTGGAGTAACTCAGCGGATCAGGCAGCATCCATGGAGAACATGGATCGATGATGTTTCGGGTCTGTCTCCCTGAACGGTTTTCATCCTAATCAGGAGATGTAGAGGGTGGTGCTAGGGGAAAGGCGGGCAGTGGGTGAGGATGGGATTCCAACAGTTCACTGGCATTTTATTGTCACACGTACAAAGTGCAAACACGCAGTGAAATTCTTTGCTTACAACCAGTCCTGTGGAGTTTCGGCATACCCCCGCTGATCAGGAGTTGTACGGATATAGCCCACTGAGCCTGCATGCAAGAGGCACCATGCTTTGGCACCTTTTCCCAAGTCCAGTCCACGCTCTGGTTGTTCAGAACAGTGCCCGATCTAGCCAAGGCCCCAGGCCTCCAGCCGTCACCTGCCACATCCGACCTGCAACCAACATCCTCCAGCCCCCCCCCCCCCCCACCTCGCCTCCACCAAAGGGATCCAAAGAGAGTGGTGGGCACTGCCCGGTCCATCACCGATACTGACCTCCACGCCATCGAAGGGATCGACAGGAATCGCTGCCTCAAACAGGCAGCCGGCATCATCAGAGACCCACAACACCCTGGGCGCTCTCTCATCTCTCTGCTACCATCCAGGAGAAGGTACAGGAGCCTGAAAACTGCAACGTCCTGGTTCAGGAACAGCTTCTTCCCGACATCCATTAGGCTATTACACACTACAACCTCCGAATAGGATCTGAACTACTGTAAATAGACTTGGGGACATTATTTTTGTCTTTGCACTATCATTGTCTATTTACAGTGGCTTGCAAAAGTATTCATACTCCTTGAACTTGTCCACATTCTGTCACGTTACAACCATAAACGTATATGTATTTTATTGGGATTCTATGTGATAGACCAACACAAAGTGGTGCATAATTGTGAAGTGGAAGGCAAATGATACATGGTTTTCAAATTTTTTTACAAATAAAAAACTGAAAAGTGTGGCGTGCAAAAGTATTCAGCCCCCTTTACTCTGAAACCCCTAAATAAAATCCAGTGCAACCAATTGCCTTCAGAAGTCACCTAATTAGTAAATAGAGTCCACTTGTGTGTAATCCAATCTCAGTATAAATACAGCTCTTCTGTGAAGGCCTCAGAGGTTTGTTAGAGAACATTAGTGAACAAACAATGTTCCTTGGGCATCATGAAGCCCAAGGAACACACCAGACAGATCAGGGATAAAGGTGTGGAGAAGTTTAAGCAGGGTTAGGTTATAAAAAAATATCCCAAGCTTTGAACATCTCACGGAGTACTGTTCAATCTATCATCCGAAAATGGAAAGAGTATGGCACAACTGCAAACCTACCAAGACATGGCCGTCCACCTAAACTGATAGGCCGGGCAAGGAGAGCATTGATCAGAGAAGCAGCCATGAGGCCCATGGTAACTCTGGAGGAGCTGCAGAGATCCACAGCTCAGGTGGGAGAATCTGTCCACAGGACAACTATTAGTCGTGCACTCCACAAATCGGGCCTTTATGGAAGAGTGGCAAGAAGAAAGCCATTGTTGAAACAAAGCCATAAGAAGTCCCGTTTGCAGTTTGCCACAAGCCATGTGGGGGACACAGCAAACATGTGGAGGAAGGTGCTCTGGTCTGATGAGACCAAAATTGAAGTTTTTGGCCTAAATGCAAAATGCTATGTGTGCCGGAAAACTAACACTGCACATCACCCTGAACACACCATCTCCACTGTGAAACATGGTTCTGGCAACATCATGCTGTGGGGATGCTTTTCTTCAGCAGGGACAAGGAAGCTGGTCAGAGTTGATGGGAAGATGGATGGAGCCAAATACAGGGCAATCTTGGAAGAAAACCTGTTAGAGTCTGCAAAAGACTTGAGACTGGGGCGGAGGTTCACCTTCCAGCAGGACAACGACCCTAAACATACAGCCAGAGCTACAATGGAAATGGTTTAGATCAAAGCATATTCATGTGTTAGAATGGCCCAGTCAAAGTCCAGACCTAAATCCAATTGAGAATCTCTGGCAAGACTTGAAAATTGCTGTTCACAGACGCTCTCCATCCAATCTGACTGAGCTTGAGCTATTTTGCAAAGAAGAATGGGCAAAAACTTCAGTCTCTAGATGTGCAAAGCTGGTAGAGACATACCCCAAAAGACTTGCAGCTGTAATTGCAGCGAAAGGTGGTTCTACAAAGTATTGACTCAGCGGGGCTGAATACTTTTGCACGCCACACTTTTCAGTTGTTTTATTTGTAATAAAATTTGGAAACCATGTATCATTTTCCTTCCACTTCACAATTATGCACCACTTTGTGTTGGTCTATCACATAAAATCCAAATAAAATACATTTACGTTTGTGGTTGTAACGTGACAAAATGTGGAAAAGTTCAAGGGGTATGAATACTTTTGCAAGCCACTGTATTTGCCTTTTTTTATAAACACATGCTGAACTTTTCTCATCGTTGTTCATTATGATGATTACAGAATACTATGTTTATGTAGCATCTCTGGAGAGAAGGAATGGGTGACGTTTCGGGCCGAGACCCTTCTCGACCCCAAACGTCACCCATTCCTTCTCTCCAGAGATGCTGCCCGTCCCGCCGAGTTACTCCAGCTTTTTGTGTCCATCTTCGGCTTAAACTAGCGCCTGCAGTTCCTTCCTGCGCATATTTTACATATCTGCTGTGCTGCTGCAACTAAGAATTTAATTGTTCTGTTTTGGGACATACGACAATAAAACACTCTTGACTCTCTTAACACGACGACCTTGCCCCAGGGAGCGTCGCGAGAAATACAGCACCAGGAATAACAATGGCCTCCGTACTTCAAATATGATCAGGCGTGTAAAACCTCCGCAGAGATGAGCAGTGACCCAGAAAAATAAAGTTATTTCACTTCAGTAACAGAAACTAAAATCATTTTAAATTGCAAACACACAAACAATTTCTAGAAGCCTTTTCTTGTCAAAGAATTGCTGAAATGCCAAATGTAAGGATTTTTTCTCGTGTATCCCTGCTGTCTCGGGCTGTTTTAATGAGTCTATTTCTGTTACAGACCCCCTCATTATTCTGTCTAAAAAACTTCACGTTTCTACAATGAAAAAGTGGACGTGAGGGCATTGAAATTCTACAGTCCTTGCTTTGACTGCACGGATTGGAATGTGTTCGGGGAGGCAACCACAATCCTCGATGAATACACAGACACCGTGACATCATAGGTCAGCTTTTGTCAGGACTGTTGCATTCCCACTAGGACCCGGATCAGGTTCAACAATGACAAGCCCTGGTTTACAGCATAACTCAGACAGCTCTGCCAGTCTAAAGATGAGGCCTACGGGAGCGGGGATGCAGACCTCTACAGGAAGGCTGAGTAGAGGAATCAGAGCTGCCAAGGAAAGGTACTCTGAGAAGTTGAGGAGCAAGTTCTCAGCTAGTGACTCTTCTTAGAAACATAGAAACATAGAAATTAGGTGCAGGAGCAGGCCATTCGGCCCTTCGAGCCTGCACCGCCATTCAATATGATCATGGCTGATCATCCAACTCAGTATCCTGTACCTGCCTTCTCTCCATATTCCCTGATCCCTTCAGCCACAAGGGCCACATCTAACTCCCTCTTAAATATAGCCAACAAACTGGCCTCAACTACCTTCTGTGGCAGAGAATTCCACAGATTCACCACTCTCTGTGTGAAAAACGATTTTCTCATCTCGGTCCTAAAAGACTTCCCCCTTATCCTTAAACTGTGACCCCTTGTCCTGGACTTCCCCAACATCGGGAACAATCTTCCTGCATCTAGCCTGTCCTTCCTGCATCTAGCCTGTTCTTCAGTGTGGATGGGCTTGCAAGAAACTACCAGCTACAAGAGGAAACCCCCCCCCCCCCGCTCCTTGGACAATCGCCATCTGACCAAAGGCCTGAATGAGTTCTACTGCAGGTAGACAAAAATGATGGAGAAACTCAGCGGGTGAGGCAGCATCTATGGAGCGAAGGAAATAGGCAACGTTTCGGGACGAGACCCTTCTTCAGACTGTGACACTTCAGTTCTACTGCAGGTTTGATAGACAGAAACATAACCCCGGTGCCCCCCTCCCCAATCACCACTTCACACCCACTTACAGCCTGACTCCAGTCTGCAAAGACTGGGCCCTCGTCCACTACCCACCCCCTCCTTGCTGCCCAACATCAGTCTGGCCACTTCTCCATCATCAACAATAGAAATTAAGGAGGTGGAGAAGCTATTCATGAGACAGAAAAGCCAGAAATCTCCTGGACCGGACAATGCTTCCCCCTCTACCCTCAAGCTCTGAGCCGAACAACTGGCACCGGTCTACACAGACATTTTTAACCAGTCCCTGCAAACATGTACTGTCCCTGCCTGCTTCAAAGTCTCCACTATTCTCCCTGTACCCAAAAAGCCAAGGATTACTGGTCTTAATGACTACAGGCCTGTCGCACTGACCTCTGTAGTCATGAAGACCCTTGAAAGGCTTGTGCTGGCCAGGCTGAAAAATATCACAAACCCCTTGCGGGAACCTCTACAGTTTGCATATTGGGCCAATAGATCTGTGCATGATGCAGTCAACCTGGGCCTGCACTTCATCCTACAGCACCTAGACCGCCAGAGGACCTATGCAAGGACCCTGTTTGTTGATTTTAGCTCTGCATTCAACACCATTGTGGCCAGAGCTAGTACAATCCAAACCTTCCGAGTTGACTGTGCCTGAACGCCTCTGTCGGTGGATCAGACAGGAAGCAGCATGTGAGGCTGGGAAAGGACATCTCGGACCCACAAACGCTCAGCATAGGAGCACCGCAAGGCTGCGTACTCTCTCCTCTCCTCTACTCTCTCTACACCAACGACTGCACCTCCACAGACATCTCTGTCAAGCTTCTCAAGTTTGCGGATGACACAACCCTGATTGGACTGATCCAGGATGGGGAGGAATCTGCCTACAGACCGGAAGTGTTACAGGGACCTTAAATGGGGGGCCACCATCGACTCCACAGTCAGAAAGGCCCAACAGGATGTACTTCCTGCGGCAGCTGAGGAAGCACAATCTGCCGCAGGCATTGATGATCCAATTCTACACGGCCATCGTAGAGTTTGTTCTCACCTTCTCCATCATGGTCTGGTTTGGCTCAGCCACCAAGCACGATACCCGGAGGCTGCAGCGAATCGTCCGATCAGCTGAGAAGGTTATTGGCTGCAACCTTCCCTCCATTGATGAACTGTACACACCGCAAGGGCCAGGAAGCGAGCGGGCAAGATCATCTCTGACCCCTCTCACACCCTGGCCACAAACTCTTTGAATCACTTCCCTCTGGAAGGCGACTCCGGACTGTCAAAGCTGCCTTAGCCAGACATAAAAACAGTTTTTTTTCCACGAGTAGTCGCTTTACTCAACAGCCAAAAGTCTGCAGCCTCCTTTTGCTCTGGTATTTTATTTAATTCACATGTTTAAATTATAATGTTTTATTTTTAATTATTTACTGTGCATCATATTGATACTTGCGAGCAAAGCACCAAGGCAAATTCCTTGTATGTATACATACTTGGCTAATTTATTCAATTCAATCACACCTCCAACACACCTGCCCATGCCACTGCCGAGGCCTTCATTACGTCTACCTTCCTCACTGTTCACTGTACATTTTCTCTCACCTACAAATTTTGAAATTATTCACCCTATGATTTTCAAAATCACTGGTCAGGCAGCGGGGAAACAGGCCCTTCAGCCCAACCCATCCATACCGACCAAGATGCCCCTTCTAAGCTAGTCGCACCTGTCCGCGTTTGGCCCAAATCCTTTGCTATCCATGTACCTGTCCAACGATCTTTTTAATGTTGTGATAGTCCCTGCCTCAACTACCTCCTCTGGCAGCTCGTTCCATACACCCACCACACTTTGTGTGAAACAGTTACCCCTCAGGTTTCCATTAAATCTTTCCCCTCTCACTTTAGACCTCTAGTCCTCAGGTTCTTGATACCTATACCCTGGGGGTAAAAGGTACTATACCTTCACTCTATCTATCCCCCTCGTGACTTTATACAGCTCTCTAAGATCACTCCTCATCCTCCTGCGCTCCAGGGAATAAAGTGGTAGCCTGCTCAACCTCTCTCTATAGCTCAGGCCCTCGAGTGCTGACAACATCCTCGTAAATCTTCTCTGCGCCCTTTCCAGCTTAACAACATGGTGAGTCACGCTGAATCATTGATACACATCAGGAAGCAGCCATCGCAGGAATAGCACTCAGGGAACCGCAGCAGCTTTATCCCGCCCGAGAGAGACAATTCATCATTATGCTACTTTTCATCAAAAAGGCCATGTTTTATTCATACCGCCAGAGCCTCTTATATTTCACGTACCTCAGTCCTTCTGAGATTCACGTAAACCGTATCAATGGAATTGGACACAAAATGCTGGAATAACTCAGCGGGACAGGCAGCATCTCTGGAGAGTGGGAATGGGTGACGTTTCGACTCGAGACCCTTCTTCAGACTGAGAGTCAGGGGAGAAGGAAGCTAGGCATATGGAAGTGTTCAATAACCATAAATCAGTAGCCTCCTTTTGCTCTGGTATTTTATTTAATTCACATGTTTAATTGATAATGTTTTATTATTAATGTTTAATGTTTTATGTGACTGTCACTGTATGTCATGTTGTCACTTGCGGACGGAGCGCCAAGGCAAATTCCTTGTATGTGAATGTACTTGGCCAATAAACGTATTCATTCATTTATTCAAAGAGAATGCAAGATGTGAAAATGACAGATCAAAGCAGACAATGATCAAGGTGACAACGAGGCATACAAACTGTAAACTTAATCACGACACTAAAACTATTCCGAGAACCAGGGCAGGGGATCGACAGCGACGGAGAGAGTGTTGCTTGAAGTTACAGAAGTCAATGTTCATACCACTGGGTTGTAAGCAAAATATGAGGTGCTGTTCCACCAATTTGCGTTGGGCCTCACTCTGACAGTGGAGGTGGCCCAGGGCAGAAAGGTCAGTGTGGGAAAGGGAGGGCGAGTTAAAGTGTTTGGCAACCAGGAGATCACATTGGCTCAGACGGTGTTACACCCCAGCGGTATGAATATTGGTTTCTCTAACTCTAAACTTATAGCCCTGTCCCACGGTGCGAGTTCATTCCAAGAGTTCTCCCGAGTTTGCCCTGATTCGAACTCGGAGATTTACGGTAATGGCCGCTCGTCGGTACTCGGGGCTCTCGTGGACATTTTTCAACATGTTGAAAAATCTTCACGAGTCTTCCCGTGCTTACCTGCCGTTAGCGAGTCTTCCGGAGTACCTGCCGTTAGCGTTACGAGCCGCTAAGAGACGTCCCCGCGCTCCGAAGTACCCGCAACGTTCATTCTCCGTGCTTACCACGAGTTTGATTTTTTTTAAACTTGGGAGAGCTCTTGGAATGAACTCGTACCGTGGGACAGGGCTATAACTCTCGTTGTCAGCATTCCCCTCAGCCAACAATGAACCATTCCACATTCCCATCTGCTTTGATTTGTCATTTTCACACCTTACCCTACCATATCTCCAGTTTCCCTCTCCCCTGACTCTCAGTCTGAAGAAAGGTCTTGACTTGAACCATCCCCCATTCCTTTTCCCCAGAGATGCTGCCTGTCCCGCTGAGTTACTCCAACATTTTGTGTGCATCTTTTGTGTAAACCAGCATCTGCAGTTCCTTCCTGCATATATCAACGGAATTGCTCTCAGCTCCTTATATTACTTCATTGTCCATCTCCATCAGGTTTGTTAAACGTGGTGATTATTCTGTACATTAAAAGGTATCGGTACGCATATCGTTCTTCATGCTGTTTTTGTCTCTGGTCTATAAGTTGCTCAAGCTGTTTAAGAGACTGATCGCCTGATTTAATTTATAAATTTTATTTTTTTAAACTGTGTAGAAACAGGCTCTTCAACCCACCGAGTCCACCCTGCCCATCGATCACTCCCATTCTATGCTATCCCACTTTCTCATCCACTCCCTACACACTAGGGGGCAATTTACAGAGGGTCAATTACCCTACAAACCCGCACGTCTTTGGGATGTGGGAGGAAACCGGAGCACCCGGAGAAAACCCACGCGGGTCACAGGGAGAACGTGCAAACTCTGCACAGACAGCACCCGAGGTCAGGATCGAACCTGGGTCTCTGGTGTCGTGAGCTAATGGCTCTACCGCAGCGCCATTGTGCTGGCTTTTAGTAATCTTTCTTGTAATATTAAAAATGTGAAAACCTACTATTTAAACTGCTACCAGCGCAGACCATCACAGAGGAAGCGCTAGTCAAATGGAACGTGACTTTTAAAATGACATGCTGGATTAATCTGCTCAAGTGACATTTTTTCCCTGAGTGCTCGTTCCTTTGATACTCAAAAGCCTTCCCGCTGTTGACATTAAAGATGTCTGTTGGATTCTTCCCGACAGTTGCCTGCTGTCACCCTGGAACTGCGACCTTGTCGATAGATAATTTAACAGTTCTGACGCACCCTTCCACTTCTCAGAGCAACCTTGTCTTCAGGATCAGGATGTATGTTCTTTTGGCATTAGCGGGATTGCTTCATTCCCTCACCATCAAATGCAGCCTTTTCCGGAAATCGCATCTACTTCTTTTCCCATTAACATGACGGCTTACTTTATAACAAGAGGATTTCAGTTAAGGAGTAAAGAGGTTCCTCTGCAGTTGTGTAGGGCTCTGGTAAGACCACATCTGGAGTATTGTGTCCAGTTTTGGTCTAGTAATTTGAGGAAGGACATCCTTGTGATTGAGGCAGTGCAGCGTAGGTTCACGAGATTGATCCCTGGGATGGCGGGACTGTCATATGAGGAAAGATTGAAAAGACTGGGCTTGTATTCACTGGAGTTTAGAAGGATGAGGGGGAATCTTATAGAAACATATAAAATTATAAAAGGACTGGACAAGCTAGATGCAGGAAAAATGTTCCCAATGTTGGGCGAGTCCAGAACCAGGGGACCACTGTCTTAGAATAAAGGGGAGGCCATTTAAGACTGAGGTTTTTCACCCAGAGAGTTGTGAATTTGTGGAATTCCCTGCCACAGAGGGCAGTGGAGGCCAAATCACTGGATGGATTTAAGACAGAGTTAGATAGAGCTCTAGGGGCTAGTGGAGTCAAGGGATATGGGGAGAAGGCAGGCACGGGTTATTGATTGGGGACGATCAGCCATGATCACAATGAA
Source organism: Okamejei kenojei (assembly GCA_035221665.1). Taxonomy (NCBI): domain Eukaryota; kingdom Metazoa; phylum Chordata; class Chondrichthyes; order Rajiformes; family Rajidae; genus Okamejei; species Okamejei kenojei. The sequence continues at coordinate 93,295,950 of CM069137.1, forward strand.
TGGTGGTGCTGGCTCGAAGGGCCGAATAGCCTACTCCTGCACCTACTTTCTATGTTTCTATGTTTCTAACTGAAGAGAGAGTCATTGAGTCATTGAGTCATATGGAACAGAAGGTGGCTTTAGACAGTAGGGATACAGTGAGGAAGCCCACCGTGTCCCCCCGACCAGTAATCACCCTTTTCTCTAGCACTATCCTACACACTGGGGCCAATTTACAATTTCACCAAAGCCAATTAACCTACAGACCCGCACATCTTTGGGATGTGGGAGGAAACCGGAGCACCCGGAGAAAACCCACGGGTTCACAGGGAGAACGTGCAAACTCCGTACAGGCAGCAACCATAGTCAGGATCGAACCCCCTACATTCAGTCTGATGAAGGGTCCCGACATGAAACATCACCCATCCTTTTTCTCTGGAACTCTAGAATGTAGAAATAAAGAACTGCAGATGCTGGTTCATACCAAAGATGTTGAGTAATGGCCCTGTCCCACGGTACGAGTTCATTCCAAGAGTTCTCCCGAGTTTGCCCTGATTCGAACTCGGAGATTTACGATAACGGCAGCTCGTCGGTACTCGGGGTTCTCGTGGACATTTTTCAACATCCTTCCCGTGCTTACCTGCCGTTAGCGAGTCTTCCTGCATACCTGCCGTTAGCGTTACGAGCCGCTAAGGGACGTCCCCGAGCTCCGACGTACCCGCTACGTTCATTCTCCGTGCTTACCACGAGTTTGATTTTTTTTTTAACTCGGGAGAGCTCTTGGAATGAACTCGCACCGTGGGACAGGGCCATAACTCAGCGAGTCAAGCAGCATCTCTGGAGGATGCTTCCTGACCTGTTGAGTTACACCAGCGCTCTGTGTCTATCTTTGGCATGAACTTGTTTCTACCTCGAACCACCTTCTTACAATGTCCAGAGAATTCCCTTGGTCTCATTTTGGTTCAGCCGCCCATCTTAATCTCTGAATCATGGATAACTAACCGAAGAAACACTGGAAGCTGATGCTGAGATACCACAATCTCCTCTAATTGTGCTTATATGGAGGGTAACAAGAGTGAAACTGTTGCAATCCACGCCGTTAGAATGTCTGGATCTCAATTACCAAGGATCATTTTTAGACTGTTGGCGCCAATGGGGGGAAAACATAGAAATGATTAATATTGTTTACAAATTCATTGGTTTTTATTTTTGGAATTGCAAGTCAATTGGACAACTGTTTAAAAAAGTTAAATTCTTTAAAAAAAAAACCCGACAGCTATAATGACAACTTTCAATGACTACAAAAGTTAATATTTGGAATTTATGAGTAATTTTCATTTCTAATATGTTAGCATTAAAGCCGTTTTGGCACATACTTAACAGATATCACCAATAGAGATCCAAATGTAATGTGGCAAATAAATTAAATATTCCGCAATTATTGAAATATTACTTTCATAAAATCACTAAAACATTAACTTTTCACATTTTTCTGCTATTGCCTGATATTTATTTTGTATACATAACTTGTAATATAATACAGTAATAAATTTGTACAGGTTTTAATTGTCTGACGCATTTTTAATGTTGCATTACTTATTTCCGACAGTGATTAGCGAGGTTGTGATCCGGCATAATGTAGCAATTAACATTTTAATCACAGTCATTTGTGTTACCAGTTAATACCAAGTGCAACTCTTAATGGATGTTACCTTAAAATTACACCTGCTTTTATAAGGTACACTGGAGCATTCGATTCCAATCATTTTCTGAATAGAAATCTACAGACAATCAACTAAATTAATTCATTTTGCAAATAATTAAATAAGAGGTAACATTTTGTAGAATTGCCAAGAAAATCCCTTGTTGGTGGACGTTTATAAACTTATCCACAAATGGAAAGTTAAAGAATTAAGTAATGAAAGAATGAAGTGTATAAAAATCATGAGAGGAATAGATCGGGTGGATGCGTAGAGTCTCTTGCCCAGAGTAGGGGAATCGAGGACCAGAGGACAGTTTAAGGTGAAGAGAAAAAAATGTAATAGGAATCTGAGGGGCAACTTTTTCACATAAAGGGTGGTGGGTGTATGGAACAAGCTGCCAGAGGAGGTAGTTGAGGCAGGGACTATCCCAACGTTTAAGTAACAGTTAGACAGGTACATGGATAGGACAGGTTTGGAGGGATATGGACCAAAGGTGGGCAGGTGGGACTAGTGTAGCTGGGACATATTGGCCGGTGTGGGCAAGTTGGAACGAAGGGCCTGTTTGCACGCTGTATCCCTCTATGACTATAATAATCTTTTTGTTTTCTCACTGAAGAAATAGATTAAAATTCGGACTGGAAACATTAATAATAAATATACAAACCCAAATGCTGAAAACATCAGTCTTAATTACCAATAAACCTAATTTGTTTAAGGGTATAAAATAAGGGTCGTTTTTAAAGTTTAACAAAAAGGAATACTTTGTGTTAACCAACTGTGCTTATAGTTTGTCACAAAAACCTGCCTTTAGACAAGCCTAAATTTGCAGTACGAAACACACCATTTGAAACATCATCTGTGAAAGAATGGACACAAAATATAGCATTTAGTTGACACTTTCATTACCTTTTTCGAAACAGTCAAAATGTACAACAAATCTATTTTACATTTGTGATGAATACATTTACTGAGTTTCATTAAAGATACCACACCATTTTACAGCAACTCTAGATTTCGTTTAGTTTTGTTTGTTCAACTCCAGTTTCTTTGTAATTGAATATAATTTACTATACATGGCTAAAATATACACTCAAACGCAAAAAGGAAAAGCTACATTTCAACCACATCTTACGGTCTGTACAGAAAACCATCCTTCTGAACGAACACTTTACTGAAATAGTTATTGAAACATTAAAATCTGTGCTCTTTTTGAAAACATTTAGTACATAGTATTACATCGGAATACTACTGCACAATGCAATCTGATGAAAGGTTACCCACCTGAAACATTAACTTTATTAGTCAGTTAGCTCGTTCAACAACATCCTCTCACATCACCCTTTCCTTCTCTCCAGAGATGCTGCCTGTCTCGTTGAGTTACTCCAGCATTTTGTGTCTATCTTCGATTTAAACCAGCATCTGCAGTTCCTTCCTACACATTAACTTTATTTCTCTCTCCACAGATGCTGCCTGAACCATTGGGTGTTTGTCGAATTTTTAGCTCCGGTTTCCAGCATCTGCAGTTTTTTTTTTTTGCTTTTGAGTTATGAAGGATATGCAAGCAATGGTAAAATGGCTGAACATTCACTTCCACTGTCGAAGGCATGTTGTGTTTCAATGTTCAATGATGCACACAATCTTAATTTCACATCAACACCAACTATTTTCAGCTTGATGAGAGAGCCCGCGTAAAATATGTTTGCAATTTTAAAAAAAATCTGTCCTGTGAATATGTTATCAGCACAGTCTTAACATTATACAAAGCTAAATGTTTTCTTATATACATACATACAATGTCACCATTAAAATCACCTGATCAACCCACTGCTTAAAAACTTCTTTTCACACTATGATAACTAAATATGCCATTTAAACTCACATTGAATGCATTAAAGTGCAGAATTTATATTTAATTGCACTGAATTGATAATATGCTGTTCGGCAAAACTTCAACCTGTTGCACAATAGCTAATGCATTCAAGGCAATTAGACACCATTTTGTAAAGTAAGGTGGTAATGTCCATTTAAAATTAAATAAATATGAAAGCCAGGCAAGTCTTGTATTTCAAATCCACACTCTCTCCCGCATAGACAATATCCAGCTTTCCCATCCTGATGTAATTAAGATGCAATAGCTAGTTCTCAAGAGCGGGAACCTTGGCAATTGCACATTCCTCAAGCAGGTTATAACTAAGTATACAAGCGATAAATGTATAATGAATAGATATCACCTTCAGCAATAGCACTGTTGTTTGTGGATGCTTATATGGTTTTGTTTCCAAACATGAAGTAAAGCAGAGCTAACTAGATTTAAATCAGACAGTACAATGAGCATGTCGTTCATTTCCTACTGGTGATAGCAGTTACAGTTGTTATCTGCGAGGTTAACATTTTACACCTCTGAGGGAATGGGTCGTTTAGTGACTTGTTGGCTGTGGAAACATTCTCCCCATCATTCGCGATCAATCGATGCAGATTGTTGATCGGAAACTGAGAAACCGGCAATTAGAAACCCTTTGATAAATTCCACTTAGCAACGGAGGTGTTTTTTGCTTGCCATCTCGTTCCAGATTCTCTGCATCTCTTCGGGAGAGATCTGGTGCACAGTAATGACCCTGCGATATCTACAGAGGCTGTAGGAGACCTTCCAGTGATTGAAGCCACTGTTCTGAAAGGGATGGATGCCGAGCTTCCTCAGGCAAAGCCCGACATAGACATCCTCGAGATGGAGTATCCTGGTGTGGAGAGATGTCTTATAAATAGCTTCGGCTACATCTGTGGAAAAGACGTAACCCGTCCCAGAACAGAAGGGAGGGTAGTTGTTGTCCGGGTAGACATCTCGGGACATGTACCACTTGCTACGGACGTCCCGGATCGGACCTCCGTTGATAACGTACCCGGTGAAATATCTCCTCCGCGGTTTGGTGTTGGGCTTGAGCAGCTTGTAGATCAGGTTGTCCATGTTGACAAAGATGTCACTGTCGGTCTTCATCACATACTTGGCTTTGGAGCAGAAGGTGGCCACCCACTTCAGCCCCATGACCGTTTTCAGCGTCAGGTTGTGGTAGGAGTCCGCAAAGTCCTCCACCACGATGTCGTGGAAGATCTGGCTCTCCTGCTCCACCATCTCGTTCAACACGCGGTCGGCGTTCCGCCCCAGCAGGAACAAGGTGACCAGCTGGATGCCCTTGAAGTTGTTCTCGTCCCCCCAGGTCTCCCGGATTGCCTGCCTGGCGTCGAACTCCTTGTGTGTGGTGCTGACCAGGATGACCAGGAAGGGGTTGATGGGCTCGCACTTGTTGGGCTCGTTGATCAGGTAGTTGAAGTTGTGCGGGTTGAGGGAACGGGTCCGGATGTTGGTGAAGTTGAAGTTCTTCTTCTCGACGATCATGCGCGAAAACGAACTGTGCCCCACAAAGGTGGACGAGGGTCGGGTGGCGCTCAGGTACCAGAGCGCGCTGGCCCAGCAAACCACCGTTAGAAAGTACAGGCAGGAGACTTTGGAAGCCATGCTAACACCCCTCTCACATCACGTCACATATCAGGTAACATGCGACACAAGCCAAGAGTCCGTTGTGGATGCTGACGAGATCACGGTGGGCAGTAAAGTCGTTCAAGGACATTCCAACATTCTGCTCAGGCAGGGATGCCTGCTAACCTGCTGCAAGGTTCCTCCAGGCTGTTGCATTGGTGCTGCTGCGCAGAAAGCTGGAGGGGGGGGGGGGGGGGGAACAGAAAAGTGCCCATCAACAGATCAAACCACACAAACCGTCCCGATCTGTCACGCAAACAGTGGCGCAGCCGGTGGAGCCACGACCTCACAGCGCCAGAGACCCCGGCTCGATCCTGACCTCGGCTGCTGTTTGTGTGTGCAGTTTGCACGCTCTCCCTGTGACCACGTGGGTTTTCTCCGGGTGCTCTGGTTTCCTTCCACACTCCAAAGCCGTAACAGTTTGTAGCCTAATTGGCTTTGGTATATTTGTAAATTGTTCCTAGTGTGTAGGATTGTGTGAGTGTGTGAGGATGGCTGGTCTGTGCAGACTTGCTTGGCATAAGGTGCAGAATTAGACCATTTAGCCCATCAAATCTACTCCGCCATTCAATCCTGGTTGATCTATATCTTCCTCCTAATCCCATTCTCTTGCCTTCTCCCCATAACCCCTGACACCCGAACTAATCAGCGCTGGTTTCCTTGCTGTTTCTCTAACCTAACCTAGGTTTTTCTCTGGGCGTTCCTGTTTCCTTCCACATCCCAAAGACATCTACACTTCACGCTGCCTCGGCGAGGCCAGCAGCATAATCGAGGACCAGTCTCACCCCGGCCACCCCCTCTTCTCCCCTCTCCAATCAGGCAAGAGGTACAGAAGTGTGAAAACGCACACACCTTCAGATTCAGGGACAGTTTCTTCCCGGCTGTTATCAGGGAACCAAACCACCCTACCACCAACTAGAGAGCAGTCCTGACCTCCAATCCACCTCATTGGAGACCCTTGGACTATCTTTAATCGGACTTTATCTTGCACTAAATGTAGATGGTTTGATTGTAATCACATACAGTCGTTCCACTGACTTGATAGCACAAAACAGCTTTTCACTGTACCTCAGTACATGTGACAATAAACTAAACTGAACCAAACTAAGCACTCTGTAAATTGCACCTCGTGTGTAGGGAGTGAATGGGAAAGTGGGATAACGTGAATGAGTGATCAATGGTTATCAGTAGATAGGCGAGCCTGTTTCCACGCTGCATCTCAAAAACTCACATATCTGGCAAGACCCCGTGTGAACAATACCATCCAAGTCTAAGTTCAGGCCGCTTTTAAGGAAAGGCCTGAAAATGAACTGTGTCCGACAAAAGTGGATGTGGACCGTGATGTTTTCAAGTGTCACCGACCAGCTGCCCGGAAAACAACTGTCAAAATATACAAACAGGTGACTGGAGACAACACCATACCCAGAGGTGTGAGAGTTGCACGGCTAAAACCACATTGCAATAATATCAATCCTTCCCAAGGTGGGCCAAACGGCCAGTTTCACTGTGTACAGCTCCGATGGCCCCAGAATACAAGGAACAACGTTCATAATGAAGATGTTATGCTTCTCTCTGAATCACAGGGAGGGTAGAAAGAATGTTTCCTCCACTGTAAACTCATCAAAATGGTCATAAGGTGATAAGTAATAGGAGTAGAATTAGGCCAATCGGCCCATCAAGTCTACTCTGCCATTCAATCATGGCTGATCTATCTCCCTCCTAATCCCATTCTCCTGCCTTCTCCCCATAACCCCTAACACCTGTATATTGAGTCAATCAATATAGACACCTGTACTAATCAAGAATCCATCTATCTCTGCCTTAAAAATATCCACTGACTTGGCCTCCACAGCCTTCTGTGACAATGAATTCCACAGATTCATGGCACTCTGGTGTAAACGAGAGTAAAATAATCTATCTATCTACTTGATGGACACTCATCCATCGTCAACACACGTCTCACAGTTCAATATATGTTATTTTATTTCTATTTGAAGTTCTGTTTGTCTGCTCTCAATTCATCTGCTTTACCCGAGTCCTTCCGAATGACATCTATTCAGGTCAGTTGGAGCCAGGCCAAACTTCAGAATTTAGAGGCCCAAGAGACAGCAATGGTCATTGGAGCCACACACAAAGTGTTGGAGGAACTCAGAGGCTCAGGCAGAATTCTGTTGAGGGAGTGGACAGACAAACCTTCGGCTCGGGTTCCTTAATTGATTGATTTGAAGATACAGCGTGGAAACAGGCCCTTCAGCCCACTGAGTCCAGTCCGTCCACTGATCACCTGTTCACACTTGTTCTATGTTATCCCACTTTCTCACCCACTCCCCAATGATGAAGGAAATGCCGAATGGTCATTGTTGGCTGAGGGGAAGGTGGCAACGAGGTGTACAAACAGTAAAATTAATCAGGAGGACAGTGAAACTAGTCGGAGGACTACGATGGGGGCGGGACAGAGAGAGAGGGAAAGCAAGGGTTACTTGAAGTTAGAGAAATCTAGGGGGCAATTTACAGAGGGCCACTTAACTTACAAGCTTCCAAGGCAAATTCCTTGTATGTATACACACTTGGCTAATAAAATGTATTCAATTCATTTCAATTCAATTCAACCTGTGCTGTATGGTCTTTTGGACGTGGGAGGAAACCAGAGCACCCGGAGGGAAGCCACGCGGTCACAGCGTGGAACATGCAAACCCTACACAGATAGCACCCGTAGTCGGGATCGAACCCGGGTCTCTGGCGCTGTGAGGTAACGGCTCTACCAGCGACGCCACAGTGTCGCCACGATCAGACTTCAGACGAGCTCGAACTTTTTGCTCCACATTTAATAAAATTCAATGTGATTTCTTTCTCATTATCTGCATAGAGTCACCACGAAGAATAATCAGACATTCGGAAAAGTCTCTTTGCCGTTCTTAATCATCAGCTATTTTGGATCTGACAGCTTCCAATCCAGAGGTGAGATCAGCTGGTAGGAAGCTCCTGTTTCAGCAAACATTCGCACCTCTTCATGTGTGAACTGCGATACTTTTAACACTGACATTTTAATCTTTTAATAAATTGTTACCCAATATCAGTTTGCCACCATTCATTAACTGCATGCTTCGGTTTCCAAGTTCACATGCTTCCAATCCCTCCATGCCGATTAGTGCGGGTGTCAGGGGTTACGGGGAGAAGGCAGGAGAATGGGGTTAGGAGTGAGAGACAGACGCACAGAGTCTCTTGCCCAGAGTAGGGGAATCGAGGACCAGAGGACATAGGTTTAAGGTGAAGGGGGAAAGATTTAATAGGAATCTGATGGGGTAACTTTTTCACACAACGGGTGGGGGGTGTATGGAACAAGCTGCCAGAGGAGGTCGTTGAGGCTGGGACTATCCCAAAGTTTATGAAACAGTTAGACGGATACATGGATAGGACAGGTTTGGAGGCATATGGACCAAACGTGGGCAGGCGGGGCTAGTGCAGCTGGAACATGTTGGCCGGTGTGGGCAACTTGGGCCGAAGGGCCTGTTTCGACGCTGCATCAATCTAGGGCTCTATGAGATAGATCAGCCATGTTTAAATGGCAGAGTTGACTAGATGGGCCAAATGGCTTAATTCTTCTCCTATCACTTAGAACCATACTCTGACCCCTCTCCTGCAGTATAGGGGCCTCTGAGTTACGTGCGCTCCCCCACTTTTGGACACTTTCCCTCCTCCACCCCAAAACTCCTCCATCATTGCTAGCTGTTCCTCAGCTCTCAGGACCATGAGCTCAAAAACCTCTCACCCGCCCCCCCCCCAAAATATCTCGGCCTATCTATCCTTACAGGATTTAGAAGCCAGACGCATGAATGCACAAAGCCTATACTTCCTCAGAAGGCTTAGGAAGTTCAGCATGACCACAACACCCCTCATCAACTTCTACAGATGCACCATAGAAAGGCAGCCCGGTGGTGCAGCAGTAGAGTTGCTGCCTTACAGCGCCAGAGGGCGGGGTTAGATCCTCAATACAGGTGCTGTCTGTACGGAGTTTGTACGTTCTCCCCGTGACCACGTGGGTTTTCCCCGGGATCTCCAGTTTCCTCCCACACTCCAAAGGCGTGTAGGGTAATTGGCTTGGTATATTTGTAAATTGTCCCCAGTGTGTGCAGGATAGTGTTAGTGTGCGGGGATCGCTGGTCGGCGCGGACTCAGTGGGACGAAGGGCCTGTTTCCACGCTGTATCTCTAAACTAAAACTAAACTAAACTAAAGCGTTTTATCGGGATGCATCGCAGCTTGGTTTGGGAACAGCTCCATCCAAGTCCACGAGAAATTGCAGCAAATTGTGGAGGCAGCCCAGACCATCACACAAACCAACCTCCCTTCCAGTTACTCCATTTATACCTCGCGCTGCCTCGGCAAGGCCAGCAGCACAATCATGGACCGCTGGTCACTCCCTTTTGTCCACTCTACCCATCAGGCAAGAGGTGCAGAGGTGTGAAAATGCACAACTCCAGATTCAGGGACAGTTATCTTCTCAGCTGTTGTCAGGCAACTCAGGAAATCGGGAAAGTGTCCTTGACGGAATTGTAATCCTTGCCCAGCCAGGATTGTTGCTATCCATTAAAGTAGACTTCGGACTTTAGAGAAATAGCGCAGAAACCGGCCCCTTTGGCCCACCGAGTCCAGGCCAACCAGCGATCACCCCGTATATTAACAGTATCTTACGCACTAGGAAGAATTGGACACGTTTTACTGAAGCCAATTAACCTTCATCTTTGGAGTGTGGGGGAAAACTGGAGCACCCGTTGTAAAACCCACGCGGTCACAGGGGGAACGTGCCAACTCCGTACAGGCAGCACACGTACACAGGATCGAACCCGGGCCTCAGGCGCTGTGAGGCTGCAACTGTACCGCTAGGCCTCTGTGCTGCCCGCATTCCAAGTAGAATAATCATAACATTCTTTAAAACCATCTGTAAATACTAGTTCTTTAGGCGAGCTTTTGATTATCTGCCTCAGCATCTACTTACTGTACATGGCTGACTATATCTCACTTTATTCTACAACACTCCTGTGAAGCATCTGGGGAGTTTTTACCAAGTTAGAGGCACAACCTGTTTGGCCATCAGTTCATCAAAGGTGTTTTGATGTCCTTTAATCACCATTGAATGTAAAGCCTTAAGTCATGGAGTTGTGCAGCACCGAAACAGGCCCTTCGGCCCACCTTGCCCATGCTGGCATACTGGGCGAGTCCCCCGTTTGCCTACATTTGGCCCACGGCCCTCTAAGCCCTTCCTATCCATATATCTGTCCAAATGTCCTTTAAAAGTTGTCGTTGCATCCGCTTCTACCGCTTTCTCTGGCAGCTCGTTCCATATACAGACTGCCTATCGTCAGGTCCCTCTTAAATCTCTCCCCGCTCTCCTCATGCCTGCGCCCTCTAGTTTTAGAATCCTCTACCATGGGAAAAAGACTGTGAGCGTTCATTATATCCGTGCCCCTCGTGATCTTGCACAGCTCAATAAGGTCACCCCACAGCCTCCTACACTCCAAAGAAAAGCATCCCAGCACATCCAACCTCCGGCTCCTCATGCCATCAAGCCCAGGTAACTGCTTCTAGTGATCTCGGGCACTAAATTTCACACCAGCACACAGTGTGCTGATGCTACTAGTTAGCAAATTTAGACCCTTGAGTGAGGAAGACACATTTTTTGTTCAGTTCAGAGATACAGCGCGAAAACAAGTCCTTCGGCTCACCGACCAGCGATCCCCGCACACTAACACTACCCTACACACACTAGGGTCAATTTACACTTATACCAAGCCAATTAACCTACAAATCTGTACGTCGTTGGAGTGTGGGAGGAAACCCAAGCAGGTCACGGGGAGAATGTACAGACGGCACCCAAAGTCGGGATGGAACCCGGGTCTCCGGCGAGGGAAGGCAGCAACTCTCCCGCTGCACCACCCTGAGGCCCTTCTCAGTAAATAATTACAATGTTTCACAGAGGGAACCAGGTATAAACATGGCTGACAGTATAATGACAACATTGAGAAGACTTTTGGACTGATGCATGTGGAGGAGAGGTTGGGGGGATATGGGCCAAACTCAGGCAGGTGGGACCAATGTGGATGGGACATCTTAGTTGATGCAGACTCATTGGGCCAAAGAACCTGTTTCCATGCTGTTTAACTCCCTCTTATTAATACACACACACACACACCCATATATATATATATATGTGTGTGAGAGTGTGCGTGAGTGAGGATGTGTCTGAGGAAGAGTGTGCGGGAGTGTGTGAGAGAGTGTGAGAGTGTGTGTGAGAGAGTGTGAGAGAGCGCGTGTGAGAGAGCTAGTGTGTGAGAAAAGTGGAGAGAGAGAGTGTGCAGAGTGCATAGAGTGTGTAGAGAGAGTGTGACAGAGTGTGAGAGTGTATCAGAAGGAGTTTGTGAGAGAGAGTGTGTGAGGGAGTGCGTGTGAGAGAGTGTGTGTGAGAGAGTGTGAGTGTGTGAGTGTGAGAGTGTGTGAGAGTGTGTGTGAGAGTGTGTGTGAGAGTGTGTGTGAGAGTGAGTGTGAGAGTGAGTGTGAGAGTGAGTGTGAGAGATAGTGTGAGAGTGTGTGAGAGTGAGTGTGAGAGAGTGTGTGAGAGTGTGTGAGAGTGTGTGAGAATGTGGAGAAAGTGTGTGTGAGTGTGTGTGTGTGTGAGTGTGAGTGTGAGTGTGAGTGTGAGTGTGAGAGAGAGTGTGTGAGAGAGTGTGTGAGAGAGTGTGAGTGTGTGAGAGAGAGAATGCGTGAGAGAGAGTGTGAGAATGCGTGATAGAGAATGTGTGAGAGAGAGAATGTGTGTGTGAGTGTGTGAGAGAGTGAGAAAGTGTGTGAGAGAGTGTGTGTGAGAGTGAGTGTGTGTGTGTGAGAGAGTGTGTGTGTGAGAGCAAATGTGAGAGTGTGTGTGTGAGAGTGTGAGTGTGAGAGATGTGTGAGAATGTGAGAAAGTGTGTGAGAGAGAGAATATGTGTGAGAGAGAGAGTATGTGTGAGAGCAAATGTGAGAGAGAGTGTGTGTGAGAGTGTGAGAGTGTGAGAGATGTGTGAGAGTGTGAGAGCGAGTGAGTGTGTGCAAAGAGTGTGTGCAAAGAGAGTGTGAGTGAGAGAGCGTGAGAGTGTGTGTGAGAGAGAGCGAGTGTGTGAGAGTGTGAGAGAGAGTGCGTGAGAGAGTGAGAAAGTGTGTGAGAGTGTGCGAGTGTGTGAGAGTGCGTGAGAGAGTGAGAAAGTGTGTGAGAGTGTGCGAGTGTGTGAGAGTGCGTGAGAGAGTGAGAAAGTGTGTGAGAGAGAGTGTGTGTATGTGTGAGAGTGTGTGTGCGTGTGCGTGTGTGCGTGCATGAGTGCGTGTGTGTGCGTGTGCACGTGTGTGTCTGTGTTTGTGTGTGTGTGTCTGTGAGAGTGTGTGAGAGAGAGTGTGTGTCCACCATACGTGTTTTAAAGGTGGTGTTCTTAAAAAACCCAAATCACAATCTGCTTCCATAGCTTCCTCTGGCACACACACACGCGCGCGCATTTGCACGCACGCACACACACACACACACACACACACGCACACACACACGCACACACACTACACTATCCAAATCGAATTGTTTACAACTAGAGGAATCTCTACCTGCAAAGAAAGACATGCCAGCCTTCTATTAAGTACACTGGAAAAATAGCAGGTTGCTATAGTAACCAGCACTTGGCCCGACTTGTGCAGAGAAGCTGCGTTATCAAACCACACACACACAGGTCTCCATGCCTATTGGAAGGAGCTTCCCAGTTTGTTCCACTCTCGCACAATTTCCCCTACTTCCCTGTCATTTTCATTTTTAAGTCTTTAATCAATTTATTTTGAAAATGTTTCCACCATCCTCATCCATCACTCTTTTCCACAGGAGACGCCTGGAACTGGAATCTTGTGTCAAACACAAGGTGCCGAGAATTTGACAGGTCAGGCAGTCTGTGTGTGCAGTGGGAATAGACAGGCGACGTTTCAGGTCAGCACCCTTCTTCAGACTGACGGATTAGGGTGGGAAAAATCTGGAAAAGAGAGGTTCCAAAGAGGCAAACAGAAACATCGGAAGTAGGTGCAGGAGTAGGCCATTCGGCCCTTCGAGCCTTTCTATATGATCATGGCTGATCATCCAAAACCAGTACCCCGCTCCTGCTTTCTTCCCTCATCCCATACAGCGTGAAAACAGGCCCTTCGGCCCAACTTGCCCTTGCCAAGCAACATATTGCATCGACACCTGCCTTCATTTGGCCCATATCCCTCTGAACCAGTCCTATCAAAGCACCGGTCCAAATGTCTTTTAAATGTGGTTATATTAACTGCCTCAACTGCCTCCTCTGGCAGCTCGTTCCATACACCCACCACCCGGTGTGTGTAAAGGTTGCCCCTCAGGTTCCTATTAGAGCTTGCCCTTTTCATCTCAGTTGGGGGCAAGACAAATCTTGGCAAGTGATGGATGAATACAGGCGAGGTGGGGGTAGGGGAGGGGGAGGTGGGGAAGGGGTGGGGGGAGGAGTTGATGGCAGAGGGGTAGACAAAGGCCAGAGATAAAAGGGAGACAAAAGGATGTCAGATAAGGAGAGAGGATATTGGGTGTGCCATTTCGAACCAAGATCAGGAGGAATGTCATCAACTAAAGACTAGAGAACCAGCGGGATTCTGTGGAACAGGGAGTAATGGAGGTCACCTCATTTACACATCCCAGTGGCCATGAGGTCATTCTTCCCACATCCCAACAGATGCACTTGTTAGGTAACTGCCTGCCCTCTATCACCGCCAGTGAAGGTGAGTGGTAGGAGGTTCAGGAGATAGTTAATGGTCATGTAAGGGGAGAATAGTTTACAGGGAAATACGGAGGCAAAACGGGTTGAGAATCCTCTGAGATAGATGGATTAATAAATGCAGCACCCAGTGATCTTAGCTGTGGGTACCAGAGGTTCTCGGGTAAAAACCGTGGATGTCGGGAGCTCCAATCGGCGCAGAAGGTTTCGACCAGGGTCAGATTGCCCGGCGCGGGAGAGTTGAGATCCCCCTGATGGAGGAGCTTGATCGCCCAACGCGGACGGCCCGACCGAAGAAGGGAAGAGATTGAACTTTTTTTCGCCTTCCATGGCAGCGGAGGAATGTGGAGGAGTCACTGTGGTGGATGTTTAAGTTAAAATGTGTTTTGTGTGTTCCGTTGCTTTTTATTGGTACGACTGTACGGCAAATGAAATTCCTCGTATGTTGTAATAAAATATGATTCCGATTAATTTGCAATTAGGGTCATAGAAATCTTTCCTATCTACGATTCTACATCATGGTCCAACTTGCAAAGAAAACCCTGCCGCTGCTAATGTCGGCAAGTTTGATGCAGGAGAAGATGGAGTCATCCCTCCATTAGGATGGTGGGCACTTTGAACGAGCTGCTAGAGGAGGTAGTTGAGGCAGGTAGTATCATAACGTTTAAGAAGCAGTTAGACAGGTGCATGGATAGGACAGGTCTAGAGGGAATTGGGCCAAAAGCAGGCAGGCGGGACCTAGAGTAGATAAGACATGTTGGTTGGTGTGGGCAAGTTGGGCCGTCTCCACACCGTATAATTCTATGATTCTAATTGCAAATTCTGGTATTTGCTGTGAGGATAATTGCGTGCTGCATTTATTAATCCATCGAAAATAGCAATTGAGATCATGGATCAGGATGTCGATGTGAGTGCAGATTATTAGCTTACCGTTATGTTCAGGCATCTGCCCTGGCCGCGTGACAGTCATACTGCCTCCCTTGTTGATGAGGGACATGGAGCGCATCTGTCACTGTGTAGTCCGCCCAGCTACTGTCCCATCTCTGACAACCAGGAGCCATCACCATCCGCCCCCCAGCGCTGGCCGTTGGAGAATAAAACAATTTTTAAATTAGAAAATACATTGAAATTCCAGTTTACAAAAAAATTTCTCTTCCGACAGATTTTCCTGCAGAAAATCTCCCTTTAAGGCAGAGATAGACAAATTCTTGATTAGAACGGGTGTCAAGGGTCATGGGGGAGAAGGCAGGAAAATGGGATTAGGAGGCAGATTGAATGGCAGAGTGGACTCAATGGGCCGAATGGCCTAATTCTACTCCTATAACCTTTTGTCTTGAACCACAACACAAAATGAATGAATGAAAGATTTAGAAACCAGTAACATCATGAAATTTACGTCTATCTCCGGTGTAAACCAGCACCTGTAGTTCCTTCATATACAGTGGCTTGCAGAAGTATTCATACCCCTTGAACTTTTCCACATTTTGTCACGTTATAACCACAAACGTAAATGTATTTCATTGGGATTTTATGTGATAGACCAACACAAAGTGGTGCATAATTGTGAAGTGGAAGGAAAATGATACATGGTTTCCAAATGTTATTACAAATAAAAAACTGAAAAGTGTGGCATGCAAAAGTATTCAGCCCCCCCCCCCCGAGTCAATACTTTGTAGAACCATCTTTCGCTGCAATTACAGCTGCAAGTCTTTTGGGGTATGTCTCTACCAGCTTTGCACATCTAGAGACTGAAATTGTTGCCCATTCTTCTTTGCAAAATAGCTCAAGCTCAGTCAGATTGGATGGAGATCGTCTGTGAACAGCAATTTTCAAGTCTTGCCAGAGATTCTCAATTGGATTTAGGTCTGGACTTTGACTGGGCCATTCTAACACATGAATATGCTTTGATCTAAACCATTCCATTGTAGCTCTGGCTGTATGTTTAGGGTCGTTATCCTGCTGGAAGGTGAACCTCCACCCCAGTCTCAAGTCTTTTGCAGACTCTAACAGGTTTTCTTCCAAGATTGCCCTGTATTTGGCTCCATCCATCTTCCCATCAACTCTGACCAGCTTTCCTGTCCCTGCTGAAGAAAAGCATCCCCACAGCATGATGTTGCCAGAACCATGTTTCACAGTGGGGATGGTGTGTTCGGGGTGATGTGCAGTGTTAGTTTTCCGCCACACATAGCATTTTGCATTTAGGCCAAAAACTTCAATTTTGGTCTCATCAGACCAGAGCACCTTCCTCCACATGTTTGCTGTGTCCCCCACATGGCTTGTGGCAAACTGCAAACGGGACTCTTATGGCTTTGTTTCAACAATGGCTTTCTTCATGCCACTCTTCCATAAAGGCCATTTGTGGAGTGCACGACTAATAGTTGTCCTGTGGACAGATTCTCCCACCTGAGCTGTGGATCTCTGCAGCTCCTCCAGAGTTACCATGGGCCTCTTGGCTGCTTCTCTGATCAATGCGCTCCTTGCCCGGCCTGTCAGTTTAGGTGGACGGCCATGTCTTGGTAGGTTTGCAGTTGTGCCATACTCTTTCCATTTTCGGATGATGGATTGAACAGTGCTCCGTGAGATGTTCAAATCTTGGGATTTTTTTTAATAACCTAACCCTGCTTTAAACTTCTCCACAACTTTATCCCTGACCTGTCTGGTGTGTTCCTTGGGCTTCATGATGCTTTTTGTTCACTAATGTTCTCTAACAAACCTCTGAGGCCTTCACAGAACAGCTGTATTTGTACTGAGATTAGATTACACACAAGTGGACTTTATTTACTAATTAGGTGACTTCTAAAGGCAATTGGTTTCACTGGATTTTATTTAGGGGTATGAGAGAAAAGGGGGCTGAATACTTTTGCACGCCACACTTTTCTGTTTTTTAATTGTAAAAAAATTTGAAAACCGTGTATCATTTTCCTTCCACTTCACAATTATGCGCCACTTTGTGTTGGTCTATCGCATAAAATCCCAATAAAATACATTTACGTTTGTGGTTGTCACGTGACAAAATGTGGCAAAGTTCAAGGGGTATGAATACTTTTGCAAGCCACTGTATATGAACTTGAAGGCCTTGCTTCCAGTGTTAACCGGCACCGATTAAGTTAACGCCTATCCGAGTGATTCCCGATCCCTGTTTGCTGTTAAATCAGGTTTGCTCCCAATACCAACTGCAGATGCTGATTTATACCAAAGATAGACACAAAGATTCCGGTGGCGCTGTTGCTAGCTGCCTCCGCCTTCAGTCCGGTATCTTTTTGTTTTTTTTGTTATGTTTGAAGAGTGTTTTGTGTGTGTTTTTTTTGTCTTTATGTGAGGGGAAGAGGGTACGGTAAGGGGGATACCGTCCTTCAGTCGCTTCCTGGAGAGGATGCGACTATTATTCGAGTCGCGTCCTCGCCCCCCTTCCCCCCTCCTCCCCCCCCGCGGCCTACCCGACTGGATTGGCGCGGCCTTTCCTCCCCCCCCCCCCCTCCTCCCCCCCCGCGGCCTACCGACAGGAATGGCGCGGCCTTTCCTGCCGGGACCGACCAGAGCTCCAGCAGCGGCGGCGCGGCATTGGAAACATCGCGGGGCGGGCGATGCCTTATCGGAGATCGCCGTTTGGAGCTGCGGAGTGCTGGGCCTGCTGCACCGACATCGCGGAGCTGTGGTTCAAGGAGCTCCCAATGCGGGCGGCGCTGACCAACATCATGGAGTCCTGCGGCTCCGCCCGGCTCGGCCTGTGGAATTTGGGAGCCGCGGACTCCGGTGGGGGGGGGGTGGCTGAACTGGAGGTCCGGGCCGCTGAGGAGGTTCTCCGTCAGGGTTCGCCGTCGGGGTTCCATCGTCCCCGGCGAGAGGGCCTGCGGGTGCTCGGGAGGCCCCGACCACGGGTGAACAGCTGGGAAGCTCAGCGGGGAGGCTGGCTGGACCACGGTACCTTCCTTAACTCTGGTGCCGCTGTGGAGTAGTGATGTGTCGTGGACTTCTGTTTGTTCTTTGTATTTATTATTCATTTACTTATTATTTATGTTTATGCTACATGACTAAGGAAAATCCATTTCGTTGTCTCTTATGAGATAGTGACAATAAATTGAATACAATTTAAAAAAAAGTGCGGGAGTAACTCAGCGGCTCAGGCAGCATCTCGGGAGAAAAAGGATGGGTGTCATTTCGAGTTGCGACCTTTCTTCAGTCTGAAAGTAGTGAGGTGGGGAGTGGGATGGCCAGAGGCACTGAAAGTAGGGAATGGCATTCAGCTCTTCACCCCCCACACCCGCTCCACTTTCAGACTGAAGTAGGATCCCGAACCAAAACATCTCCCATCCTTTTCCTCCAGGACGCTGCCTGACCCGCTGAGTTACTCCAGCACTTTGTGTCTATCTTTGCCACAAATACAAACATTTTTTGCAAGCCCTATTATGCACTGCAAACCATGCAGTGGGAAATCTTCTATTGATTAAAATGGGGAGGCGACGAATTAGATTTCTTACCTGAACTTTAGATTCAGACGTCACCCAATGAGGACTTGTGCTCTGTCTCTCTCACATCCTTCCCTCTGGGAGTTGCTCATCTGAACTTGGAAATCCCAATGGAATCTCAGCCCTGGCTTGACAATGGAAGGAGATTCAGTGGCCGGCTCTGATCATTGACCTCCAGTGCTGGAACAAGAAAGTGTTGCCCGACACATTTTAGTTTTAGACTTTAGAGAGAAACAGCGCAGAAACAGGCCCCACCGAGTCCCCACCGACCCAGCAATCACCCTTACACCAGTTCTACCTCTACACACTAGGGACAATTTACAATTTTACAGAAGTCAATGAATCTACAAACTTGTACATCTTTGGAGCGTGGGAGTAAACCGGAGCACCCGGAGAAAACCCATGCGGTCACGGGGGGGGGAACGTACAAAACTCCGTACAGACAGCGCCCGTAGTCGGGATCGAAGCCGGGTTTACGGCGCTGCGAGCGTTGTAAGCAGCAACTCTACCGCTGCGCCACTGTGCCACCGCCATGCGAAGCAGTTTGTTTCTGGGCTTTTGTTCACTACCTCACCGCTATTCAGTGGAAAAAACATGAAGACGTCACACGTGAGTGTGCCTCTGGATGCGGGCACAGCAGGGCTCTACGGGTAATTTAGCCGGCAGCCCATCCTGTCACCCACTGGAAAGGTCTCAGTGCCAGGCAACAAGTTGCT